>JAVLSZ010000139.1:422500-507500 GCA_032313775.1 Urocyon cinereoargenteus | reverse complement strand
AGTGTTAGGGTTAGGGTACGGGATAGGGTTAGGGTACGGGTTAGGGTACGGGTTAGGGTTAGGGTTAGGGTTAGGGTTAGGGTTAGGGTTAGGGTTGGGAAAGGGTTAGGGTTAGGGTTAGGGTACGGGTTAGGGTTAGGGTTAGGGTTAGGGTACGGGTTAGGTTTAGGGTACGGGTTAGGTTAGGGTACGGGTTAGGGTTAGGGTTAGGGTTAGGGTTAGGGTATGGGTTAGAGTTAGGTTACAGGTACGGGTACGGGTATGGGTTAGGGTTAGGGTTAGGGTACGGGTTAGGGTTAGGTTTAGGGTTAGGATACGGGTTATGGTTAGGGTTAGGGTTAGGGTACAGGTTAGGGTTACGGTACGGGTTAGGGTTAGGTTTTGGGTTAGGGTTAGGGTTAGGGTTAGGATACGGGTTAGGGTTAGGGTTAGGGTTAGGGTACGGGTTAGGGTACGGGTTAGGGTTAGGGTTAGGGTACGGGTTAGGGTTAGGGTTAGGGTTAGGATTAGGGTTAGGGTTAGGTTTGGGGTACGGGTACGGGTTAGGGTTAGGGTTAGGGTACGGGTTAGGGTTAGGGTTAGGTTTAGGGTTAGGGTTAGGTTTAGGATACGGGTTAGGGTACGGGTTAGGGTTAGGGTTAGGGTTAGGGTTAGGGTACGGGTTAGGGTTAGTGTTAGGTTTAGGGTTAGTGTTAGGGTACGGGTTAGTTTTAGGGTTAGGGTTAGGATTAGGGTAGGGTTAGGTTTAGGGTACGGGTTAGGGTTAAGGGTTAGGGTTAGGGTTAGGTTTAGGGTACCGGTTAGGGTTAGGGTTAGGGTTAGGTTTAGGGTTAGGGTAAGGGTTAGGGTTAGGTTTAGGGTACGGTTTAGGGTTAGGGTACGGTTTAGGGTTAGGTTTATGTTTAGTGTACGGGTTAGGGTTAGGGTACGGGTTAGGGTTAGGGTTAGGGTACGGGTTAGGGTTAGGGTACGGGTTAGGGTTAGGGTTAGGGTACGGGTTAGAGTTAGTGTTAGGGTACGGGTTAGGGTAAGGGTTAGGTTTAGGGTTATGGTACGGTTTAGGGTTACGGTTAGGGTACGGGTTAGGGTTAGGGTACTGGTTAGGGTTAGGGTTAGGGTTAGGGTTAGTGTTAGGGTTAGCGTACGGGTTAGGGTTAGGGTTAGGGTACGGGTTAGGGTTAGGGTACGGGTTAGGGTTTGGTTTAGGGTACGGGTTAGGGTTTGGGTTAGGGTACGGGTTAGGTTTAGGGTTAGGGTACGGGTTAGGGTCAGGGTTAGGGTACGGGTTAGGGTTAGGGTTAGGGCTAGGGTACGGGTTAGGGTTAGGGTTAGGGTATGGGTTAGGTTTAGGGTACGGGTTAGGTTTAGGGTTAGGGTAAGGGTTAGTGTTAGGGTTAGGGTACGGGTTAGGGTTAGGGTTAGGGTACGGGTTAGGGTTAGGGTACGGGTTAGGGTTAGGGTTAGGGTAGGGGTTAGGTTTAGGTTTAGGGTTAGGGTTAGGGTACGGGTTATGGTTCGGGTTAGGTTTAAGGTTAGGGTTAGGGTTAGGGTACAGGTTAGGGTTTGGGTTAGGGGTTAGGGTTAGGGTTAGGGTTAGGGTTAGGGTTAGTGTACGGGTTAGGGTTAGTGTTAGGTTTAGGGTTAGGGTCAGGGTTAGAGGTTAGGGTTAGGGTTAGGATTAGGGTACGGGTTAGGGTTAGGGTTAGGGTTAGGGTAGGGGTTACGGTTAGGGTACGGGTTAGGTTTAGGGTTAGGGTTAGGGTTAGCGTTAGGGTACGGGTTAGGGTTAGGGTTAGTGTTAGGGTTAGGGTTAGGATACGGGTTAGGGTTAGGGTTAGGGTACGGGTTAGGGTTAGGTTACGGGTAAGGGTTAGGGTACGGGTTAGGGTACGGGTTAGGGTACGGGTTAGGGTTAGGGTTATGGTTAGCGTTAGGGTACGGGTTCGGGTTAGGGTACGGGTTAGGGTTAGAGTTAGGGTACGGGTTAGGGTTAGGGGTTAGGGTAGGGTTAGGTTTAGGTTTAGGGTTAGTGTACGGGTTAGGGTTAGGGTACGGGTTAGGGTTAGGGTTAGGGTTAGGTTTAGCGTACGGGTTAAGGTTAGGGTAGGGGTTAGGGTTAGGGTTAGGGTTAGGGATAGGGTACGGGTTACGGTTAGGGTATGGGTTAGGTTTAGGGTTAGGGTTAGTGTTAGCGTTAGGGTACGGGTTAGGGTTAGGGTTAGTGTTAGGGTTAGGGTACGGGTTAGGTTTAGGGTTAGGGTACGGGTTTAGGGTTAGTGTACGGGGTAGGGTTAGGGTTAGGGTACGGGTTAGGTTTAGGGTACGGGTACGGGTTAGGGTTAGGGTAGGGGTTAGGGTTAGGGTTAGGGTTAGGGATAGGGTACGAGTTATGGTTAGGGTTAGGTTTAGGGTTAGGGTAGGGGTTAGGGTTAGGGTTAAGGTACGGTTAGGGTTAGGGTACGGGTTAGGGTTAGGGTTAGGGTTAGGGTACGGGTTAGGGTTAGGGTTAGGATTTTTGTTAGGGTTAGGGTAAGATTTAGGGTTAGGGTTGGGTACGGGTTAGGGTTTGGATACGGTTAGGGTTAGGGTACGGGTTAGGGTTAGGGTTAGGGTTCGGGTTAGGGTTAGGGTACGGGTTAGGGTTAGGGTTAGGGTACGGGTTAGGGTTAGGGTTAGGATACGGGTTAGGGTTAGTGTTAGGGTACGGGTTACGGTTAGGTACGGGTTAGGTTTAGGGTTAGGGTTAGTGTTAGCGTTAGGGTATGGGATAGGGTTAGGGTTAGTGTTTGGTTTAGGGTTAGGATACGGGTTAGGGTTAGGGTTAGGGTACGGGTTAGGGTTAGGTTACGGGTTAGGGTTAGGGTACGGGTTAGGGTACGGGTTAGCGTTAGGGTACGGGTTAGGGTTTGGGTTAGGGTACGGGTTAGGGTTTGGGTTAGGGTACGGGTTAGGTTTAGGGTTAGGGTACGGGTTAGGGTTAGGGTTAGGGTACGGGTTAGGGTTAGGGTTAGGGCTAGGGTACGGGTTAGGGTTAGGGTTAGGTTACGGGTTAGGTTTAGGGTACGGGTTAGGTTTAGGGTTAGGGTAAGGGTTAGTGTTAGGGTTAGGGTACGGGTTAGTGTTAGGGTTAGGGTACGGGTTAGGGTTAGGGTTAGGGTACGGGTTAGGGTTAGGTTTAGGTTTAGGGTTAGGGTACGGGTTAGGGTTCGGGTTAGGGTTAGAGTTAGGGGTTAGGGGTTAGGTTTAGGGTTAGGGTACGGATTACGGTACGGGTTAGGGTACGGGTTAGGGTTAGGGTACGTGTTAGGGTTAGTGTACGGGATAGTGTTAGGGATAGGGTTAGGGTTAGGGTTAGGGTTAGGGTACGGGTTAGGGTTAGGGTTAGGGTACGGGTTAGGGTTAGGGTACGGGTTAGGGTACGGGTTAGGGTTAGGGTTAGGGTTAGGGTTAGGGTCCGGGTTAGGGTTAGGGTTAGGGTACGGGTTAGGGTTAGTGTTAGGGTACGGGTTAGGGTAAGGTTTAGGGTTAGGGTTAGGGTACGGTTTAGGGTTACGGTTAGGGTACGGGTTAGGGTTAGGGTACGGGTTAGGGTATGGGTTAGGGTTAGGGTTAGTGTTAGGGTTAGCGTACGGGTTAGGGTTAGGGTTAGGGTACGGGTTAGTGTTAGGGTACGGGTTAGGGTTAGGGTTAGTGTTACGTACGGGTTAGGGTTAGGGTATGGGTTAGGGTATTTGTTAGGGTTAGGGTTAGTGTTAGGGTACGGGTTAGCGTTAGGTTACGGGTTAGGGTTTGGGTTAGTGTACGGGTTAGGGTTTGGGTTAGGGTACGGGTTAGGTTTAGGGTTAGGGTACGGGTTAGGGTTAGGGTTAGGGTACGGGTTAGGGTTAGGGTTAGGGCTAGGGTAAGGGTTAGGGTTAGGGTTAGGGTACGGGTTAGGGTTAGGGTACGGGTTAGGTTTAGGGTTAGGGTAAGGGTTAGTGTTAGGGTTAGGGTACGGGTTAGGGTTCGGGTTAGGGTTAGGGTTAGGATACGGGTTAGGGTTAGGGTTAGGGTACGGGTTAGGGTTATGTTTAGGGTAGGGGTTAGGTTTAGGTTTAGGGTTAGGGTTAGGGTACGGGTTATGGTTAGGGTTAGGTTTAAGGTTAGGGTTAGGGTTAGGGTACGCGTTAGGGTTTGGGTAAGGGGTTAGGGTTAGTGTTAGGGTTAGGGTTAGGGTACGGGTTAGGGTTATGGTACGGGTTAGGGTTAGGGTTAGGGTTAGCGTTAGGGTACGGGTTAGGGTTAGGGTACGGGTTAGGGCTAGGGTTAGGTTTAGGGTACGGATTAGGGTTAGGGGTTAGGGTAGGGTTAGGGTTAGGGTTAGGGTTAGTGTACGGGTTAGGATTAGGGTACGGGTTAGGGTTAGGGTTAGGGTTAGGGTTAGCGTACGGGTTAGGGTTAGGTTAGGGTTAGGGTTAGGGTACGGGTTACGGTTAGGGTACGGGTTAGGGTTAGGGTTAGGGTTAGGAAAGGGTTAGGTTTAGGGTTAGGGTTAGCGTTAGGGTTAGGGTACGGGTTAGGTTTAGGGTTAGGTTACGGGTTAGGGTTAGGGTACGGGTTAGGGTTAGGGTTAGTGTATGGGTTATGGTTAGGGTACGGGTTAGGGTTAGGGTTAGGGTTAGGAAAGGGTTAGGGTTAGGTTTAGCGTTAGGGTTAGGGTACGGGTTAGGGTTAGGGTACGGTTTAGTGTTAGGGTTAGGGTTAGGGTACGGGTTAGGCTTAGGGTTAGGATTAGGGTTAGGGTTAGGGTAAGGTTTAGGGTTAGGTTTGGGTACGGGTTAGGGTTTGGGTACGGGTTAGGGTTAGGGTACGGGTTAGGGTTAGGAATAGGGTACTTGTTAGGGTTAGGGTTAGGGGTTAGGTTCAGGGTTAGGGATAGGGTTAGTGTTAGGATTAGGGTACGGGTTAGGGTACCGGTTAGGGTTAAGGTTAGGGTTAGTGTACGGGTTAGGGTTAGGGTTAGGGTAGGTTTTAGGGTTAGGGTACGGTTTAGGGTTAGGGTTAGTGTTAGGGTACGGGTTAGGGTAAGGGTACGGATGAGGGTTAGGGTTAGGGTACGGGTTAGGGTTAGGGTACTGTTTAGGGTTAGGGTTAGTTTTAGGGTTAGGGTATGGGTTAGGGATAGGGTTAGGGTACGGGTTAGGGTTAGTGTTAGGGTTAGGGTACGGGTTAGGGTTAGGGTTAGGGTACGGGTTAGGGTTAGGGTACGGGTTAGGTTTAGGGTTAGGGTTAGGGTTACTGTTAGGGTTAGGGTACGGGTTAGTGTTAGGGTTAGAGTACGGGTTAGGGTTAGGGTACGGGTTAGGGTTAGGGTTAGGGTAGGGGTTAGGGTTAGGTTTAGGGTTAGGGTTAGGGTACGGGTTATGGTTAATGTTAGGTTTAAGGTTAGGGTTGGGGTTAGGGTACGGGCTAGGGTTAGATTTAGGGGTTAGTGTTAGGGTTAGGTTTAGGGTTAGGGTACGGGTTAGGGTTAGTGTTAGGGTTAGGGTTACGGTCAGGGTTATGGGTTAGGGTTAAGGTTAGGGTTAGGGTACGGGTTAGGGTTAGGGTTAGGGTACGGGTTACGGTTAGGGTACGAGTTATGTTTAGGGTTAGGGTTAGTGTTAGCGTTAGGGTACGGGTTAGGGTTAGGGATAGTGTTAGGGTTAGGGTTAGGATACGGGTTAGGATTAGGGTTAGGGTACGGGTTACGGTTAGGTTACGGGTTAGGTTTAGGGTTAGTTTTAGTGTTAGGGTTAGGGTACGGGTTAGGGTTAGGTTTAGTGTTAGGGTTAGGGTTAGGGAATGGGTTAGGTTTAGGTTACGGGTTAGGGTTAGGGTACGGGTTAGGGTATAGGTTAGGGTACGGGTTAGGGTTAGGGTTAGGGTTAGGGTTAGGGTACGGTTAGGGTTAGGGTACGGGTTAGGGTTAGAGTTAGGGTACGGGTTAGGGTTAGGGTTAGGGGTTAGGGTAGGGTTAGGATTAGGGTTAGGGTTAGTGTACGGGTTAGGGTTAGGGTACGGGTTAGGGTTAGGGTTAGGGTTAGCGTACGGGTTAGGGTTATGTTAGGGTTAGGGTTAGGGTACGGTTTAGGGTTAGGTTTAGGGTTAGGGTACGGGTTAGGGTTAGGGTTAGGGTTAGGGTTAGGATTAGGGTTAGGAAAGGGTTAGGGTTAGGGTTAGCGTTAGGGTTAGGGTACGGGTTAGGTTTAGGGTTAGGGTACGGGTTAGGGTTAGGGTTAGGGTATGGGTTAGGGTTAGGGTACGGGTTAGGTTTAGGGTTAGGGTACGGGTTAGGGTTAGGGTACGGGTTAGGGTTAGGGTTAGGGTAGGGGTTAGGGTTAGGGTTAGGTTTAGGGTTAGGGTACGAGTTATGGTTAGGGTTAGGTTTAGGGTTAGGGTACGGGTTAGGGGTAGGGTTAGGGTACAGGTTAGGGTTAGGGTACGGGTTAGGGTTAGGGTTAGGGTTAGGGTACGGGTTAGGGTTAGGGTTAGGATTAGGGTTAGGGTTAGGGTAAGATTTAGGTTTAGGGTTGGGTACGGGTTAGGGTTTGGGTACGGTTAGGGTTAGGGTACGGGTTAGGGTTAGGGTTAGGGTACTTGTTAGGGTTAGGGTTAGGGGTTAGGGTTAGGGTTAGTGTTAGCTTACGGTTTAGGGTTAGGGTACGGGTTAGAGTTAGGGTTAGGGTTAGGGTTAGGGTACGGGTTAGGGTTAGGGTACGGGTTAGGGTTTGGATTAGGGTACTTGTTAGGGTTAGGGTTAGGGTTTAGGTTTAGGGTTAGGGTTAGGGTACGGTTTAGGGTTAGGGTACGGGTTAGTGTTAGGGTTAGGGTTAGGGTTAGGGTACGGGTTAGGGTTAGGGTACGGGTTAGGGTTAGGGTACAGGTTAGGGTTAGGGTTAGGGGTTAAGGTTAGGGTTAGGGTTAGGTTTAGGGTACGGTTTAGGGTTAGGGTACGGGTTAGGGTTAGGTTTAGAGTTAGGGTCAGGGTTAGCGTACGGGTTAGGGTTAGGGTTAGGTTTAGGGTTAGGGTACGGGTTAGTGTTAGGGTACGGGTTAGGGTTAGGGTTAGGGTTAGGTTTAGGGTTAGGAAAGGGTTAGGTTTAGGTTCATGGTTAAGGTTAGGGTACGGGTTAGGGTTAGGGTTAGGGTACGGGTTAGGATTAGGGTTAGGTTTAGGATTAGGGTACGGGTTAGGTTCGGGTTAGGGTTAGAGTTAGGGGTTAGGGGTTAGGTTTAGGGTTAGGGTTAGGGTTTGGGTAAGGGTTAGGGTACGGGTTAGGGTTAGGGTACGTGTTAGGGTTAGTGTACGGGTTAGTGTTAGGGATAGGGTTATGGTAAGGGTTAGGGTATGGGTAAGGATTAGAGTTAGGGTACGGGTAAGGGTTAGGGTACGGGTTAGGGTAAGGGTTAGGGTACGGGTTAGGGTTAGGGTTAGGGTTAGGGTTAGGAAAGGGTTAGTGTTAGGGTTAGGGTACGGTTTAGGGTTAGGGTTAGGGTTAGGATACGGATTAGTTTTAGGGTACGGGTTAGGTTAGGGTACGGGTTAGGGTACGGGTTAGGGTTTGGGTTAGGGTATGGGTTAGAGTTAGGGTACAGGTAGGGGTACGGGTTAGGGTTAGGGTTAGGTTTAGGGTACGGGATACGGTTAGGGTTAGGGTTAGGGTACGGGTTATGGTTAGGGTTAGTTTTAGGGTACAGGTTAGGGTTAGGGTACGGGTTAGGGTTAGGTTTATGGTTAGGGTTAGGGTTAAGGTTAGGATATGGGTTAGGGTACGGGTTATGGTTAGGGTTAGGGTTAGGGTACGGGTTAGGGTTATGGTTAGGGTTAGGTTTAGGGTACGGGTTAGTGTTAGGGTTTGGTTTAGGATTAGGGTTAGGGTTAGGTTTGGGGTATGGGTACGGTTTAGGGTTAGGGTTAGGGTTAGGGTTAGGGTACGGGTACGGGTTAGGGTTAGGGTTAGGGTTAGGGTTAGGTTTAGGATACAGGTTAGGGTACGGGTTAGGGTTAGGGTTAGGGTTAGGGTAGGGTACGGGTTAGGGTTAGGGTTAGGGTTAGGGTTAGAAATAGGGTACGGGTGAGTGTTAGGGTTAGGGTTAGGATTAGGGCTAGGGTTAGGTTTAGGGTACGGGTTAGGTTTAAGGGTTAGGGTTAGGGTTAGGTTTAGGGTACCGGTTAGGGTTAGGGTTAGGGTTAGGGTTAGGGTTTGGGTACGGGTTAGGGTTAGGTTTAGGGTACGGTTTAGGGTTAGGGTACGGTTTAGGGTTAGGTTTATGTTTAGGGTACGGGTTAGGGTTAGGGTACGGGTTAGGGTTAGGGTTAGGGTACGGGTTAGGGTTAGGGTACGGTTTAGGGTTAGGGTTAGGGTACGGGTTAGGGTTAGTGTTAGGGTACGGGTTAGGGTAAGGGTTAGGGTTAGGGTTAGGGTACGGTTTAGGGTTACGGTTAGGGTACGGGTTAGGGTTAAGGTACGGGTTAGGATTAGGGTTAGGGTTAGGGTTAGTGTTAGGGTTAGCGTACGGGTTAGGGTTAGGGTTAGGGTACGGGTTAGTGTTAGGGTACGGGTTAGGGTTAGGGTTAGTGTTAGCGTACGGGTTAGGGTTAGGGTACGGGTTAGGGTACTTGTTAGGGTTAGGGTTAGGGTTAGGGTACGGGTTAGCGTTAGGGTATGGGTTAGGGTTTGGGTTAGGGTACGGGTTAGGGTTTGGGTTAGGGTACGGTTTAGGTTTAGGGTTAGGGTACGGGTCAGGGTTAGGGTTAGGGTATGGGTCAGGGATAGGGTTAGGGCTAGGGTACGGGTTAGGGTTAGGGTTAGGGTACGGGTTAGGGTTAGGGTACGGGTTAGGTTTAGGGTTAGGGTAAGGGTTAGTGTTAGGGTTAGGGTACGGGTTAGGTTTAGGGTACGGGTTAGTGTTAGGGTACGGGTTAGGGTTAGGGTTAGGGTAGGGTTTAGGTTTAGGTTTAGGGTTAGGTTTAGGGTACGGGTTATGGTTAGGGTTAGGTTTAAGGTTAGGGTTAGGGTACGGGTTAGGGTTTGGGTTAGGGGTTAGGGTTAGGGTTAGGGTACGGGTTAGGGTTAGTTTGAGGTTTAGGGTTAGGGTCAGGGTTAGGGGTTAGTGTTAGGGTTAGGGTTAGGGTACGGGTTAGGGTTAGGGTTAGGGTACGGTTTACGGTTAGGTTACGGGTTAGGTTTACGGTTAGGGTTAGGGTTAGCGTTAGTGTACGTGTTAGGGTTAGGGTTAGTGTTAGGGTTAGTGTTAGGATACGGGTTAGGGTTAGGGTTAGGGTACGGGTTAGGGTTAGGTTACGGGTTAGGGTTAGGGTACGGGATAGGGTACGGGTTAGGGTACGGGTTAGGTTTAGGGTTAGGGTTTGCGTTAGGGTACGGGTTAGGCTTAGTGTACGGGTTAGGGTTAGATTTAGGGTACGGGTTAGGGTTAGGGGTTAGGGTAGGGTTAGCGTTAGGGTTAGGGTTAGTGTACGGGTTAGGGTTAGAGTACGGGTTAGGGTTAGGGTTAGGGTTAGCGTACGTGTTAGGGTTAGGTTAGGGTTAGGGTTAGGGTTAGGGTTAGCGTACGGGTTAGGGATAGGTTAGGGTTAGCGTTAGGGTTAGGGTTAGTGTACGGGTTACGGTTAGGGTACGGGTTAGGGTTAGGGTTAGGGTTAGGGTTAGCGTACGGGTTAGGGTTAGGTTAGGGTTAGGGTTAGGGTTAGGGTTAGGGTTACCGTACGGGTTAGGGTTAGGTTAGGGTTAGCGTTAGGGTTAGGGTTAGTGTACGGGTTACGGTTAGGGTACGGGTTAGGGTTAGGGTTAGGGTTAGGAAAGGGTTAGGGTTAGGGTTAGGGTTAGCGTTAGGTTTAGGGTACGGGTTAGGTTTAGGGTTAGGGTACGGGTTAGGTTTAGGGTACGGGTTAGGGTTAGGTTTAGGGTATGGGTTATTGTTAGGGTAAGGGATAGGGTTAGGGTTAGGGTTAGGAAAGGGTTAGGGTTAGGGTTAGCGTTAGGGTTAGGGTACAGGTTAGGGTTAGGGTACGGTTTAGGGTTAGGGTTAGGGTTAGGGTACGGGTTAGGGTTAGGGTTAGGATTAGGGTTAGGGTTAGGGTAAGGTTTAAGGTTAGGTTTGGGTACGGGTTAGGTTTTGGGTACGGGTTAGGGTTAGGGTACGGGTTAGGGTTAGCGTTAGGGTACATGTTAGGGTTAGGGTTAGGGGTTAGGTTTAGGTTTAGGGATAGGGTTAGTGTTAGGATTAGGGTACGGGTTAGGGTACGGGTTAGGGTTAGGGTTAGGGTACGGGTTAGGGTTAGGGTTAGGATAGGTTTTAGGGTTAGGGTACGGTTTAGGGTTAGGGTTAGTGTTAGGGTACGGGTTAGGGTTAGGGTACGGGTTAGGGTTAGGGCTAGGGTACGGGTTAGGGTTAGGGTACTGTTTAGGGTTAGGGTTAGGTTTAGGGTTAGTGTACGGGTTAGGGATAGGGTTAGGGTACGGGTTAGGGTTAGGGTTAGGGTTAGGGTACGGGTTAGGGTTAGGGTTAGGGTACGGGTTAGGGTTAGGGTACGGGTTAGGTTTAGGGTTAGGGTTAGTGTTAGGGTTAGGGTACGGATTAGGGTTAGGGTACGGGTTAGGGTTAGGGTTAGGTTAGGGGTTAGGGTTAGGTTTAGGGTTAGGGTTAGGGTACGGGTTATGGTTAGGGTTAGGTTTAAGGTTAGGGTTGGGGTTAGGGTACGGGTTAGGGTTAGGGTTAGTGTTAGCGTTCGGGTTAGGGTTAGGGTACGGGTTAGGGTACTTGTTAGGGTTAGGGTTTGGGTTAGGGTACGGGTTAGCGTTAGGTTACGGGTTAGGGTTTGGGTTAGGGTACGGGTTAGGTTTAGGGTTAGGGTACGGGTCAGGGTTAGGGTTAGGGTACGGGTTAGGGTTAGGGTTAGGGCTAGGGTACGGGTTAGGGTTAGGGTTAGGGTACGGGTTAGGGTTAGGGTATGGGTTAGTTTTAGGGTTAGGGTAAGGGTTAGGGTTAGTGTTAGGGTACGGGTTAGGGTTAGGTTTAGGGTACGGGTTAGGGTTAGGGTACGGGTTAGGGTTAGGGTTAGGGTAGGGGTTAGGTTTAGGTTTAGGTTTAGGGTTAGTGTTAGGGTTAGGGTACGGGTTAGGGTTAGTGTTAGGGTACGGGTTAGGGTTAGGGTACTGTTTAGGGTTAGGGTTAGGTTTAGGTTTAGGGTACGGGTTAGGGATAGGGTAGGGTACGGGTTAGGGTTAGGGTTAGGGTTAGGGTTAGGGTTAGGGTTAGGGTACGGATTAGGGTTAGGGTACGGGTTAGGTTTAGGGTTAGGGTTAGGGTTAGTGTTAGGGTTAGGGTACGGGTTAGGGTTAGGGTTAGGGTATGGGTTAGGGTTAGGGTACGGGTTAGGTTTAGGGTTAGGGTAGGGGTTAGGGTTAGGTTTAGGGTTAGGGTTAGGTTACGGGTTATGGTTAGGGTTAGGTTTAAGGTTAGGGTTGGGGTTAGGGTACGGGCTAGGGTTAGGGTTAAGGGTTAGTGTTAGGGTTAGGTTTAGGGTTAGGGTACGGGTTAGGGTTAGTGTTAGGGTTAGGGTTACGGTCAGGGTTATGGGTTAGGGTACGGGTTAGGGTTAGGGTACGGGTTAGGGTTAGGGTTAGGGTACGGGTTACGGTTAGTGTACGGGTTAGGTTTAGGGTTAGGGTTAGAGTTAGCGTTAGGGTACGGGTTAGGGTTAGGGTTAGGGTAAGTGTTAGGGTTAGGGTTAGGATACGGGTTAGGGTTAGGGTTAGGGTACGGGTTACGGTTAGGTTACGGGTTAGGTTTAGGGTTAGTTTTAGTGTTAGCGTTAGGGTACGGGTTAGGGTTAGTTTTAGTTTTAGGGTTAGGGTTAGGATACGGGTTAGGGTTAGGGTTAGGGAATGGGTTAGGTTTAGGTTACGGGTTAGGATTAGGGTACGGGTTAGGGTACGGGTTAGGGTACGGGTTAGGTTTAGGGTTAGGGTTAGGGTTAGAGTACGGGTTAGGGTTAGGGTACGGGTTAGGGTTAGAGTTAGGGTACGGGTTAGGGTCAGGGTTAGGGGTTAGGGTAGGGTTAGGTTAGGGTTAAGGTTAGTGTACGGGTTAGGGTTAGGGTACGGGTTAGGGTTAGGGTTAGGTTTAGGGTTAGTGTACTGGTTAGGGTTAGGGTACGGTTTAGGGTTAGGTTTAGGGTTAGGGTACGGGTTAGGGTTAGGGTTAGGGTTAGGGTTAGGTTTAGGGTTAGGAAAGGGTTAGGGTTAGGGTTATCGTTAGGGTTAGGGTACGGGTTAGGTTTAGGGTTAGGGTACGGGTTGGGGTTAGGGTTAGTGTATGGTTAGGGTTAGGGTACGGGTTAGGGTTAGGGTTAGGGTTCGGTTTAGTGTTAGGGTACGGGTTAGGGTTAGGGTTAGGGTAGGGGTTAGGGTTAGGGTTAGGGTTAGGGTTAGGGTACGAGTTATGGTTAGGGTTAGGTTTAGGGTTAGGGTACGGGTTAGGTGTAGGGTTAGGGTACAGGTTAGGGTTAGGGTACGGGTTAGGGTTAGGGTTGGGTACGGGTTAGGGTTTGGGTACGGTTAGGGTTAGGGTACGGGTTAGGGTTAGGGTTAGGGTACTTGTTAGGGTTAGGGTTAGGGGTTAGGGTTAGGGTTAGGGTTAGGGTACGGTTTAGGGTTAGGGTACCGGTTAGTGTTAGGGTTAGCGTTAGGGTTAGGGTACGGGTTAGGGTTAGGGTACGGGTTAGGGTTAGGATTAGGGTACGGTTTAGGGTTAGGGTTAGGGGTTAGGGTTAGTGGTAGGGTTAGGGTTAGGTTTAGGGTACCGTTTAGGGTTAGGGTACGGGTTAGGGTTAGGTTTAGAGTTAGGGTCAGGGTTAGCGTACGGGTTAGGGTTAGGGTTAGGGTTAGGGTTAGGGTACGGGTTAGGGTTATGGTACGAGTTAGGGGTAGGGTTAGGGTTAGGTTTAGGGTACGGTTTAGGGTTAGGGTACGGGTTAGGATTAGGTTTAGAGTTAGGGTCAGGGTTAGCGTACGGGTTAGGGTTAGGGTTAGGGTTAGGGTTAGGGTACGGGTTAGGGTTATGGTACGGGTTAGGGTTAGGGTTAGGGTTAGTTTTAGGGTTAGGAAATGGTTAGGGTTAGGTTTAGGGTTAGGGTTAGGGTACTGGTTAGGGTTAGGTTTAGGGTACGGGTTAGGATTAGGGTTAGGTTTAGGGTTAGGGTACGGGTTAGGGTTCGGGTTAGGGTTAGAGTTAGGGGTTAGGGGTTAGGTTTAGGGTTAGGGTTAGGGTTAGGGTACGGGTTTGGGTACGGGTTAGGGTTAGGGTACGTGTTAGGGTTAGTGTACGGGTTAGTGTTAGGGATAGGGTTAGGGTTAGGGTTAGGGTACGGGTTAGGATTAGGGTTAGGGTACGGGTTAGGGTTAGGGTACGGGTTAGGGTACGGGTTAGGGTTAGGGTTAGTGTTAGGGTTAGGGTACGGGTTAGGATTAGGGTTAGGGTACGGGTTAGGGTTAGGGTACGGGTTAGGGTACGGCTTAGGGTTAGGGTTAGGGTTAGGGTTAGGGTTAGGAAATGGTTAGGGTTAGGGTTAGGGTACGGTTTAGGGTTAGGATTAGTGTTAGGGTACGGGTTAGGTGTAGGGTACGGGTTAGGTTAAGGTACGGGTTAGGGTACGGGTTAGGGTTTGGGTTAGGGTATGGGTTAGAGTTAGGGAACAGGTAGGGGTACGGGTTAGGGTTAGGGTTAGGTTTAGGGTACGGGATAGGGTTAGGGTTAGGGTTAGGGTACGGGTTATGGTTAGGGTTAGGGTTAGGGTACAGGTTAGGGTTAGGGTACGGGTTAGGGTTAGGTTTATGGTTAGTGTTAAGGTTAGGGTTAGGATATGGGTTAGGGTACGGGTTATGGTTAGGGTTAGGGTTAGGGTACGGGTTAGGAATAGGGTAGGGTACGGGTTAGGGTTAGGGTTAGGGTTAGGGTACGGGTTAGGGTTAGGGTTAGGGTACGGATTAGGGTTAGGGTACGGGTTAGGTTTAGGGTTAGGGTTAGGGTTAGTCTTAGGGTTAGGGTACGGGTTAGGGTTAGGGTTAGGGTATGGGTTAGGGTTAGGGTACGGGTTAGGTTTAGGGTTAGGGTAGGGGTTAGGGTTAGGATTAGGGTTAGGGTTAGGTTACGGGTTATGGTTAGGGTTAGGTTTAAGGTTAGGGTTGGTGTTAGGGTACGGTCTAGGGTTAGGGTTAAGGGTTAGTGTTAGGGTTAGGTTTAGGGTTAGGGTACGGGTTAGGGTTAGTGTTAGGGTTAGGGTTACGGTCAGGGTTATGGGTTAGGGTACGGGTTAGGGTTAGGGTATGGGTTAGGGTTAGGGTACGGGTTACGGTTAGTGTACGGGTTAGGTTTAGGGTTAGGGTTAGTGTTAGCGTTAGGGTACGGGTTAGGGTTAGGGTTAGTGTTAGGGTTAGGGTTAGGATACGGGTTAGGGTTAGGGTTAGGGTACGGGTTACGGTTAGGTTACGGGTTAGGTTTAGGGTTAGTTTTAGTGTTAGCGTTAGGGTACGGGTTAGGGTTAGTTTTAGTTTTAGGGTTAGGGTTAGGATACGGGTTAGGGTTAGGGTTAGGGAATGGGTTAGGTTTAGGTTACGGGTTAGGGTTAGGGTACGGGTTAGGGTACGGGTTAGGGTACGGGTTAGGTTAGGGTTAGGGTTAGGGTTAGAGTACGGGTTAGGGTTAGGGTACGGGTTAGGGTTAGAGTTAGGGTACGGGTTAGGGTCAGGGTTAGGGGTTAGGGTAGGGTTAGGATTAGGGTTAGGGTTAGTGTACGGGTTAGGGTTAGGGTACGGGTTAGGGTTAGGGTTAGGTTTAGGGTTAGCGTACGGGTTAGGGTTAGGGTACGGTTTAGGGTTAGGTTTAGGGTTAGGGTACGGGTTAGGGTTAGGGTTAGGGTTAGGGTTAGGTTTAGGGTTAGGAAAGGGTTAGGGTTAGGGTTAGCGTTAGGGTTAGGGTACGGGTTAGGTTTAGGGTTAGGGTACGGGTTGGGGTTAGGGTTAGGGTATGGTTAGGGTTAGGGTACGAGTTAGGGTTAGGGTTAGGGTACGGTTTAGTGTTAGGGTACGGGTTAGGGTTAGGGTTAGGGTAGGGGTTAGGGTTAGGGTTAGGGTTAGGGTTAGGGTACGAGTTATGGTTAGGGTTAGGTTTAGGGTTAGGGTACGGGTTAGGTGTAGGGTTAGGGTACAGGTTAGGGTTAGGGTACGGGTTAGGGTTAGGGTTGGGTACGGGTTAGGGTTTGGGTACGGTTAGGGTTAGGGTACGGGTTAGGGTTAGGGTTAGGGTACTTGTTAGGGTTAGGGTTAGGGGTTAGGGTTAGGGTTAGGGTTAGCTTACGGTTTAGGGTTAGGGTACGGGTTAGTGTTAGGGTTAGTGTTAGGGTTAGGGTACGGGTTAGGGTTAGGGTACGGGTTAGGGTTAGGGTTAGGGTACTTGTTAGGGTTAGGGTTAGGGGTTAGGGTTAGGGTTAGGGTTAGGGTACGGTTTAGGGTTAGGGTTAGGGTTTAGGGTTAGTGGTAGGGTTAGGGTTAGGTTTAGGGTACGGTTTAGGGTTAGGGTACGGGTTAGGGTTAGGTTTAGAGTTAGGGTCAGGGTTAGCGTACGGGTTAGGGTTAGGGTTAGGGTTAGGGTTAGGGTTAGGGTACGGGTTAGGGTTATGGTACGAGTTAGGGGTAGGGTTAGGGTTAGGTTTAGGGTACGGTTTAGGGTTAGGGTACGGGTTAGGATTAGGTTTAGAGTTAGGGTCAGGGTTAGCGTACGGGTTAGGGTTAGGGTTAGGGTTAGGGTTAGGGTTAGGGTACGGGTTAGGGTTATGGTACGGGTTAGGGTTAGGTTTAGGGTTAGGGTTAGGGTTAGGAAAGGGTTAGGGTTAGGTTTAGGGTTAGGGTTAGGGTACGGGTTAGGGTTAGGGTTAGGGTACGGGTTAGGATTAGGGTTAGGTTTAGGGTTAGGGTACGGGTTAGGGTTCGGGTTAGGGTTAGAGTTAAGGGTTAGGGGTTAGGTTTAGGGTTAGGGTTAGGGTTAGGGTACGGGTTTGGGTACGGGTTAGGGTTAGGGTACGTGTTAGGGTTAGTGTACGGGTTAGTGTTAGGGATAGGGTTAGGGTTAGGGTTAGGGTACGGGTTAGGATTAGGGTTAGGGTACGGGTTAGGGTTAGGGTACGGGTTAGGGTACGGGTTAGGGTTAGGGTTAGGGTTAGGGTTAGGGTTAGGAAATGGTTAGGGTTAGGGTTAGGGTACGGTTTAGGGTTAGGGTTAGGGTTAGGGTACGGGTTAGGTGTAGGGTACGGGTTAGGTTAAGGTACGGGTTAGGGTACGGGTTAGGGTTTGGTTTAGGGTATGGGTTAGAGTTAGGGAACAGGTAGGGGTACGGGTTAGGGTTAGGGTTAGGTTTAGGGTACGGGATAGGGTTAGGGTTAGGGTTAGGGTACGGGTTATGGTTAGGGTTAGGGTTAGGGTACAGGTTAGGGTTAGGGTACGGGTTAGGGTTAGGTTTATGGTTAGGGTTAGGGTTAGGGTTAGGATATGGGTTAGGGTACGGGTTATGGTTAGGGTTAGGGTTAGGGTACGGGTTAGGGTTAGGGTTAGGGTTAGGGTTAGGGTTAGGGTACGGGTTAGTGTTAGGGTTAGGTTTAGGATTAGGGTTAGGGTTAGGTTTGGGGTACGGGTACGGGTTAGGGTTAGGGTTACTGTTAGGGTACAGGTTAGGGTTAGGGTTAGGGTTAGGGTTAGGGTTAGGGTTAGGTTTAGGATACGGGTTAGGGTACGGGTTAGGGTTAGGGTTAGGGTTAGGGTTAGGGTACGGGTTAGGGTTAGTGTTAGGGTTAGGGTTAGAATTAGGGTACGGGTGAGTGTTAGGGTAAGGGTTAGGATTAGGGCTAGGGTTAGGTTTAGGGTACGGGTTAGGGTTAAGGGTTAGGGTTAGGGTTAGGTTTAGGGTACCGGTTAGGGTTAGGGTTAGGGTTAGGGTTAGGTTTTGGGTACGGGTTAGGGTTAGGTTTAGGGTACGGTTTAGGGTTAGGGTACGGTTTAGGGTTAGGTTTATGTTTAGGGTACGGGTTAGGGTTAGGGTACGGGTTAGGGTTAGGGTTAGGGTACGGGTTAGGGATAGGGTACGGTTTAGGGTTAGGGTTAGGGTACGGGTTAGGGTTAGTGTTAGGGTACGGGTTAGGGTAAGGGTTAGGGTTAGGGTTAGGGTACGGTTTAGGGTTACGGTTAGGGTATGGGTTAGGGTTAGGGTACGGGTTAGGGTTAGGGTTAGGGTTAGTGTAAGGGTTAGCGTACGGGTTAGGGTTAGGGTTAGGGTACGGGTTAGGGTTAGGGTTAGGGTTAGTGTAAGGATTAGCGTACGGGTTAGGGTTAGGGTTAGGTTACGGGTTAGTGTTAGGGTACGGGTTAGGGTTAGGGTTAGTGTTAGCGTACGGGTTAGGGTTAGGGTACGGGTTAGGGTACGGGTTAGGGTACGGGTTAGGGTTAGGGTTAGGGTTAGGGTACGGGTTAGCGTTAGGGTACGGGTTAGGTTTGGGTTAGGGTACGGGTTAGGGTTTGGGTTAGGGTACGGTTTAGGTTTAGGGTTAGGGTACGGGTCAGGGTTAGGGTTAGGGTACGGGTTACGGTTAGGTTTAGGGCTAGAGTACGGGTTACTGTTAGGGTTAGGGTACGGGTTAGGGTTAGGGTACGTGTTAGGTTTAGGGTTAGGGTAAGGGTTAGTGTTAGGGTTAGGGTACGGGTTAGGTTTAGGGTACGGGTTAGGGTTAGGGTACGGGTTAGGTTTAGGGTTAGGGTAGGGGTTAGGTTTAGGTTTAGGGTTAGGGTTAGGGTACGGGTTATGGTTAGGGTTAGGTTTAAGGTTAGGGTTAGGGTTAGGGTACGGGTTAGGGTTTGGGTTAGGGGTTAGGGTTAGGGTTAGGGTTAGGGTTAGGGTTAGGGTACGGTTTAGGGTTAGTTTTAGGTTTAGGGTTAGGGTCAGGGTTAGGGGTTAGGGTTAGGGTTAGGGTACGGGTTACGGTTAGGTTACGGGTTACGTTTACGGTTAGGGTTAGGGTTAGCGTTAGTGTACGGGTTAGGGTTAGGGTTAGTGTTAGGGTTAGGGTTAGGATACGGGTTAGGGTTAGGGTTAGGGTACGGGTTAGGGTTAGGTTACGGGTTAGGGTTAGGGTACGGGTTAGGGTACGGGTTAGGGTACGGGTTAGGTTTAGGTTTAGGGTTAGCGTTAGGGTACGGGTTAGGGTTAGGGTACGGGTTAGGGTTAGATTTAGGGTACGGGTTAGGGTTAGGGGTTAGGGTAGGGTTAGGTTTTGGGTTAGGGTTAGTGTACGGGTTAGGGTTAGGGTACGGGTTAGGGTTAGAGTTAGGGTTAGGGTTAGCGTACGGGTTAGGGTTAGGTTAGGGTTAGGGTTAGGGTTAGGGTACGGGATACGGTTAGGGTACGGGTTAGGGTTAGTGTTAGGGTTAGGAAAGGATTAGGGTTAGGGTTAGGGTTAGCGTTAGGGTTAGGGTACGGGTTAGGTTTAGGGTTAGGGTACGGGTTAGGGATAGGGTACGGGTTAGGGTTAGGGTTAGGGTATGGGTTATGGTTAGGGTACGAGTTAGGGTTAGGGTTAGGGTTAGGAAAGGGTTAGGGTTAGGGTTAGCGTTAGGGTTAGGGTACGGGTTAGGGTTAGGGTACGGTTTAGGGTTAGGGTTAGGGTTAGGGTACGGGTTAGGGTTAGGGTTAGGATTAGGGTTAGGGTTAGGGTAAGGTTTAGGGTTAGGTTTTGGTACAGGTTAGGGTTTGGGTACGGGTTAGGGTTAGGGTACGGTTTAGGGTTAGGTTTAGGGTACTTGTTAGGGTTAGGGTTAGGGGTTAGGTTTAGGGTTAGGTATAGGTTTAGTGTTAGGATTAGGGTACGGGTTAGGGTACGGGTTAGAGTTAGGGTTAGGGTACGGGTTAGGGTTAAGGTTAGGGTAGGTTTTAGGGTTAGGGTACAGTTTATGGTTAGGGTTAGTGTTAGGGTACGGGTTAGGGTTAGGGTACGCGTTAGGGTTAGGGTTAGGGTACGGGTTAGGGTAAGGGTACTGTTTAGGGTTAGGGTTAGGTTTAGGGTTAGTGTACGGGTTAGGGATAGGGTTAGGGTACGGGTTAGGGTTAGTGTTAGGGTTAGGGTACGGATTAGGGTTAGGGTACGTGTTAGGGTTAGGGTTAGGGTAGGGGTTAGCTTTAGGTTTAGGGTTAGGGTTAGGGTACAGGTTATGGTTAGTGTTAGGTTTAAGGTTAGGGTTGGGGTTAGGGTACGGGTTAGGGTTAGGGTTAGTGTTAGCGTTCGGGTTAGGGTTAGGGTACGGGTTAGGGTAATTGTTAGGGTTAGGGTTAGGGTACGGGTTAGCGTTAGGGTACGGTTTAGGGTTTGGGTTAGAGTACGGGTTAGGTTTAGGGTTAGGGTACGGGTCAGCGTTAGGGTTAGGGTACGGGTACGGGTTAGGGTTAGGGTTAGGGCTAGGGTACGGGTTAGGGTTAGGGTTAGGGTACGGTTTAGGGTTAGGGTACGGGTTAGGTTTAGGGTTAGGGTAAGGGTTAGTGTTAGGGTTAGGGTACGGGTTAGGGTTAGGGTTAGGTTACGGGTTAGGGTTAGGGTTAGGGTAGGGGTTAGGTTTAGGTTTAGGGTTAGGGTTAGGGTACGGGTTATGGTTAGGGTTAGGTTTAAGGTTAGGTTTAGGGTTAGTGTACGGGTTAGGGTTTGGGTTAGGGGTTAGGGTTAGGGTTAGGTTTAGGGTTAGGGTACGGGTTAGGGTTAGTGTTAGGTTTAGGTTTAGGGTCAGGGTTAGGGGTTAGGGTTAGGGTTAGGTTTAGGGTATGGGTTAGGGTTAGGGTTAGGGTGTGGGTTACGGTTAGGGTACGGGTTAAGTTTAGGGTTAGGGTTAGGGTTAGCGTTAGGGTACGGGTTAGGGTTAGGGTTAGTGTTAGGGTTAGGGTTAGGATACGGGTTAGGGTTATTGTTAGGTTACGGGTTAGGGTTAGGTTACGGGTTAGGGTTCGGGTACGGGTTACGGTACGGGTTAGGGTTAGAGTTAGGGTACGGGTTAGGGTTAGGGGTTAGGGTAGGGTTAGGGTTAGGTTTAGGGTTAGTGTACGGGTTAGGGTTAGGGTACGGGTCAGGGTTAGGGTTAGGGTTAGGGTTAGCGTACGGGTTAGCGTTAGGTTAGGGTTGGGTTAGGGTTACGGTACGGGTTACGGTTAGGGTACGGTTTAGGGTTAGGGTTAGGGTTAGGAAAGGGTAAGGGTTAGGGTTAGGGTTAGCGTTAGGGTTAGGGTACGGGTTAGGTTTAGGGTTAGGGTACGGGTTAGGGTTAGGGTACGGGTTAGGGTTAGGGTTAGGGTATGGGTTATGGTTACGGTACGGGTTAGGGTTAGGGTTAGGGTTAGGAAAGGGTTAGGGTTAGGATTAGCGTTAGGGTTAGGGTACGGGTTAGGGTTAGGGTACGGTTTAGGGTTAGGGTTAGGGTTAGGGTACGGGTTAGGGTTAGGGTTAGGATTAGGGTTAGGGTTAGGGTAAGGTTTAGGGTTAGGTTTGGGTACGGGTTAGGGTTTGGGTACGGGTTAGGGTTAGGGTACGGGTTAGGGTTAGGGTTAGGGTACTTGTTAGGGTTAGGGTTAGGGGTTAGGTTTAGTGTTAGGGATAGGGTTAGTGTTAGGATTAGGGTACGGGTTAGGGTACGGGTTAGGTTTAGGGTTAGGGTACGGGTTAGGGTTATGGTACTGTTTAGGGTGAGGTTTAGGTTTAGGGTTAGGGTACGGGTTAGGGATAGGGTTAGGTACGGGTTAGGGTTAGGGTTAGGGTTAGGGTACGGGTTAGGGTTACTGTTAGGGTACGGGTTAGGGTTAGGGTACGGGTTAGGTTTAGGGTTAGGGTTAGGGTTAGTGTTAGGGTTAGGGTACGTGTTAGGTTTAGGGTTAGGGTACGGGTTAGGGTTAGGGTACGGGTTAGGGTTAGGGTTAGGGTAGGGGTTAGGGTTAGGTTTAGGGTTAGGGTTAGGGTACGGATTATGGTTAGGGTTAGGTTTAAGGTTAGGGTTGGGGTTAGGGTACGGGCTAGGGTTAGGGTTAGGGGTTAGTGTTAGGGTTAGTTTTAGGATTAGGGTACGGGTTAAGGTTAGTGTTAGGGTTAGGGTTACGTTCAGGGTTATGGGTTAGGGTTAGGGTTAGGGTTAGGGTACGGGTTAGGGTTAGGGTTAGGGTACGGGTTACGGTTAGGGTACGGGTTAGGTTTAGGGTTAGGGTTAGTGTTAGAGTTAGGGTACGGGTTAGGGTTAGGGTTAGTGTTAGGGTTAGGGTTAGGATACGGGTTAGGGTTAGGGTTAGGGTACGGGTTACGGTTAGGTTACGGGTTAGGTTTAGGGTTAGTTTTAGTGTTAGCGTTAGGGTACGGGTTAGGGTTAGGTTTAGTGTTAGGGTTAGGGTTAGGATACGGGTTAGGGTTAGGGTTAGGGTATGGGTTAGGTTTAGGTTACAGGTTAGGGTTAGGGTGCGGGTTAGGGTACGGGTTAGGGTACGGGTTAGGGTACGGTTTAGGGTTAGGGTTAGGGTACGGGTTAGGGTTAGGGTACGGGTTAGGGTTAGGGTTAGGGGTTAGGGTAGGGTTAGGATTAGGGTTAGGGTTAGTGTACGGGTTAGGGTTAGGGTACGGGTTAGGGTTAGGGTTAGGGTTAGGGTTAGGGTTAGCGTACGGGTTAGGGTTATGTTAGGGTTAGGGTAGGGTTAGGGTACGGTTTAGGGTTAGGTTTAGGGTTAGAGTACGGGTAAGGGTTAGGGTTAGGGTTAGGGTTAGGTTTAGGGTTAGGAAAGGGTTAGGGTTAGGGTTAGCGTTAGGGTTAGGGTACGGGTTAGGTTTAGGGTTAGGGTACTGTTTAGGTTAGGGTTAGGGTATGGGTTAGGTTTAGGGTATGGGTTAGGGTTAGGGTTAGGGTACGGGTTAGGGTTAGGGTACGGGTTAGGGTTAGGTTAGGGTAGGGGTTAGGGTTAGGGTTAGGGTTAGGGTTAGGGTACGAGTTATGGTTAGGGTTAGGTTTAGCGGTAGGGTACGGGTTAGGGGTATGGTTAGGGTACAGGTTAGGGTTAGGGTACGGGTTAGGGTTAGGATTAGGGTTAGGGTACGGGTTAGGGTTAGGGTTAGGATTAGGGTTAGGGTTAGGGTAAGATTTAGGTTTAGGGTTGGGTACGGGTTAGGGTTTGGGTACGGTTAGGGTTAGGGTACGGGTTAGGGTTAGGGGTTAGGGTACTTGTTAGGGTAGGGTTACGGGTTAGGGTTAGGGTTAGGGTTAGGGTTAGCGTACGGTTTAGGGTTAGGGTACGGGTAAGTGTTAGGGTTAGGGTTAGGGTTAGGGTACGGGTTAGGGTTAGGGTACGGGTTAGGGTTAGGGTTAGGGTACTTGTTAGGGTTAGGGTTAGGGGTTAGGGTTAGGGTTAGGGTTAGGGTACGGTTTAGGGTTAGGGTACGGGTTAGTGTTAGGGTTAGGGTTAGGGTTAGGGTACGGGTTAGGATTAGGGTACGGGTTAGGGTTAGGGTTAGTGTACGGGTTAGGGTTAGGGTTAGGGGTTAGGTTTAGGGTTAGGTTTAGGGTTAGGTTTAGGGTACGGTTTAGGGTTAGGGTACGGGTTAGGGTTAAGTTTAGAGTTAGGGTCAGGGTTAGCGTACGGGTTAGGGTTAGGGTTAGGTTTAGGGTTAGGTTAGGGTACCGGTTAGGGTTAGGGTACGGGTTAGGGTTAGGGTTAGGGTTACGTTTAGGGTTAGGGTTAGGGTATGGGTTAGGGTTAGGGTTAGGGTACGGGTTAGGATTAGGTTTAGGTTTAGGGTTAGGGTACGGGTTAGGGTTCGGGTTAGGGTTAGAGTTAGGGGGTTAGGGTTAGGTTTAGGGTTAGGGTTAGGGTACGGGTTAGGGTATGGGTTAGGGTTAGGGTACGTGTTAGGGTTAGTGTACGGGTTAGTGTTAGGGATAGGGTTAGGGTTAGGGTTAGTGTACGGGGTTAGGATTAGGGTTAGGGTTAGGAAAGGGTTAGGGTTAGGGTTAGGGTACGGTTTAGGGTTAGGTTCAGGGTTAGGGTACGGGTTAGGTTTAGGGTACGGGTTAGGTTAGGGTACGGGTTTGGGTACGGGTTAGGGTTTGGGTTAGGGTATGGGTTAGAGTTAGGGTACAGGTAGGGGTAAGGGTTAGGGTTAGGGTTAGGTTTAGGGTACGGGATAGGGTTAGGGTTAGGGTTAGGGTACGGGTTATGGTTAGGTTTAGGGTTAGGGTACAGGTTAGGGTTAGGGTATGGGTTAGGGTTAGGTTTATGGTTAGGGTTAGGGTTAGGGTTAGGATATGGGTTAGGGTACGGGTTATGGTTAGGGTTAGGGTTAGGGTACGGATTAGTGTTAGGGTTAGGTTTAGGGTTAGGGTATGGTTTAGTGTTAGGGTTAGGTTTAGGATTAGGGTTAGGGTTAGGTTTGGGGTACGGGTACGGGTTAGGGTTAGGGTTAGGTTAGGGTACGGGTTAGGGTTTGGGTTAGGGTTAGGGTTAGGGTTAGGGTTAGGTTTAGGATACGGGTTAGGGTACGGGTTAGGTTTAGGGTTAGGGTTAGGGTTAGGGTACGGGTTAGGGTTAGTGTTAGGGTTAGGTTTAGAGTTAGGGTACGGGTGAGTGTTAGGGTTAGGGTAGGATTAGGGCTAGGGTTAGGTTTAGGGTACGGGTTAGGGTTAAGGGTTAGGGTTAGTGTTAGGTTTAGGGTACCGGTTAGGGTTAGGGTTAGGGTTAGGGTTAGGGTTTGGGTACGGGTTAGGTTTAGGTTAGGGTACGGTTTAGGGTTAGGGTACGGTTTAGGGTTAGGGTTAGGGTTAGGGTTAGTGTTAGGGTTAGCTTACGGGTTAGGGTTAGGGTTAGGGTATGGGTTAGTGTTAGGGTACGGGTTAGGGTTAGGGTACGGTTTAGGGTTAGGGTTAGGGTACGGGTTAGGGTTAGGGTACGGTTTAGGGTTAGGTTAGGGTACGGGTTAGGGTTAGTGTTAGGGTACGGGTTAGGGTAAGGGTTAGGGTTAGTGTTAGGGTACAGTTAGGGTTACGGTTTAGGGTACGGGTTAGGGTTAGGGTACGGGTTAGGGTTAGGGTTAGGTTTAGGGTTAGTGTTAGGGTTAGCGTACGGGTTAGGTTTAGGGTTAGGGTACGGGTTAGTGTTAGGGTACGGGTTAGGGTTAGGGTTAGTGTTAGCGTACGGGTTAGGGTTAGGGTACGGGTTAGGGTACTTGTTAGGTTTAGGGTTAGGGTTAGGGTACGGGTTAGCGTTAGGGTACGGGTTAGGGTTTGGGTTAGGGTACGGGTTAGGGTTTGGGTTAGGGTCGGTTTAGGTTAGGGTTAGGGTACGGGTCAGGGTTAGGTTTAGGGTTAGGTACGGATTAGGGTTAGGGTACGTGTTAGGGTTAGGGTTAGGGTAGGGGTTAGGGTTAGGTTTAAGGTTAGGGTTAGGGTACGGGTTATGGTTAGGGTTAGGTTTAAGGTTAGGGTTGGGGTTAGGGTACGGGTTAGGGTTAGGGTTAGTGTTAGCGTTCGGGTTAGGGTTAGGGTACGGGTTAGGGTAATTATTAGGGTTAGGGTTAGGGTACGGGTTAGCGTTAGGGTACGGTTTAGGGTTTGGGTTAGGGTACGGGTTAGGGTTTGGGTTAGAGTACGGTTAGGTTTAGGGTTAGGGTACGGGTCATGGTTAGGGTTAGGGTACGGGTTAGGGTTAGGGTTAGGGTTAGGGCTAGGGTACGGGTTAGGGTTAGGGTTAGGGTACGGTTTAGGGTTAGGGTACGGGTTAGGTTTAGGGTTAGGGTAAGGGTTAGTGTTAGGGTTAGGGTACGGGTTAGGGTTAGGGTTAGGTTACGGGTTAGGGTTAGGGTTAGGGTAGGGGTTAGGTTTAGGTTTAGGGTTAGGGTTAGGGTACGGGTTATGGTTAGGGTTAGGTTTAAGGTTAGGTTTAGGGTTAGTGTACGGGTTAGGGTTTGGGTTAGGGGTTAGGGTTAGGGTTAGGGTTAGGGTTAGGGTTAGTGTTAGGTTTAGGTTTAGGGTCAGGGTTAGGGTTAGGGTTAGGGTTAGGTTTAGGGTACGGGTTAGGGTTAGGGTTAGGGTGTGGGTTACGGTTAGGGTACGGTTTAAGTTTAGGGTTAGGGTTAGGGTTAGCGTTAGGGTACGGGTTAGGGTTAGGGTTAGTGTTAGGGTTAGGGTTAGGATACGGGTTAGGGTTAGTGTTAGGTTACGGGTTAGGGTTAGGTTACGGGTTAGGGTTAGGGTACGGGTTAGGGTACGGGTTAGGGTTAGAGTTAGGGTACGGGTTAGGGTTAGGGGTTAGGGTAGGGTTAGGGTTAGGTTTAGGGTTAGTGTACGGGTTAGGGTTTGGGTACGGGTCAGGGTTAGGGTTAGGGTTAGGGTTAGCGTACGGGTTAGCGTTAGGTTAGGGTTGGGTTAGGGTTACGGTACGGGTTACGGTTAGGGTACGGTTTAGGGTTAGGGTTAGGGTTAGGAAAGGGTAAGGGTTAGGGTTAGGGTTAGCGTAGGGTTAGGGTACGGGTTAGGTTTAGGGTTAGGGTACGGGTTAGGGTTAGGGTTAGGTTTAGGGTTAGGTTTAGGGTACGGGTTAGGTTAGTGTACGGGTTAGGGTTAGGGTTAGGGTTAGGTTTAGGGGGTTAGGGTTAGGGTATGGGTTAGGGTTAGGGGTTAGAGTACGGATTAGGATTAGGTTTAGGTTTAGGGTTAGGGTACGGGTTAGGGTTCGGGTTAGGGTTAGAGTTAGGGGTTAGGGGTTAGGTTTAGGGTTAGGGTTAGGGTACGGGTTAGGGTATGGGTTAGGGTTAGGGTACGTGTTAGGGTTAGTGTACGGGTTAGTGTTAGGGATAGGGTTAGGGTTAGGGTTAGGTTACGGGTTAGGATTAGGGTTAGGGTACGGGTTAGGGTTAGGGTACGGGTTAGGGTACGGGTTAGGGTTAGGGTTAGGGTTAGGGTTAGGGTTAGGAAAGGGTTAGGGTTAGGGTTATGGTACGGTTTAGGGTTAGGTTCAGGGTTAGGGTACGGGTTAGGTTTAGGGTACGGGTTAGGTTAGGGTACGGGTTTGGGTACGGGTTAGGGTTTGGGTTAGGGTATGGGTTAGAGTTAGGGTACAGGTAGGGGTAAGGGTTAGGGTTAGGGTTAGGTTTAGGGTACGGGATAGGGTTAGGGTTAGGGTTAGGGTACGGGTTATGGTTAGGTTTAGGGTTAGGGTACAGGTTAGGGTAGGGTACGGGTTAGGGTTAGGTTTATGGTTAGGGTTAGGGTTAGGGTTAGGATATGGGTTAGGGTACGGGTTATGGTTAGGGTTAGGGTTAGGGTACGGATTAGTGTTAGGGTAGGTTTAGGGTTAGGGGTATGGTTTAGTGTTAGGGTTAGGTTTAGGATTAGGGTTAGGGTTAGGTTTGGGGTACGGGTACGGGTTAGGGTTAGGGTTAGGGTTAGGGTACGGGTTAGGGGTTTGGGTTAGGGTTAGATTAGGGCTAGGGTTAGGTTTAGGGTACGGGTTAGGGTTAAGGGTTAGGGTTAGTGTTAGGTTTAGGGGTACCGGTTAGGGTTAGGGTTAGGGTTAGGGTTAGGGTTAGGGTTTGGGTACGGGTTAGGTTTAGTGTTAGGGTTAGGTTTAGAGTTAGGGTACGGGTGAGTGTTAGGGTTAGGGTTAGGATTAGGGCTAGGGTTAGGTTTAGGGTACGGGTTAGGGTTAAGGGTTAGGGTTAGTGTTAGGTTTAGGGTACCGGTTAGGGTTAGGGTTAGGGTTAGGGTTAGGGTTTGGGTACGGGTTAGGTTAGGTTTAGGGTACGGTTTAGGGTTAGGGTACGGTTTAGGGTTAGGGTTAGGGTTAGGGTTAGTGTTAGGGTTAGCGTACGGGTTAGGGTTAGGGTTAGGGTATGGGTTAGTGTTAGGGTACGGGTTAGGGTTAGGGTACGGTTTTAGGGTTAGGGTTAGGGTACGGGTTAGGGTTAGGGTACGGTTTAGGGTAGGGTTAGGGTACGGGTTAGGGTTAGTGTTAGGGTACGGGTTAGGGTAAGGGTTAGGGTTAGTGTTAGGGTACGGTTTAGGGTTACGGTTAGGGTACGGGTTAGGGTTAGGGTACGGGTTAGGGTTAGGGTTAGGTTTAGGGTTAGTGTTAGGGTTAGCGTACGGGTTAGGTTTAGGGTTAGGGTACGGGTTAGTGTTAGGGTACGGGTTAGGGTTAGGGTTAGTGTTAGCGTACGGGTTAGGGTTAGGGTACGGGTTAGGGTACTTGTTAGGGTTAGGGTTAGGGTTAGGGTACGGGTTAGGGTTAGGGTTAGGTAGGGGTTAGGTTTAGGTTTAGGGTTAGGGTTAGGGTACGGGTTATGGTTAGGGTTAGGTTTAAGGTTAGGTTTAGGGTTAGGGTACGGGTTAGGGTTTGGGTTAGGGGTTAGGGTTAGGGTTAGTGTTAGGGTTAGGGTTAGGGTACGGGTTAGGGTTAGGTTTAGGTTTAGGGTTAGGGTCAGGGTTAGGGGTTAGGGTTAGGGTTAGGGTTAGGGTACGGGTTAGGGTTAGGGTTAGGGTGCGGGTTACGGTTATTTACGGGTTACGTTTACGGTTAGGGTTAGGGTTAGCGTTAGTGTACGTGTTAGGGTTAAGGTTAGTGTTAGGGTTAGGGTTAGGATACGGGTTAGGGTTAGGGTTAGGGTACGGGTTAGGTTTAGGTTACGGGTTAGGGTTAGGGTACGGGTTAGGGTACGGGTTAGGGTACGGGTTAGGTTTAGGGTTAGGGTTAGCGTTAGGGTACGGGTTAGGGTTAGGGTACGGGTAGAGTTAGATTTAGGGTACGGGTTAGGGTTAGGGGTTAGGGTAGGGTTAGGGTTAGGGTTAGGGTTAGTGTACGGGTTAGGGTTAGGGTACGGGTTACGGTTAGGGTTAGGGTTAGGGTTAGCGTACGGGTTAGGGTTAGGTTAGGGTTAGGGTTAGGGTTAGGGTACGGGTTACGGTTAGGGTACGGGTTAGTGTTAGGGTTAGGGTTAGGAAAGGGTTAGGGTTATGGTTAGGGTTAGCGTTAGGGTTAGGGTACGGGTTAGGTTTAGGGTTAGGGTACGGGTTCGGGTTAGGGTACGGGTTAGGGTTAGGGTTAGGGTATGGGTTATGGTTAGGGTACGGGTTAGGGTTAGGGTTAGGGTTAGGAAAGGTTTAGGGTTAGGGTTATCGTTAGGGTTAGGGTACGGGTTAGGGTTAGGGTACGGTTTAGGGTTAGGGTTAGGGTTAGGGTACGGGTTAGGGTTAGGGTTAGGATTAGGGTTAGGTTTAGGGTAAGGTTTAGGGTTAGGTTTGGGTACGGGTTAGGGTTTGGGTACGGGTTAGGTTTAGGGTACGGGTTAGGGTTAGGGTTAGGGTACTTGTTAGGGTTAGGGTTAGGGGTTAGGTTTAGGGTTAGGGATAGGGTTAGTGTTAGGTTAAGGGTACGGGTTAGGGTACGGGTTAGGGTTAGGGTTAGGGTACGGGTTAGGGTTAGGGTTAGGGTAGGTTTTAGGGTTAGGGTACGGTTTAGGGTTAGGATTAGTGTTAGGGTACGGGTTAGGGTTAGGGTTAGGGTACGGGTTAGGTTTAGGGTACTGTTTAGGGTTAGGGTTAGGTTTAGGGTTAGTGTACGGGTTAGGGATAGGGTTGGGGTACGGGTTAGGGTTAGGGTTAGGGTTAGGGTACGGGTTAGGGTTAGGGTGAGGGTACGGGTTAGGGTTAGGATACGGGTTAGGTTTAAGGTTAGGGTTAGGGTTAGAGTTAGGGTTAGGGTACGGATTAGGGTTAGGGTACGGGTTAGGGTTAGGGTTAAGGTAGGGCTTAGGGTTAGGTTTAGGGTTAGGGTTACGGTACGGGTTATGGTTAGGGTTAGGTTTAGGGTTAGGGTACGGTTTAGGGTTAGGGGTAGGGTACGGGTTAGGGTTAGGGTTAGGGTTAGGGTACGGTTTAGGGTTAGGGTTAGGGGTTAGGGTTAGGGTACGGGTTAGGGTTAGGTTTAGGGTTAGGGTACGGGTTAGGGTTAGGGTTAGGGTTAGTGTTAGGGTTAAGGTATGGGTTATGGTTAGGTTTAAGTTTAGGGTTAGGGTTATGTTTAGGGTTTAGGGGTTAGGGTTAGAGTTAGGGTTAGGGTTAGAGTTAGGGTACGGGTTAGGGTTAGTGTTAGGGTTAGTGTTATGGTTAGGGTACGGGTTAAGTTTAGGGTTAGGGTTAGGGTTAGGGTACGGGTTAGGGTACGGGTTAGGGTTAGGTTTAAGGTTAGGGTACGGGTCAGGGTACGGGTTAGGTTTAGCGTTAGGGTACGGGTAGGGTTTAGGGTTAGGGTTAGGGTTAGGGTTTGGGTCGGGTCAGGGTAAGGATTAGGGTTTGTGTTAGGGTTAAGGTACCGGTTAGGGTACGGGTTAGGGTTAGGGTTAGGTTTAGGGTTAGGGTTAGGGTATGGGTTAGGGTTAGGGTTAGGGGTTAGGGTTATGGTTAGGGTTAGGCTTAGGGTATGGGTTAGGGTTAGGGTACGAGTTAGGGTTAGGGTTAGGGTTAGGGTTAGGGTTAGGGTTAGCGTACGGGTTAGGGTTAGGTTTAGGGTTAGTGTTAGGTTTAGGGTTTAGGGGTTAGGGTTAGGGTTAGGGTTAGGGTTAGGGTACGGGTTATGTTTAGGGTTAGGGTACGGGTTAGGATTAGGGTTAGGGTTAGGGATAGGGTACGGGTTAGGGTTAGGGTTAGGGTTATGGTTAGGGGTTAGGGGTTAGGATTAGGGTAAGGGTTAGTGTTAGGGTTAGGGTACGGGTTAGGGTACGGGATAGGGTTAGGGTACGGGTTAGTGTTAGGGTTAGGGTTAGGATTAGGGTTAGGGTACGGGTCAGGTTTAGGGTAAGGTTTAGGGTTAGGGTACAGTTTAGGGTACGGGTTAGGGTTAGGGTTAGGGTACGGGTTATGGTTATGGTTAGGGTTAAGGTTAGGGTACGGGTTAGGGTTAAGTTTAGGGTTAGTGTTAGGGTTAGGGTACGGGTTAGGGTTAGGGCTAGGGTTAGGGTTAGGGTACGGGATAGGGTAGGGGTTAGGGTAGGGGTTAGGGTTAGGGTAGGGGTTAGGGTTAGGGTTAGGGTTAGGGTTAGGGTTTGGGTTAGGGTTAGGGTTAGGGTTAGGGTTAGGTTTAGGATACGGGTTAGGGTACGGGTTAGGTTTAGGGTTAGGGTAAGGGTTAGGGTACGGGTTAGGGTTAGTGTTAGGGTTAGGTTTAGAGTTAGGGTACGGGTGAGTGTTAGGGTTAGGGTTAGGATTAGGGCTAGGGTTAGGTTTAGGGTACGGGTTAGGGTTAAGGGTTAGGGTTAGTGTTAGGTTTAGGGTACCGGTTAGGGTTAGGGTTAGGGTTAGGGTTAGGGTTTGGGTACGGGTTAGGTTTAGGTTTAGGGTACGGTTTAGGGTTAGGGTACGGTTTAGGGTTAGGGTTAGGGTTAGGGTTAGTGTTAGGGTTAGCGTACGGGTTAGGGTTAGGGTTAGGGTATGGGTTAGTGTTAGGGTACGGGTTAGGGTTAGGGTACGGTTTAGGGTTAGGGTTAGGGTACGGGTTAGGGTTAGGGTACGGGTTAGGGTTAGTGTTAGGGTACGGGTTAGGGTAAGGGTTAGGGTTAGTGTTAGGGTACGGTTTAGGGTTACGGTTAGGGTACGGGTTAGGGTTAGGGTACGGGTTAGGGTTAGGGTTAGGTTTAGGGTTAGGGTTAGGGTTAGCGTACGGGTTAGGTTTAGGGTTAGGGTACGGGTTAGTGTTAGGGTACGGGTTAGGGTTAGGGTTAGTGTTAGCGTACGGGTTAGGGTTAGGGTACGGGTTAGGGTACTTGTTAGGGTTAGGGTTAGGGTTAGGGTACGGGTTAGGGTTAGGGTTAGGTAGGGGTTAGGTTTAGGTTTAGGGTTAGGGTTAGGGTACGGGTTATGGTTAGGGTTAGGTTTAAGGTTAGGTTTAGGGTTAGGGTACGGGTTAGGGTTTGGGTTAGGGGTTAGGGTTAGTGTTAGTGTTAGGGTTAGGGTTAGGGTACGGGTTAGGGTTAGGTTTAGGTTTAGGGTTAGGGTCAGGGTTAGGGGTTAGGGTTAGGGTTAGGGTTAGGGTACGGGTTAGGGTTAGGGTTAGGGTGCGGGTTACGGTTAGTTTACGGGTTAGGTTTACGGTTAGGGTTAGGGTTAGCGTTAGTGTACGTGTTAGGGTTAAGGTTAGTGTTAGGGTTAGGGTTAGGATACGGGTTAGGGTTAGGGTTAGGGTACGGGTTAGGTTTAGGTTACGGGTTAGGGTTAGGGAACGGGTTAGGGTACGGGTTAGGGTACGGGTTAGGTTTAGGGTTAGGGTTAGCGTTAGGGTACGGGTTAGGGTTAGGGTACGGGTAGAGTTAGATTTAGGGTACGGGTTAGGGTTAGGGGTTAGGGTAGGGTTAGGGTTAGGGTTAGGGTTAGTGTACGGGTTAGGGTTAGGGTACGGGTTACGGTTAGGGTTAGGGTTAGGGTTAGCGTACGGGTTAGGGTTAGGTTAGGGTTAGGGTTAGGGTTAGGGTATGGGTTACGGTTAGGGTACGGGTTAGTGTTAGGGTTAGGGTTAGGAAAGGGTTAGGGTTATGGTTAGGGTTAGCGTTAGGGTTAGGGTACGGGTTAGGTTTAGGGTTAGGGTACGGGTTCGGGTTAGGGTACGGGTTAGGGTATGGGTTATGGTTAGGGTACGGGTTAGGGTTAGGGTTAGGGTTAGGAAAGGTTTAGGGTTAGGGTTATCGTTAGGGTTAGGGTACGGGTTAGGGTTAGGGTACGGTTTAGGGTTAGGGTTAGGGTTAGGGTACGGGTTAGGGTTAGGGTTAGGATTAGGGTTAGGGTTAGGGTAAGGTTTAGGGTTAGGTTTGGGTACGGGTTAGGGTTTGGGTACGGGTTAGGTTTAGGGTACGGGTTAGGGTTAGGGTTAGGGTACTTGTTAGGGTTAGGGTTAGGGGTTAGGTTTAGGGTTAGGGATAGGGTTAGTGTTAGGTTTAGGGTACGGGTTAGGGTACGGGTTAGGGTTAGGGTTAGGGTACGGGTTAGGGTTAGGGTTAGGGTAGGTTTTAGGGTTAGGGTACGGTGTAGGTTAGGGTTAGTGTTAGGGTACGGGTTAGGGTTAGGGTACGGGTTAGGGTTAGGCTTAGGTTACGGGTTAGGTTTAGGATACTGTTTAGGGTTAGGGTTAGGTTTAGGGTTAGGGTACGTGTTAGGGTTAGGGTTAGGGTACGGGCTAGGGTTAGGGATAGGATTAGGGATAGGGTACGGGTTAAAATTAGGGTTAGGGTACGGGTTAGGGTTAGGGTACGGGTTAGGTTTAGGGTTAGGGTTAGGGTTAGTGTTAGGGTTAGGGTACGGGTTAGGGTTAGGGTTAGGGTACGGGTTAGGGTTAGGGTACGGGTTAGGGTTAGGGTTAGGGTACGGGTTAGGTTTAGGGTTAGGGTTAGGTTTAGGGTTAGGTTTAGGGTTAGGGTATGGGTTAGGGTTAGGGTTAGGGTACGGGTTAGGGTACGGGTTAGGGTACGGGTTAGGGTTAGGGTACGGGTTAGGGTTAGGGTACGGGTTAGGGTTAGGGTTAGGGTTAGGGTTAGGGTACGGGTTAGGGTTAGGGTACGGGTTAGGGTTAGAGTTAGGGTACGGGTTAGGGTTAGGGTTAGGGGTTAGCGTTAGGGTTAGGGTTAGGGCTAGGGTTAGGGTTAGTGTACGGGTTAGGGTTAGGGTACGGGTTAGGGTGAGGGTTAGGGTTAGAGTTAGCGTACGGTTTAGGGTTAGGGTTAGGTTTAGGATTAGGGTTAGGGTACGGGTAAGGATTAGGGTACGGGTTAGGTTTAGGGTTAGGGTTAGGGTTAGGGTTAGGGTTAGGTTTAGGAAAGGGTTAGGGTTAGGGTTAGAGTTAGGTTTAGGGTACGGGTTAGGGTTAGGGTTAGGGTTAGGTGTTAGGGGTTAGTGTTAGGGTTAGGGTTAGCGTTAGGGATAGGGTACGGGTTAGGTTTAGGGTACGGGTTAGTGTTAGGGTACGGGTTAGGTTTAGGGTTAGGGTTAGGGTTAGTGTTAGGGTTAGGGTACGGGTTACGGTTAGGGTTAGGGTACGGGTTAGGGTTAGGGTTAGGGTTAGGGTTAGGGTTAGGTTTAGGGTACGGGTTATGGATAGGGTTAGCTTTAGGGTTAGGGTTAGGGCTAGGGTATGGTTTAGGGTTAGGGCAGGGTACGGGTTAGGGTTAGGGTACGGGTAAGGGTTTAGTTAGGGTTAGGGTTAGCGTTAGGGTACGAATTAGGGTTAGGGTTTGGGTTAGGGTTAGGGTTAGGTTACAGGTTAGGGTTAGGGTTAGGGTACGGGTTAGGGTTAGGGTACGGGTTAGGGTTAGGGTACGGGTTAGGGTTAGGGTACGGGTTAGGGTTAGGGTGAGGGATAGGGTTAGGGTTAGGGTTAGGGTACGGGTTAGGGTTAGATTTAGGGTACGGGTTTGGGTTAGGGTTAGGGTTAGGGTTAGTGTTAGGGTTAGCGTACGGGTTAGGGTTAGGGTTAGGTTTAGGGTTAGGGTTAGGGTTAGGGTTAGGGTTAGGGTACGGGTTAGGGTACGGGTTAGGTTTAGGTTTAGGGTACGTGTTAGGGTTAGGGTTAGGGATAGGGTTAGGGTTAGGTTTAGGGTACGGGTTAGGGTACGGGTTAGGGTTAGGGTTAGGGTTAGGGTACAGGTTAGGGTTAGGGTTAGTGTACGTTTTAGGGTTAGGGTACGGTTTAGGGTTAGGGTTAGGGTTAGGGTACGGGTTAGGGTTAGGTTACGGGTTAGGGTTAGGTTTAGGGTACGGGTTAGGGTTAGGGTACTTTTTAGGGTTAGGGTTAGGTTTAGGGATAGGGTACGGGTTAGGGTTAGGGTTAGGTACGGGTTAGGGTTAGGGTTAGGGGTAGGGTACGGGTTAGGGTTAGGGTTAGGGTACGGGTAGTGTTAGGGTACGGGTTAGGTTTAGGGTTAGGGTTAGAAAAGTGTTAGGGTTAGGGTACGGGTTAGGTTTAGATTTAGGGTACTGGTTAGGGTTAGGTTACGTGTTAGGGTTAGGGTTAGGGTAGGGGTTAGTGTTAGGGTTAGGGTACGGGTTAGGGTACGGGTTATGGTTAGGGTAAGGTTAGGGTTTAGGGTTAGGGTTAGGGTACGGGTTAGGGTTAGGGTTAGGGGTTAGGGTTAGGGTTAGTGTTAGGGTTAAGGTACGGGTTAATGTTAGTGTTAGGGTTAGGGTTAGGGTCAGGGTTCGGGGTTAGGGTTAGGGTTAGGGTTAGGGTACGGGTTAGGGTTAGGGTTAGGTTACGGGTTAGGGTTAGGGTACTGGTTAGGGTTAGGGTTAGGGTTAGGGTTAGGGTTAGGGTGCGGTTTAGGGTTCGGGTTACGGTTAGGGTGAGGTTTAGGGTTAGGGTACGGGTTAGGGTTAGGGTTAGGGTTAGGTTACGGTTTAAGGTTAGGGTTAGGGTTAGGATTAGGGTACGGGGTAGTGTTCGGGTTAGGGTACGGGTTAGGGTTAGGGCACGGGTTAGGGTTAGGGTTAGGGTACGGGTTAGGTTTAGGGTTAGGGTACGTGTAGGGTTAGGGTTAGGGTTAGGTTTAGTGTTAGGGCTAGAGGTTAGGGTTAGGGATAGGGTTAGGGTTACGATTAGGGTACGGGTTAGGGTACGGGTTAGGGTTAGGGTTAGGGTACGTATTAGGGTTAGGGTTAGGGTACGTTTTAGGGTTAGGGTACGGTTTAGGGTTAGGGTTAGGGTTAGGGTTAGGGTACGGGTTAGGGTTAGGGTACTGTTTAGGGTTAGGGTTACGTTTCGGGTTAGGGTACGGGTTAGGTTTAGGGTTAGGGTACGGTTTAGGGTTAGGGTTAGGGTACAGGTTAGGGTTAGGGATAGGTTAGGGTTAGGGTTAGGGTTAGGGTACGGGTTAGGGTTAGGGTACGGGTTAGGTTTAGGGTTAGGGTTAGGGTTAGAGTTAGGGTTAGGGTACGGATTAGGGTTAGGGTACCGGTTAGGGTTAGGGTTAGGGTAGGGGTTAGGGTTAGGGTTAGGGTTAGGGTTAGGGTTAGGTTTAGGGTACGGGTTAGGGTTAGAGTTAGGTTTAGTTTTAGGTTTAGGGTTATTGTACGGGTTAGGGTTAGGGTTAGGGGTTAGGGTACGGGTTAGGGTTAGGGTACGGGTTAGGTTTAGTGTTAGGGTTAGGGTTAGGGTCAGGGTAAGGGGTTAGGGTTAGGGTTAGGGTTAGGTTTAGGGTTAGGGTACGTGTTAGGTTTAGGGTTAGGTTTAGGGTTAGGGTACGGGTTAGGGTTAGGGTTAGGGTTAGGGTACGGGTTAGGGTTAGGGCACGGGTTAGTTTTAGGGTTAGGGTTAGGGTACGGGTTAGGGTTAGGGTTAGGGTACTGGTTAGGGTTAGGGTACAGGTTAGGGTTAGGGTACGGGTTAGGGTTAGGTTTAGGGGTAGGGTTAGGGTTAGGGTAGGGGTTAGGGTTATGTTATGGGTTAGGGTTAGGGTTAGTGTTAGGGTTAGGTTAGGAAAAGGTTAGGGTTATGGTTAGCGGTAGGGTTAGGGTACGGATTAGGGTTAGTGTTAGGGTACGGGTTAGGGTTAGGGTTAGGGTTAAGGTTAGGGTTAGGGTTTAGGGGTTAGTGTTAGGGTTAGGGTTAGGGTTAGGGTACGGATTAGGATTAGGGTTATGGGTTAGGGGTTAGTGTTAGGGTTAGGGTTAGGGTTAGGGTTAGGGTACGGGTTAGGGTACGGGTTAGGATTAGGGCACGGGTTAGTGTTAGGGTTAGGGTTAGGGTTAGCGTGAGGGTACGGGTTAGGTTTAGGGTACAGGTTAGGGTACGGGTTAGGGATAGGGTACGGCTTAGGGTTAGGGTTAGGGGTTAGGGTTAGGGTTAGGGTTAGGGTTAGGGTTAGGGTTCGGGTTAGGGTTAGGTTTAGGTTTAGGGTCAGGGTTAGGGGTTAGGGTTAGGGTTAGGGTTAGGTTACGGGTTACGGTTAGTGTACGGGTTAGGTTTAGGATACGGGTTAGGGTTAGGGATAGGGTACGGGTTAGTGTTAGGGTTAGGGTACGTGTTAGGGTTAGGGTTAGGGTTAGGGTTAGGGTTAGAGGTTAGGGTTAGGGATAGGGTAAGGGTTAGAATTAGGGTACGGGTTAGGGTACGGGTTAGGGTTAGGTTTAGGGTTAGGATATGGGTTAGGTTTAGGGTTAGGGTACGTTTTAGGGTTAGGGTTAGGGTACGGGTTAGGGTTAGGGTACTCTTTAGGGTTAGGTTTAGGTTTAGGGTTAGGGTACGGGTTAGGGTTAGGGTTAGGGTTAGGGTACGGGTTAGGGTTAGGGTACGGGTTAGGGTTAGGGTACGGGTTAGGGTTAGGGTACGGGTTAGGGTTAGGGTATGGGTTAGGTTTAGGGTTAGGGTTAGGGTAGGGGTTAGGGTTAGGGTTAGGGTTAGGGTTAGGGTACGGGTTATGGTTAGGGTTAGGTTTAGGGTTAGTGTTAGGGTTAGGGTACGGGTTAGGTTTAGGAAAGGGTTAGGGTTAGGGTTAGCGTTATGGTTAGGTTACGGGTTAGTTTTAGGGTTAGGGTACGGGTTAGGGTTAGGGTTCGGGTTAGGGTTAGGGGTTAGGGGTTAGTGTTAGGGTTACGGTTAGGGTTAGGGTTAGGGTATGGGTTAGGGTACGGCTTAGGGATAGGCCACGGGTTAGTGTTAGGGTTAGGGTTAGGTTTAGGGTTAGGTTACGGGTTAGGGTTAGGGTATGGGTTAGGGTTAGCGTTAGGGTTAGGGTTAGCATTAGGGTACGGGTTAGGGTTAGGGATAGGGTTAGGGTTAGGGTTAAGGTACGGGTTAGGGTTAGGGTGCGGTTTAGGGTTAGGGTTAGGGTACGGGTTAGGGTTAGAGTTAGGGTACGGTTTAGGGTTAGGGTTAGGGTTAGGGTTAGGGTTAGGGTTAGCGTACGGGTTAGGGTTAGGGTTAGGTTTAGGGTTAGGGTAAGGGTACGGGTTAGGGTTAGGGTACGTGTTAGGGTACGGGTTAGGGTTAGGGCACGGGTTAGTGTTAGGGTTAGGGTTAGGGTTAGCGTTAGGGTACGGGTTAGGTTTAGGGTACGGGTTAAGGTACGGGTTAGGGTTAGGGTACGGTTAGGGTTAGGGTACGTGTTAGGGTTAGGGTTAGGGTATGTGTTAGGGTTAGGGTTAGGGGTTAGGGTTAGTGTTAGCGTTAGGTACGGGTTAGGGTTAGGGTACGGGTTAGGGTACGGTTTAGGGTTAGGGTTAGGGTACGGGTTAGGTTTAGGGTACAGTTTAGGGTTAGGGTTAGGGTACGGGTTAGGGTTAGGTTTAGGGTTTAGGGTTAAGGTTAGGGTACCGGTTAGGGTTAGGTTACGGGTTAGGGTTAGGGTTAGGGTTAGTGTTAGGGTTAGGGTACGGGTTAGGTTTAGGTTTAGGGTACTGGTTAGGGATAGGGTACGGGTTAGGGTTAGGGTTAGGGTAGGGGTTAGTGTTAGGGTTAGGGTTATGGTTAGGGTACGGGTTACGGTTAGGGTAAGGTTAGGGTTTAGGGTTAGGGTTAGGGTACGGTTTAGGGTTAGGGTTAGGGGTTATGGTTAGGGTTAGTGTTAGGGTGGGTACGGGTTAGGGTTAGTGTTAGGGATAGGGTTAGGGTCAGGGTTCGGGGTTAGGGTTAGGGTTAGAGTTAGGGTACAGGTTAGTGTTAGGGTTAGGGTACGGGTTAGGGTTAGGGTACTGGTTAGGGTTAGGGTTAGGGTTAGGGTGCGGTTTAGGGTTCGGGTTTCGGTTAGGGTGAGGTTTAGGGTTAGGGTACGGTTTAGGGTTAGGTTTAGGGTTAGGTTACGGGTTACGGTTAGGGTTAGGTTTAGGATTAGGTTACGGGGTAGGGTTCGGGTTAGGGTACGGGTTAGGGTTAGGGTACGGGTTAGGGTTAGGGTTAGGGTACGGGTTAGGTTTAGGGTTAGGGTACGTGTTAGGGTTAGGGTTAGGGTTAGGGTTATGGTTAGAGGTTAGGGTTAGGGATAGGGTTAGGGTTAGGATTAGGGTACGGGTTAGGGTACGGGTTAGGGTTAGGGTTAGGGTTAGGGTTAGGGTACGGGTTAGGGTTACGGTACGGGTTAGGGTTAGGGTTAGGGTACGGGTTAGGGTTAGGGTACTGTTTAGGGTTAGGGTTATGTTTTGGGTTAGGGTACGGGTTAGGGTTAGGGTTAGGGTACGGTTTAGGGTTAGGGTTAGGGTACGGGTTAGGGTTAGGGTTAGGGTTAGGGTTAGGGTTAGGGTACGGGTTAGGGTTAGGGTATGGGTTAGGTTTAGGGTTAGCGTTAGTGTTAGTGTTAGGGATAGGGTACAGGTTAGGTTTAGGGTTAGGGTCCGGGTTAGGGTTAGGGTACCGGTTAGGGTTAGGGTTAGGGTAGGGGTTAGTGTTAGGGTTAGGGTTAGTGTTAGGGTACGGGCATATGGTTAGGTTTAGGTTTAGGTTTAGGTTTAGGGTTATTGTACGGGTTAGGGTTAGGGTTAGGGGTTAGGGTTAGGGTTAGGGTACGGGTTAGGGTACGGGTTAGGGTTAGTGTTAAGTTTAGGGTTAGGGTAGGGGTTAGTGTTAGGGTTAGGGTTAGTGTTAGGGTACGGGCATATGGTTAGGGTTAGGTTTAGGTTTAGGTTTAGGGTTATTGTACGGGTTAGGGTTAGGGTTAGGGGTTAGGGTTAGGGTTAGGGTTAGGGTACGGGTTAGGGTTAGTGTTAAGTTTAGGGTTAGGGTCAGGGTAAGGGGTTAGGGTTAGGGTTAGGGTTAGGGTTAGGATTAGGGTTAGGGTACGTGTTAGGGTTAGGGTTAGGGTATGGGTTAGGGTTAGGGTGCTGGTTAAGGTTAGGGTTAGGGTTAGGGTTAGCGTTAGGGTATGGGTTAGGGTTAGTTTTAGGGTACTGGTTAGGGTTAGGGTACGGGTTAGGATTAGGGTACGGGTTAGGGTTAGGGTTAGGGTATGTGTTAGGGTTAGGGTTAGGGGTTAGGGTTAGGGTTAGGGTTAGCTACGGGTTAGGGTTAGGGTACTGGTTAGGGTACGGGTTAGGGTTAGGGTACGGGTTAGGGTTAGGGTTAGGGTACGGGTTAGGGTTAGGGTTAGGGTTAGGTTTATGGTTAGGGTTAGGGTTAGGGTACGGGTTAGGTTTAGGGTTAGGGTACGGGTTAGGTTTAGGGTTAGGTTACGGGTTAGGGTTAGGGTATGGGTTAGGGTTAGCGTTAGGGTTAGGGTTAGCTTTAGGGTACGGGTTAGGTTTAGGGTTAGGGTTAGGGTTAGGGTTAGAGTTAGGGTACGGGTTAGGGTTAGGGTTAGGTTTAGGTTTAGGGTTAGGGTTAGGGTTAGGGTACGGGTTAGGTTTAGGATACTGTTTAGGGTTAGGGTTAGGTTTACGGTTAGGGTAGGTGTTAGGGTTAGGGTTAGGGTACGGGCTTTGGTTAGGGATAGGGGTAGTGTTAGGGTACGGCTTAGGGTTAGGGTTAGTGTTAGGGTACGGGTTAGGGTTAGGGTACGGGTTAGGTTTAGGGTTAGGGTTAGGGTTAGTGTTAGGGTTAGTGTACGGGTTAGGGTTAGGGTTAGGGTACGGGTTAGGGTTAGGTTTAGGGTTAGGGTTAGGGTTAGGGTATGGTTTAGTGTTAGCGTTAGGGTTAGGGTTAGCGTTAGGGTACGGGTTAGGGTTAGGGTACAGGTTAGGGTTAGGGTACGGGTTAGGGTTAGGGTACGGGTTAGGTTTAGGGTTAGGGTTAGGGTACGGGTTAGGGTTAGAGTTAGGGTACGGGTTAGGGTTAGGGTTAGGGGTTAGGGTTAGGGTTAGGGTTAGGGTTAGGGTTAGGGTTAGTGTACGGGTTAGGGTTAGGGTACGGGTAAGGGTTAGGGTTAGGGTTAGGGTTAGCGTACAGGTTAGGGTTAGGGTTAGGTTTAGGATTAGGGTTATGGTACGGGTTAGGGTTAGGGTACGGGTTAGGTTTAGGGTACGGGTTAGGGTTAGGGTTATGGTTAGGGTTAGGGTACGGGTTAGGGTTAGAGTTAGGGTACGGTTTAGGGTTAGGGTTAGGGTTAGGGTTAGGGTTAGGGTTAGCGTACGGGTTAGGGTTAGGGTTAGGTTTAGGGTTAGGGTTAGGGTACGGGTTAGGGTTAGGGTACGGGTTAGGGTACGGGTTAGGGTTAGGGCACGGGTTAGTGTTCGGGTTAAGGTTAGGGTTAGCGTTAGGGTACGGGTTAGGGTTAGGGTACGGGTTAGGGTACGGGTTAGGGTTAGGGTGCGGGTTAGGGTTAGGGTACGGGTTAGGGTTAGGGTTAGGGTATGTGTTAGGGTTAGGGTTAGGGTTAGGGTACCGGTTAGGGTTAGGGTACGGGTTAGGGTTAGGGTTAGGGTTAGGTAAGGAAAGGGTTAGGGTTATGGTTAGCGTTAGGGTTAGTGTACGGATTAGGGTTAATGTTAGGGTACGTGTTAGGGTTAGGGTTAGGGTTAAGGTTAGGGTTAGGGTTTAGGGATTAGTGTTAGGGTTAGGGTTAGGGTTAGGGTACGGGTTAGGGTTAGGGTTAGGGGTTAGGGGTTAGTGTTAGGGTTAGGGTTAGGGTTAGGGTACGGGTTAGGGTACGGGTTAGAGTTAGGGCACGGGTTAGTGTTAGGGTTAGTGTTAGGGTTAGCGTTAAGGTACGGGTTAGGGTTAGGGTACGGGTTAGTGTACGGGTTAGGGTTAGGTTACTGGTTAGGGTTAGGGTTAGGGGTTAGGGTTAGAGTTAGGGTTAGGGTTAGGTTTAGGGTACGGGTTAGGTTTAGGGTTAGGTTTAGGGTCAGGGTTAGGGGTTAGGGTTAGGGCTAGGGTTAGGATACGGGTTAGAGTTAGTGTACGGGTTAGGTTTAGGGTACGGATTAGGGTTAGGGATAGGGTACGGGTTAGGGTTAGGGTTAGGGTACGTGTTAGGGTTAGGGTTAGGGTTAGGGTTAGGGTTAGAGGTTAGGGTTAGGGATAGGGTTAGGGTTAGGATTAGGGTACGGCTTAGGGTACGGGTTAGGGTTAGGTTTAGGGTTAAGATATGGGTTAGGGTTAGGGTTAGGGTACGTTTTAGGGTTAGGGTTAGGGTACGGGTTAGGGTTAGGGTTAGGGTTAGGGTAGGGGTTACGGTTAGGGTACGGGTTAGGTTTAGGGTTAGGGTTAGGGTTAGCGTTAGGGTACGGGTTAGGGTTAGGGTTAGTGTTAGGGTTAGGGTTAGGATACGGGTTAGGGTTAGGGTTAGGGTACGGGTTAGGGTTAGGTTACGGGTAAGGGTTAGGGTACGGGTTAGGGTACGGGTTAGGGTACGGGTTAGGGTTAGGGTTATGGTTAGCGTTAGGGTACGGGTTCGGGTTAGGGTACGGGTTAGGGTTAGAGTTAGGGTACGGGTTAGGGTTAGGGGTTAGGGTAGGGTTAGTTTTAGGTTTAGGGTTAGTGTAAGGGTTAGGGTTAGGGTACGGGTTAGGGTTAGGGTTAGGGTTAGGTTTAGCGTACGGGTTAAGGTTAGGGTAGGGGTTAGGGTTAGGGTTAGGGTTAGGGATAGGGTACGGGTTACGGTTAGGGTATGGGTTAGGTTTAGGGTTAGGGTTAGTGTTAGCGTTAGGGTACGGGTTAGGGTTAGGGTTAGTGTTAGGGTTAGGGTACGGGTTAGGTTTAGGGTTAGGGTACGGGTTTAGGGTTAGTGTACGGGGTAGGGTTAGGGTTAGGGTACGGGTTAGGTTTAGGGTACGGGTACGGGTTAGGGTTAGGGTAGGGGTTAGGGTTAGGGTTAGGGTTAGGGATAGGGTACGAGTTATGGTTAGGGTTAGGTTTAGGGTTAGGGTAGGGGTTAGGGTTAGGGTTAAGGTACGGTTAGGGTTAGGGTACGGGTTAGGGTTAGGGTTAGGGTTAGGGTACGGGTTAGGGTTAGGGTTAGGATTTTTGTTAGGGTTAGGGTAAGATTTAGGGTTAGGGTTGGGTACGGGTTAGGGTTTGGATACGGTTAGGGTTAGGGTACGGGTTAGGGTTAGGGTTAGGGTTCGGGTTAGGGTTAGGGTACGGGTTAGGGTTAGGGTACGGGTTAGGGTTTGGGTTAGGGTACGGGTTAGGGTTTGGGTTAGGTTACGGGTTAGGTTTAGGGTTAGGGTACGGGTTAGGGTTAGGGTTAGGGTACGGGTTAGGGTTAGGGTTAGGGCTAGGGTACGGGTTAGGGTTAGGGTTAGGTTACGGGTTAGGTTTAGGGTACGGGTTAGGTTTAGGGTTAGGGTAAGGGTTAGTGTTAGGGTTAGGGTACGGGTTAGTGTTAGGGTTAGGGTACGGGTTAGGGTTAGGGTTAGGGTACGGGTTAGGGTTAGGTTTAGGTTTAGGGTTAGGGTACGGGTTAGGGTTCGGGTTAGGGTTAGAGTTAGGGGTTAGGGGTTAGGTTTAGGGTTAGGGTACGGATTACGGTACGGGTTAGGGTACGGGTTAGGGTTAGGGTACGTGTTAGGGTTAGTGTACGGGATAGTGTTAGGGATAGGGTTAGGGTTAGGGTTAGGGTTAGGGTACGGGTTAGGGTTAGGGTTAGGGTACGGGTTAGGGTTAGGGTACGGGTTAGGGTACGGGTTAGGGTTAGGGTTAGGGTTAGGGTTAGGGTCCGGGTTAGGGTTAGGGTTAGGGTACGGGTTAGGGTTAGTGTTAGGGTACGGGTTAGGGTAAGGTTTAGGGTTAGGGTTAGGGTACGGTTTAGGGTTACGGTTAGGGTACGGGTTAGGGTTAGGGTACGGGTTAGGGTATGGGTTAGGGTTAGGGTTAGTGTTAGGGTTAGCGTACGGGTTAGGGTTAGGGTTAGGGTACGGGTTAGTGTTAGGTACGGGTTAGGGTTAGGGTTAGTGTTACGTACGGGTTAGGGTTAGGGTATGGGTTAGGGTATTTGTTAGGGTTAGGGTTAGTGTTAGGGTACGGGTTAGCGTTAGGTTACGGGTTAGGGTTTGGGTTAGTGTACGGGTTAGGGTTTGGGTTAGGGTACGGGTTAGGTTTAGGGTTAGGGTACGGGTTAGGGTTAGGGTTAGGGTACGGGTTAGGGTTAGGGTTAGGGCTAGGGTAAGGGTTAGGGTTAGGGTTAGGGTACGGGTTAGGGTTAGGGTACGGGTTAGGTTTAGGGTTAGGGTAAGGGTTAGTGTTAGGGTTAGGGTACGGGTTAGGGTTCGGGTTAGGGTTAGGGTTAGGATACGGGTTAGGGTTAGGGTTAGGGTACGGGTTAGGGTTATGTTTAGGGTAGGGGTTAGGTTTAGGTTTAGGGTTAGGGTTAGGGTACGGGTTATGGTTAGGGTTAGGTTTAAGGTTAGGGTTAGGGTTAGGGTACGCGTTAGGGTTTGGGTAAGGGGTTAGGGTTAGTGTTAGGGTTAGGGTTAGGGTACGGGTTAGGGTTATGGTACGGGTTAGGGTTAGGGTTAGGGTTAGCGTTAGGGTACGGGTTAGGGTTAGGGTACGGGTTAGGGCTAGGGTTAGAGTTAGGGTACGGATTAGGGTTAGGGGTTAGGGTAGGGTTAGGGTTAGGGTTAGGGTTAGTGTACGGGTTAGGATTAGGGTACGGGTTAGGGTTAGGGTTAGGGTTAGGGTTAGCGTACGGGTTAGGGTTAGGTTAGGGTTAGGGTTAGGGTACGGGTTACGGTTAGGGTACGGGTTAGGGTTAGGGTTAGGGTTAGGAAAGGGTTAGGTTTAGGGTTAGGGTTAGCGTTAGGGTTAGGGTACGGGTTAGGTTTAGGGTTAGGTTACGGGTTAGGGTTAGGGTACGGGTTAGGGTTAGGGTTAGTGTATGGGTTATGGTTAGGGTACGGGTTAGGGTTAGGGTTAGGGTTAGGAAAGGGTTAGGGTTAGGTTTAGCGTTAGGGTTAGGGTACGGGTTAGGGTTAGGGTACGGTTTAGTGTTAGGGTTAGGGTTAGGGTACGGGTTAGGCTTAGGGTTAGGATTAGGGTTAGGGTTAGGGTAAGGTTTAGGGTTAGGTTTGGGTACGGGTTAGGGTTTGGGTACGGGTTAGGGTTAGGGTACGGGTTAGGGTTAGGAATAGGGTACTTGTTAGGGTTAGGGTTAGGGGTTAGGTTCAGGGTTAGGGATAGGGTTAGTGTTAGGATTAGGGTACGGGTTAGGGTACCGGTTAGGGTTAAGGTTAGGGTTAGTGTACGGGTTAGGGTTAGGGTTAGGGTAGGTTTTAGGGTTAGGGTACGGTTTAGGGTTAGGGTTAGTGTTAGGGTACGGGTTAGGGTAAGGGTACGGATGAGGGTTAGGGTTAGGGTACGGGTTAGGGTTAGGGTACTGTTTAGGGTTAGGGTTAGTTTTAGGGTTAGGGTATGGGTTAGGGATAGGGTTAGGGTACGGGTTAGGGTTAGTGTTAGGGTTAGGGTACGGGTTAGGGTACGGGTTAGGGTACGGGTTAGGGTTAGGGTACGGGTTAGGTTTAGGGTTAGGTTTAGGGTTACTGTTAGGGTTAGGGTACGGGTTAGTGTTAGGGTTAGGGTACGGGTTAGGGTTAGGGTACGGGTTAGGGTTAGGGTTAGGGTAGGGGTTAGGGTTAGGTTTAGGGTTAGGGTTAGGGTACGGGTTATGGTTAATGTTAGGTTTAAGGTTAGGGTTGGGGTTAGGGTACGGGCTAGGGTTAGATTTAGGGGTTAGTGTTAGGGTTAGGTTTAGGGTTAGGGTACGGGTTAGGGTTAGTGTTAGGGTTAGGGTTACGGTCAGGGTTATGGGTTAGGGTTAAGGTTAGGGTTAGGGTACGGGTTAGGGTTAGGGTTAGGGTACGGGTTACGGTTAGGGTACGGGTTATGTTTAGGGTTAGGGTTAGTGTTAGCGTTAGGGTACGGGTTAGGGTTAGGGATAGTGTTAGGGTTAGGGTTAGGATACGGGTTAGGATTAGGGTTAGGGTACGGGTTACGGTTAGGTTACGGGTTAGGTTTAGGGTTAGTTTTAGTGTTAGGGTTAGGGTACGGGTTAGGGTTAGGTTTAGTGTTAGGGTTAGGGTTAGGGAATGGGTTAGGTTTAGGTTACGGGTTAGGGTTAGGGTACGGGTTAGGGTATAGGTTAGGGTACGGGTTAGGGTTAGGGTTAGGGTTAGGGTTAGGGTACGGTTAGGGTTAGGGTACGGGTTAGGGTTAGAGTTAGGGTACGGGTTAGGGTTAGGGTTAGGGGTTAGGGTAGGGTTAGGATTAGGGTTAGGGTTAGTGTACGGGTTAGGGTTAGGGTACGGGTTAGGGTTAGGGTTAGGGTTAGCGTACGGGTTAGGGTTATGTTAGGGTTAGGGTTAGGGTACGGTTTAGGGTTAGGTTTAGGGTTAGGGTACGGGTTAGGGTTAGGGTTAGGGTTAGGGTTAGGATTAGGGTTAGGAAAGGGTTAGGGTTAGGGTTAGCGTTAGGGTTAGGGTACGGGTTAGGTTTAGGGTTAGGGTACGGGTTAGGGTTAGGGTTAGGGTATGGGTTAGGGTTAGGGTACGGGTTAGGTTTAGGGTTAGGGTACGGGTTAGGGTTAGGGTACGGGTTAGGGTTAGGGTTAGGGTAGGGGTTAGGGTTAGGGTTAGGGTTAGGGTTAGGGTACGAGTTATGGTTAGGGTTAGGTTTAGGGTTAGGGTACGGGTTAGGGGTAGGGTTAGGGTACAGGTTAGGGTTAGGGTACGGGTTAGGGTTAGGGTTAGGGTTAGGGTACGGGTTAGGGTTAGGGTTAGGATTAGGGTTAGGGTTAGGGTAAGATTTAGGTTTAGGGTTGGGTACGGGTTAGGGTTTGGGTACGGTTAGGGTTAGGGTACGGGTTAGGGTTAGGGTTAGGGTACTTGTTAGGGTTAGGGTTAGGGGTTAGGGTTAGGGTTAGTGTTAGCTTACGGTTTAGGGTTAGGGTACGGGTTAGAGTTAGGGTTAGGGTTAGGGTTAGGGTACGGGTTAGGGTTAGGGTACGGGTTAGGGTTTGGATTAGGGTACTTGTTAGGGTTAGGGTTAGGGTTTAGGTTTAGGGTTAGGGTTAGGGTACGGTTTAGGGTTAGGGTACGGGTTAGTGTTAGGGTTAGGGTTAGGGTTAGGGTACGGGTTAGGGTTAGGGTACGGGTTAGGGTTAGGGTACAGGTTAGGGTTAGGGTTAGGGGTTAAGGTTAGGGTTAGGGTTAGGTTTAGGGTACGGTTTAGGGTTAGGGTACGGGTTAGGGTTAGGTTTAGAGTTAGGGTCAGGGTTAGCGTACGGGTTAGGGTTAGGGTTAGGTTTAGGGTTAGGGTACGGGTTAGTGTTAGGGTACGGGTTAGGGTTAGGGTTAGGGTTAGGTTTAGGGTTAGGAAAGGGTTAGGTTTAGGTTCATGGTTAAGGTTAGGGTACGGGTTAGGGTTAGGGTTAGGGTACGGGTTAGGATTAGGGTTAGGTTTAGGATTAGGGTACGGGTTAGGTTCGGGTTAGGGTTAGAGTTAGGGGTTAGGGGTTAGGTTTAGGGTTAGGGTTAGGGTTTGGGTAAGGGTTAGGGTACGGTTTAGGGTTAGGGTACGTGTTAGGGTTAGTGTACGGGTTAGTGTTAGGGATAGGGTTATGGTAAGGGTTAGGGTATGGGTAAGGATTAGAGTTAGGGTACGGGTAAGGGTTAGGGTACGGGTTAGGGTAAGGGTTAGGGTACGGGTTAGGGTTAGGGTTAGGGTTAGGGTTAGGAAAGGGTTAGTGTTAGGGTTAGGGTACGGTTTAGGGTTAGGGTTAGGGTTAGGATACGGATTAGTTTTAGGGTACGGGTTAGGTTAGGGTACGGGTTAGGGTACGGGTTAGGGTTTGGGTTAGGGTATGGGTTAGAGTTAGGGTACAGGTAGGGGTACGGGTTAGGGTTAGGGTTAGGTTTAGGGTACGGGATACGGTTAGGGTTAGGGTTAGGGTACGGGTTATGGTTAGGGTTAGTTTTAGGGTACAGGTTAGGGTTAGGGTACGGGTTAGGGTTAGGTTTATGGTTAGGGTTAGGGTTAAGGTTAGGATATGGGTTAGGGTACGGGTTATGGTTAGGGTTAGGGTTAGGGTACGGGTTAGGGTTATGGTTAGGGTTAGGTTTAGGGTACGGGTTAGTGTTAGGGTTTGGTTTAGGATTAGGGTTAGGGTTAGGTTTGGGGTATGGGTACGGTTTAGGGTTAGGGTTAGGGTTAGGGTTAGGGTACGGGTACGGGTTAGGGTTAGGGTTAGGGTTAGGGTTAGGTTTAGGATACGGGTTAGGGTACGGGTTAGGGTTAGGGTTAGGGTTAGGGTAGGGTACGGGTTAGGGTTAGGGTTAGGGTTAGGGTTAGAAATAGGGTACGGGTGAGTGTTAGGGTTAGGGTTAGGATTAGGGCTAGGGTTAGGTTTAGGGTACGGGTTAGGTTTAAGGGTTAGGGTTAGGGTTAGGTTTAGGGTACCGGTTAGGGTTAGGGTTAGGGTTAGGGTTAGGGTTTGGGTACGGGTTAGGGTTAGGTTTAGGGTACGGTTTAGGGTTAGGGTACGGTTTAGGGTTAGGTTTATGTTTAGGGTACGGGTTAGGGTTAGGGTACGGGTTAGGGTTAGGGTTAGGGTACGGGTTAGGGTTAGGGTACGGTTTAGGGTTAGGGTTAGGGTACGGGTTAGGGTTAGTGTTAGGGTACGGGTTAGGGTAAGGGTTAGGGTTAGGGTTAGGGTACGGTTTAGGGTTACGGTTAGGGTACGGGTTAGGGTTAAGGTACGGGTTAGGATTAGGGTTAGGGTTAGGGTTAGTGTTAGGGTTAGCGTACGGGTTAGGGTTAGGGTTAGGGTACGGGTTAGTGTTAGGGTACGGGTTAGGGTTAGGGTTAGTGTTAGCGTACGGGTTAGGGTTAGGGTACGGGTTAGGGTACTTGTTAGGGTTAGGGTTAGGGTTAGGGTACGGGTTAGCGTTAGGGTATGGGTTAGGGTTTGGGTTAGGGTACGGGTTAGGGTTTGGGTTAGGGTACGGTTTAGGTTTAGGGTTAGGGTACGGGTCAGGGTTAGGGTTAGGGTATGGGTCAGGGATAGGGTTAGGGCTAGGGTACGGGTTAGGGTTAGGGTTAGGGTACGGGTTAGGGTTAGGGTACGGGTTAGGTTTAGGGTTAGGGTAAGGGTTAGTGTTAGGGTTAGGGTACGGGTTAGGTTTAGGGTACGGGTTAGTGTTAGGGTACGGGTTAGGGTTAGGGTTAGGGTAGGGTTTAGGTTTAGGTTTAGGGTTAGGTTTAGGGTACGGGTTATGGTTAGGGTTAGGTTTAAGGTTAGGGTTAGGGTACGGGTTAGGGTTTGGGTTAGGGGTTAGGGTTAGGGTTAGGGTACGGGTTAGGGTTAGTTTGAGGTTTAGGGTTAGGGTCACGGTTAGGGGTTAGTGTTAGGGTTAGGGTTAGGGTACGGGTTAGGGTTAGGGTTAGGGTACGGTTTACGGTTAGGTTACGGGTTAGGTTTACGGTTAGGGTTAGGGTTAGCGTTAGTGTACGTGTTAGGGTTAGGGTTAGTGTTAGGGTTAGTGTTAGGATACGGGTTAGGGTTAGGGTTAGGGTACGGGTTAGGGTTAGGTTACGGGTTAGGGTTAGGGTACGGGATAGGGTACGGGTTAGGGTACGGGTTAGGTTTAGGGTTAGGGTTTGCGTTAGGGTACGGGTTAGGCTTAGTGTACGGGTTAGGGTTAGATTTAGGGTACGGGTTAGGGTTAGGGGTTAGGGTAGGGTTAGCGTTAGGGTTAGGGTTAGTGTACGGGTTAGGGTTAGAGTACGGGTTAGGGTTAGGGTTAGGGTTAGCGTACGTGTTAGGGTTAGGTTAGGGTTAGGGTTAGGGTTAGGGTTAGCGTACGGGTTAGGGATAGGTTAGGGTTAGCGTTAGGGTTAGGGTTAGTGTACGGGTTACGGTTAGGGTACGGGTTAGGGTTAGGGTTAGGGTTAGGGTTAGCGTACGGGTTAGGGTTAGGTTAGGGTTAGGGTTAGGGTTAGGGTTAGGGTTACCGTACGGGTTAGGGTTAGGTTAGGGTTAGCGTTAGGGTTAGGGTTAGTGTACGGGTTAGGGTTAGGGTACGGGTTAGGGTTAGGGTTAGGGTTAGGGTTAGCGTACGGGTTAGGGTTAGGTTAGGGTTAGGGTTAGGGTTAGGGTTAGGGTTAGCGTACGGGTTAGGGTTAGGTTAGGGTTAGCGTTAGGGTTAGGGTTAGTGTACGGGTTACGGTTAGGGTACGGGTTAGGGTTAGGGTTAGGGTTAGGAAAGGGTTAGGGTTAGGGTTAGGGTTAGCGTTAGGTTTAGGGTACGGGTTAGGTTTAGGGTTAGGGTACGGGTTAGGTTTAGGGTACGGGTTAGGGTTAGGTTTAGGGTATGGGTTATTGTTAGGGTAAGGGATAGGGTTAGGGTTAGGGTTAGGAAAGGGTTAGGGTTAGGGTTAGCGTTAGGGTTAGGGTACAGGTTAGGGTTAGGGTACGGTTTAGGGTTAGGGTTAGGGTTAGGGTACGGGTTAGGGTTAGGGTTAGGATTAGGGTTAGGGTTAGGGTAAGGTTTAAGGTTAGGTTTGGGTACGGGTTAGGTTTTGGGTACGGGTTAGGGTTAGGGTACGGGTTAGGGTTAGCGTTAGGGTACATGTTAGGGTTAGGGTTAGGGGTTAGGTTTAGGTTTAGGGATAGGGTTAGTGTTAGGATTAGGGTACGGGTTAGGGTACGGGTTAGGGTTAGGGTTAGGGTACGGGTTAGGGTTAGGGTTAGGATAGGTTTTAGGGTTAGGGTACGGTTTAGGGTTAGGGTTAGTGTTAGGGTACGGGTTAGGGTTAGGGTACGGGTTAGGGTTAGGGCTAGGGTACGGGTTAGGGTTAGGGTACTGTTTAGGGTTAGGGTTAGGTTTAGGGTTAGTGTACGGGTTAGGGATAGGGTTAGGGTACGGGTTAGGGTTAGGGTTAGGGTTAGGGTACGGGTTAGGGTTAGGGTTAGGGTACGGGTTAGGGTTAGGGTACGGGTTAGGTTTAGGGTTAGGGTTAGTGTTAGGGTTAGGGTACGGATTAGGGTTAGGGTACGGGTTAGGGTTAGGGTTAGGTTAGGGGTTAGGGTTAGGTTTAGGGTTAGGGTTAGGGTACGGGTTATGGTTAGGGTTAGGTTTAAGGTTAGGGTTGGGGTTAGGGTACGGGTTAGGGTTAGGGTTAGTGTTAGCGTTCGGGTTAGGGTTAGGGTACGGGTTAGGGTACTTGTTAGGGTTAGGGTTTGGGTTAGGGTACGGGTTAGCGTTAGGTTACGGGTTAGGGTTTGGGTTAGGGTACGGGTTAGGTTTAGGGTTAGGGTACGGGTCAGGGTTAGGGTTAGGGTACGGGTTAGGGTTAGGGTTAGGGCTAGGGTACGGGTTAGGGTTAGGGTTAGGGTACGGGTTAGGGTTAGGGTATGGGTTAGTTTTAGGTTTAGGGTAAGGGTTAGGGTTAGTGTTAGGGTACGGGTTAGGGTTAGGTTTAGGGTACGGGTTAGGGTTAGGGTACGGGTTAGGGTTAGGGTTAGGGTAGGGGTTAGGTTTAGGTTTAGGTTTAGGGTTAGTGTTAGGGTTAGGGTACGGGTTAGGGTTAGTGTTAGGGTACGGGTTAGGGTTAGGGTACTGTTTAGGGTTAGGGTTAGGTTTAGGTTTAGGGTACGGGTTAGGGATAGGGTAGGGTACGGGTTAGGGTTAGGGTTAGGGTTAGGGTTAGGGTTAGGGTTAGGGTACGGATTAGGGTTAGGGTACGGGTTAGGTTTAGGGTTAGGGTTAGGGTTAGTGTTAGGGTTAGGGTACGGGTTAGGGTTAGGGTTAGGGTATGGGTTAGGGTTAGGGTACGGGTTAGGTTTAGGGTTAGGGTAGGGGTTAGGGTTAGGTTTAGGGTTAGGGTTAGGTTACGGGTTATGGTTAGGGTTAGGTTTAAGGTTAGGGTTGGGGTTAGGGTACGGGCTAGGGTTAGGGTTAAGGGTTAGTGTTAGGGTTAGGTTTAGGGTTAGGGTACGGGTTAGGGTTAGTGTTAGGGTTAGGGTTACGGTCAGGGTTATGGGTTAGGGTACGGGTTAGGGTTAGGGTACGGGTTAGGGTTAGGGTTAGGGTACGGGTTACGGTTAGTGTACGGGTTAGGTTTAGGGTTAGGGTTAGAGTTAGCGTTAGGGTACGGGTTAGGGTTAGGGTTAGGGTAAGTGTTAGGGTTAGGGTTAGGATACGGGTTAGGGTTAGGGTTAGGGTACGGGTTACGGTTAGGTTACGGGTTAGGTTTAGGGTTAGTTTTAGTGTTAGCGTTAGGGTACGGGTTAGGGTTAGTTTTAGTTTTAGGGTTAGGGTTAGGATACGGGTTAGGGTTAGGGTTAGGGAATGGGTTAGGTTTAGGTTACGGGTTAGGATTAGGGTACGGGTTAGGGTACGGGTTAGGGTACGGGTTAGGTTTAGGGTTAGGGTTAGGGTTAGAGTACGGGTTAGGGTTAGGGTACGGGTTAGGGTTAGAGTTAGGGTACGGGTTAGGGTCAGGGTTAGGGGTTAGGGTAGGGTTAGGTTAGGGTTAAGGTTAGTGTACGGGTTAGGGTTAGGGTACGGGTTAGGGTTAGGGTTAGGTTTAGGGTTAGTGTACTGGTTAGGGTTAGGGTACGGTTTAGGGTTAGGTTTAGGGTTAGGGTACGGGTTAGGGTTAGGGTTAGGGTTAGGGTTAGGTTTAGGGTTAGGAAAGGGTTAGGGTTAGGGTTATCGTTAGGGTTAGGGTACGGGTTAGGTTTAGGGTTAGGGTACGGGTTGGGGTTAGGGTTAGTGTATGGTTAGGGTTAGGGTACGGGTTAGGGTTAGGGTTAGGGTTCGGTTTAGTGTTAGGGTACGGGTTAGGGTTAGGGTTAGGGTAGGGGTTAGGGTTAGGGTTAGGGTTAGGGTTAGGGTACGAGTTATGGTTAGGGTTAGGTTTAGGGTTAGGGTACGGGTTAGGTGTAGGGTTAGGGTACAGGTTAGGGTTAGGGTACGGGTTAGGGTTAGGGTTGGGTACGGGTTAGGGTTTGGGTACGGTTAGGGTTAGGGTACGGGTTAGGGTTAGGGTTAGGGTACTTGTTAGGGTTAGGGTTAGGGGTTAGGGTTAGGGTTAGGGTTAGGGTACGGTTTAGGGTTAGGGTACCGGTTAGTGTTAGGGTTAGGGTTAGGGTTAGGGTACGGGTTAGGGTTAGGGTACGGGTTAGGGTTAGGATTAGGGTACGGTTTAGGGTTAGGGTTAGGGGTTAGGGTTAGTGGTAGGGTTAGGGTTAGGTTTAGGGTACCGTTTAGGGTTAGGGTACGGGTTAGGGTTAGGTTTAGAGTTAGGGTCAGGGTTAGCGTACGGGTTAGGTTTAGGGTTAGGGTTAGGGTTAGGGTACGGGTTAGGGTTATGGTACGAGTTAGGGGTAGGGTTAGGGTTAGGTTTAGGGTACGGTTTAGGGTTAGGGTACGGGTTAGGATTAGGTTTAGAGTTAGGGTCAGGGTTAGCGTACGGGTTAGGGTTAGGGTTAGGGTTAGGGTTAGGGTACGGGTTAGGGTTATGGTACGGGTTAGGGTTAGGGTTAGGGTTAGTTTTAGGGTTAGGAAATGGTTAGGGTTAGGTTTAGGGTTAGGGTTAGGGTACTGGTTAGGGTTAGGTTTAGGGTACGGGTTAGGATTAGGGTTAGGTTTAGGGTTAGGGTACGGGTTAGGGTTCGGGTTAGGGTTAGAGTTAGGGGTTAGGGGTTAGGTTTAGGGTTAGGGTTAGGGTTAGGGTACGGGTTTGGGTACGGGTTAGGGTTAGGGTACGTGTTAGGGTTAGTGTACGGGTTAGTGTTAGGGATAGGGTTAGGGTTAGGGTTAGGGTACGGGTTAGGATTAGGGTTAGGGTACGGGTTAGGGTTAGGGTACGGGTTAGGGTACGGGTTAGGGTTAGGGTTAGTGTTAGGGTTAGGGTACGGGTTAGGATTAGGGTTAGGGTACGGGTTAGGGTTAGGGTACGGGTTAGGGTACGGCTTAGGGTTAGGGTTAGGGTTAGGGTTAGGGTTAGGAAATGGTTAGGGTTAGGGTTAGGGTACGGTTTAGGGTTAGGATTAGTGTTAGGGTACGGGTTAGGTGTAGGGTACGGGTTAGGTTAAGGTACGGGTTAGGGTATGGGTTAGGGTTTGGGTTAGGGTATGGGTTAGAGTTAGGGAACAGGTAGGGGTACGGGTTAGGGTTAGGGTTAGGTTTAGGGTACGGGATAGGGTTAGGGTTAGGGTTAGGGTACGGGTTATGGTTAGGGTTAGGGTTAGGGTACAGGTTAGGGTTAGGGTACGGGTTAGGGTTAGGTTTATGGTTAGTGTTAGGGTTAGGGTTAGGATATGGGTTAGGGTACGGGTTATGGTTAGGGTTAGGGTTAGGGTACGGGTTAGGAATAGGGTAGGGTACGGGTTAGGGTTAGGGTTAGGGTTAGGGTACGGGTTAGGGTTAGGGTTAGGGTACGGATTAGGGTTAGGGTACGGGTTAGGTTTAGGGTTAGGGTTAGGGTTAGTCTTAGGGTTAGGGTACGGGTTAGGGTTAGGGTTAGGGTATGGGTTAGGGTTAGGGTACGGGTTAGGTTTAGGGTTAGGGTAGGGGTTAGGGTTAGGATTAGGGTTAGGGTTAGGTTACGGGTTATGGTTAGGGTTAGGTTTAAGGTTAGGGTTGGTGTTAGGGTACGGTCTAGGGTTAGGGTTAAGGGTTAGTGTTAGGGTTAGGTTTAGGGTTAGGGTACGGGTTAGGGTTAGTGTTAGGGTTAGGGTTACGGTCAGGGTTATGGGTTAGGGTACGGGTTAGGGTTAGGGTATGGGTTAGGGTTAGGGTACGGGTTACGGTTAGTGTACGGGTTAGGTTTAGGGTTAGGGTTAGTGTTAGCGTTAGGGTACGGGTTAGGGTTAGGGTTAGTGTTAGGGTTAGGGTTAGGATACGGGTTAGGGTTAGGGTTAGGGTACGGGTTACGGTTAGGTTACGGGTTAGGTTTAGGGTTAGTTTTAGTGTTAGCGTTAGGGTACGGGTTAGGGTTAGTTTTAGTTTTAGGGTTAGGGTTAGGATACGGGTTAGGGTTAGGGTTAGGGAATGGGTTAGGTTTAGGTTACGGGTTAGGGTTAGGGTACGGGTTAGGGTACGGGTTAGGGTACGGGTTAGGTTAGGGTTAGGGTTAGGGTTAGAGTACGGGTTAGGGTTAGGGTACGGGTTAGGGTTAGAGTTAGGGTACGGGTTAGGGTCAGGGTTAGGGGTTAGGGTAGGGTTAGGATTAGGGTTAGGGTTAGTGTACGGGTTAGGGTTAGGGTACGGGTTAGGGTTAGGGTTAGGTTTAGGGTTAGCGTACGGGTTAGGGTTAGGGTACGGTTTAGGGTTAGGTTTAGGGTTAGGGTACGGGTTAGGGTTAGGGTTAGGGTTAGGGTTAGGTTTAGGGTTAGGAAAGGGTTAGGGTTAGGGTTAGCGTTAGGGTTAGGGTACGGGTTAGGTTTAGGGTTAGGGTACGGGTTGGGGTTAGGGTTAGGGTATGGTTAGGGTTAGGGTACGAGTTAGGGTTAGGGTTAGGGTACGGTTTAGTGTTAGGGTACGGGTTAGGGTTAGGGTTAGGGTAGGGGTTAGGGTTAGGGTTAGGGTTAGGGTACGAGTTATGGTTAGGGTTAGGTTTAGGGTTAGGGTACGGGTTAGGTGTAGGGTTAGGGTACAGGTTAGGGTTAGGGTACGGGTTAGGGTTAGGGTTGGGTACGGGTTAGGGTTTGGGTACGGTTAGGGTTAGGGTACGGGTTAGGGTTAGGGTTAGGGTACTTGTTAGGGTTAGGGTTAGGGGTTAGGGTTAGGGTTAGGGTTAGCTTACGGTTTAGGGTTAGGGTACGGGTTAGTGTTAGGGTTAGTGTTAGGGTTAGGGTACGGGTTAGGGTTAGGGTACGGGTTAGGGTTAGGGTTAGGGTACTTGTTAGGGTTAGGGTTAGGGGTTAGGGTTAGGGTTAGGGTTAGGGTACGGTTTAGGGTTAGGGTTAGGGTTTAGGGTTAGTGGTAGGGTTAGGGTTAGGTTTAGGGTACGGTTTAGGGTTAGGGTACGGGTTAGGGTTAGGTTTAGAGTTAGGGTCAGGGTTAGCGTACGGGTTAGGGTTAGGGTTAGGGTTAGGGTTAGGGTTAGGGTACGGGTTAGGGTTATGGTACGAGTTAGGGGTAGGGTTAGGGTTAGGTTTAGGGTACGGTTTAGGGTTAGGGTACGGGTTAGGATTAGGTTTAGAGTTAGGGTCAGGGTTAGCGTACGGGTTAGGGTTAGGGTTAGGGTTAGGGTTAGGGTTAGGGTACGGGTTAGGGTTATGGTACGGGTTAGGGTTAGGTTTAGGGTTAGGGTTAGGGTAGGAAAGGGTTAGGGTTAGGTTTAGGGTTAGGGTTAGGGTACGGGTTAGGGTTAGGGTTAGGGTACGGGTTAGGATTAGGGTTAGGTTTAGGGTTAGGGTACGGGTTAGGGTTCGGGTTAGGGTTAGAGTTAAGGGTTAGGGGTTAGGTTTAGGGTTAGGGTTAGGGTTAGGGTACGGGTTTGGGTACGGGTTAGGGTTAGGGTACGTGTTAGGGTTAGTGTACGGGTTAGTGTTAGGGATAGGGTTAGGGTTAGGGTTAGGGTACGGGTTAGGATTAGGGTTAGGGTACGGGTTAGGGTTAGGGTACGGGTTAGGGTACGGGTTAGGGTTAGGGTTAGGGTTAGGGTTAGGGTTAGGAAATGGTTAGGGTTAGGGTTAGGGTACGGTTTAGGGTTAGGGTTAGGGTTAGGGTACGGGTTAGGTGTAGGGTACGGGTTAGGTTAAGGTACGGGTTAGGGTACGGGTTAGGGTTTGGTTTAGGGTATGGGTTAGAGTTAGGGAACAGGTAGGGGTACGGGTTAGGGTTAGGGTTAGGTTTAGGGTACGGGATAGGGTTAGGGTTAGGGTTAGGGTACGGGTTATGGTTAGGGTTAGGGTTAGGGTACAGGTTAGGGTTAGGGTACGGGTTAGGGTTAGGTTTATGGTTAGGGTTAGGGTTAGGGTTAGGATATGGGTTAGGGTACGGGTTATGGTTAGGGTTAGGGTTAGGGTACGGGTTAGGGTTAGGGTTAGGGTTAGGGTTAGGGTTAGGGTACGGGTTAGTGTTAGGGTTAGGTTTAGGATTAGGGTTAGGGTTAGGTTTGGGGTACGGGTACGGGTTAGGGTTAGGGTTACTGTTAGGGTACAGGTTAGGGTTAGGGTTAGGGTTAGGGTTAGGGTTAGGGTTAGGTTTAGGATACGGGTTAGGGTACGGGTTAGGGTTAGGGTTAGGGTTAGGGTTAGGGTACGGGTTAGGGTTAGTGTTAGGGTTAGGGTTAGAATTAGGGTACGGGTGAGTGTTAGGGTAAGGGTTAGGATTAGGGCTAGGGTTAGGTTTAGGGTACGGGTTAGGGTTAAGGGTTAGGGTTAGGGTTAGGTTTAGGGTACCGGTTAGGGTTAGGGTTAGGGTTAGGGTTAGGTTTTGGGTACGGGTTAGGGTTAGGTTTAGGGTACGGTTTAGGGTTAGGGTACGGTTTAGGGTTAGGTTTATGTTTAGGGTACGGGTTAGGGTTAGGGTACGGGTTAGGGTTAGGGTTAGGGTACGGGTTAGGGATAGGGTACGATTTAGGGTTAGGGTTAGGGTACGGGTTAGGGTTAGTGTTAGGGTACGGGTTAGGGTAAGGGTTAGGGTTAGGGTTAGGGTACGGTTTAGGGTTACGGTTAGGGTATGGGTTAGGGTTAGGGTACGGGTTAGGGTTAGGGTTAGGGTTAGTGTAAGGGTTAGCGTACGGGTTAGGGTTAGGGTTAGGGTACGGGTTAGGGTTAGGGTTAGGGTTAGTGTAAGGATTAGCGTACGGGTTAGGGTTAGGGTTAGGTTACGGGTTAGTGTTAGGGTACGGGTTAGGGTTAGGGTTAGTGTTAGCGTACGGGTTAGGGTTAGGGTACGGGTTAGGGTACGGGTTAGGGTACGGGTTAGGGTTAGGGTTAGGGTTAGGGTACGGGTTAGCGTTAGGGTACGGGTTAGGTTTGGGTTAGGGTACGGGTTAGGGTTTGGGTTAGGGTACGGTTTAGGTTTAGGGTTAGGGTACGGGTCAGGGTTAGGGTTAGGGTACGGGTTACGGTTAGGTTTAGGGCTAGGGTACGGGTTAGTGTTAGGGTTAGGGTACGGGTTAGGGTTAGGGTACGTGTTAGGTTTAGGGTTAGGGTAAGGGTTAGTGTTAGGGTTAGGGTACGGGTTAGGTTTAGGGTACGGGTTAGGGTTAGGGTACGGGTTAGGTTTAGGGTTAGGGTAGGGGTTAGGTTTAGGTTTAGGGTTAGGGTTAGGGTACGGGTTATGGTTAGGGTTAGGTTTAAGGTTAGGGTTAGGGTTAGGGTACGGGTTAGGGTTTGGGTTAGGGGTTAGGGTTAGGGTTAGGGTTAGGGTTAGGGTTAGGGTACGGTTTAGGGTTAGTTTTAGGTTTAGGGTTAGGGTCAGGGTTAGGGGTTAGGGTTAGGGTTAGGGTACGGGTTACGGTTAGGTTACGGGTTACGTTTACGGTTAGGGTTAGGGTTAGCGTTAGTGTACGGGTTAGGGTTAGGGTTAGTGTTAGGGTTAGGGTTAGGATACGGGTTAGGGTTAGGGTTAGGGTACGGGTTAGGGTTAGGTTACGGGTTAGGGTTAGGGTACGGGTTAGGGTACGGGTTAGGGTACGGGTTAGGTTTAGGTTTAGGGTTAGCGTTAGGGTACGGGTTAGGGTTAGGGTACGGGTTAGGGTTAGATTTAGGGTACGGGTTAGGGTTAGGGGTTAGGGTAGGGTTAGGTTTTGGGTTAGGGTTAGTGTACGGGTTAGGGTTAGGGTACGGGTTAGGGTTAGAGTTAGGGTTAGGGTTAGCGTACGGGTTAGGGTTAGGTTAGGGTTAGGGTTAGGGTTAGGGTACGGGATACGGTTAGGGTACGGGTTAGGGTTAGTGTTAGGGTTAGGAAAGGATTAGGGTTAGGGTTAGGGTTAGCGTTAGGGTTAGGGTACGGGTTAGGTTTAGGGTTAGGGTACGGGTTAGGGATAGGGTACGGGTTAGGGTTAGGGTTAGGGTATGGGTTATGGTTAGGGTACGAGTTAGGGTTAGGGTTAGGGTTAGGAAAGGGTTAGGGTTAGGGTTAGCGTTAGGGTTAGGGTACGGGTTAGGGTTAGGGTACGGTTTAGGGTTAGGGTTAGGGTTAGGGTACGGGTTAGGGTTAGGGTTAGGATTAGGGTTAGGGTTAGGGTAAGGTTTAGGGTTAGGTTTTGGTACAGGTTAGGGTTTGGGTACGGGTTAGGGTTAGGGTACGGTTTAGGGTTAGGTTTAGGGTACTTGTTAGGGTTAGGGTTAGGGGTTAGGTTTAGGGTTAGGTATAGGTTTAGTGTTAGGATTAGGGTACGGGTTAGGGTACGGGTTAGAGTTAGGGTTAGGGTACGGGTTAGGGTTAAGGTTAGGGTAGGTTTTAGGGTTAGGGTACAGTTTATGGTTAGGGTTAGTGTTAGGGTACGGGTTAGGGTTAGGGTACGCGTTAGGGTTAGGGTTAGGGTACGGGTTAGGGTAAGGGTACTGTTTAGGGTTAGGGTTAGGTTTAGGGTTAGTGTACGGGTTAGGGATAGGGTTAGGGTACGGGTTAGGGTTAGTGTTAGGGTTAGGGTACGGATTAGGGTTAGGGTACGTGTTAGGGTTAGGGTTAGGGTAGGGGTTAGCTTTAGGTTTAGGGTTAGGGTTAGGGTACAGGTTATGGTTAGTGTTAGGTTTAAGGTTAGGGTTGGGGTTAGGGTACGGGTTAGGGTTAGGGTTAGTGTTAGCGTTCGGGTTAGGGTTAGGGTACGGGTTAGGGTAATTGTTAGGGTTAGGGTTAGGGTACGGGTTAGCGTTAGGGTACGGTTTAGGGTTTGGGTTAGAGTACGGGTTAGGTTTAGGGTTAGGGTACGGGTCAGCGTTAGGGTTAGGGTACGGGTACGGGTTAGGGTTAGGGTTAGGGCTAGGGTACGGGTTAGGGTTAGGGTTAGGGTACGGTTTAGGGTTAGGGTACGGGTTAGGTTTAGGGTTAGGGTAAGGGTTAGTGTTAGGGTTAGGGTACGGGTTAGGGTTAGGGTTAGGTTACGGGTTAGGGTTAGGGTTAGGGTAGGGGTTAGGTTTAGGTTTAGGGTTAGGGTTAGGGTACGGGTTATGGTTAGGGTTAGGTTTAAGGTTAGGTTTAGGGTTAGTGTACGGGTTAGGGTTTGGGTTAGGGGTTAGGGTTAGGGTTAGGTTTAGGGTTAGGGTACGGGTTAGGGTTAGTGTTAGGTTTAGGTTTAGGGTCAGGGTTAGGGGTTAGGGTTAGGGTTAGGTTTAGGGTATGGGTTAGGGTTAGGGTTAGGGTGTGGGTTACGGTTAGGGTACGGGTTAAGTTTAGGGTTAGGGTTAGGGTTAGCGTTAGGGTACGGGTTAGGGTTAGGGTTAGTGTTAGGGTTAGGGTTAGGATACGGGTTAGGGTTAGTGTTAGGTTACGGGTTAGGGTTAGGTTACGGGTTAGGGTTCGGGTACGGGTTACGGTACGGGTTAGGGTTAGAGTTAGGGTACGGGTTAGGTTTAGGGGTTAGGGTAGGGTTAGGGTTAGGTTTAGGGTTAGTGTACGGGTTAGGGTTAGGGTACGGGTCAGGGTTAGGGTTAGGGTTAGGGTTAGCGTACGGGTTAGCGTTAGGTTAGGGTTGGGTTAGGGTTACGGTACGGGTTACGGTTAGGGTACGGTTTAGGGTTAGGGTTAGGGTTAGGAAAGGGTAAGGGTTAGGGTTAGGGTTAGCGTTAGGGTTAGGGTACGGGTTAGGTTTAGGGTTAGGGTACGGGTTAGGGTTAGGGTACGGGTTAGGGTTAGGGTTAGGGTATGGGTTATGGTTACGGTACGGGTTAGGGTTAGGGTTAGGGTTAGGAAAGGGTTAGGGTTAGGATTAGCGTTAGGGTTAGGGTACGGGTTAGGGTTAGGGTACGGTTTAGGGTTAGGGTTAGGGTTAGGGTACGGGTTAGGGTTAGGGTTAGGATTAGGGTTAGGGTTAGGGTAAGGTTTAGGGTTAGGTTTGGGTACGGGTTAGGGTTTGGGTACGGGTTAGGGTTAGGGTACGGGTTAGGGTTAGGGTTAGGGTACTTGTTAGGGTTAGGGTTAGGGGTTAGGTTTAGTGTTAGGGATAGGGTTAGTGTTAGGATTAGGGTACGGGTTAGGGTACGGGTTAGGTTTAGGGTTAGGGTACGGGTTAGGGTTATGGTACTGTTTAGGGTGAGGTTTAGGTTTAGGGTTAGGGTACGGGTTAGGGATAGGGTTAGGTACGGGTTAGGGTTAGGGTTAGGGTTAGGGTACGGGTTAGGGTTACTGTTAGGGTACGGGTTAGGGTTAGGGTACGGGTTAGGTTTAGGGTTAGGGTTAGGGTTAGTGTTAGGGTTAGGGTACGTGTTAGGTTTAGGGTTAGGGTACGGGTTAGGGTTAGGGTACGGGTTAGGGTTAGGGTTAGGGTAGGGGTTAGGGTTAGGTTTAGGGTTAGGGTTAGGGTACGGATTATGGTTAGGGTTAGGTTTAAGGTTAGGGTTGGGGTTAGGGTACGGGCTAGGGTTAGGGTTAGGGGTTAGTGTTAGGGTTAGTTTTAGGATTAGGGTACGGGTTAAGGTTAGTGTTAGGGTTAGGGTTACGTTCAGGGTTATGGGTTAGGGTTAGGGTTAGGGTTAGGGTACGGGTTAGGGTTAGGGTTAGGGTACGGGTTACGGTTAGGGTACGGGTTAGGTTTAGGGTTAGGGTTAGTGTTAGAGTTAGGGTACGGGTTAGGGTTAGGGTTAGTGTTAGGGTTAGGGTTAGGATACGGGTTAGGGTTAGGGTTAGGGTACGGGTTACGGTTAGGTTACGGGTTAGGTTTAGGGTTAGTTTTAGTGTTAGCGTTAGGGTACGGGTTAGGGTTAGGTTTAGTGTTAGGGTTAGGGTTAGGATACGGGTTAGGGTTAGGGTTAGGGTATGGGTTAGGTTTAGGTTACAGGTTAGGGTTAGGGTGCGGGTTAGGGTACGGGTTAGGGTACGGGTTAGGGTACGGTTTAGGGTTAGGGTTAGGGTACGGGTTAGGGTTAGGGTACGGGTTAGGGTTAGGGTTAGGGGTTAGGGTAGGGTTAGGATTAGGGTTAGGGTTAGTGTACGGGTTAGGGTTAGGGTACGGGTTAGGGTTAGGGTTAGGGTTAGGGTTAGGGTTAGCGTACGGGTTAGGGTTATGTTAGGGTTAGGGTAGGGTTAGGGTACGGTTTAGGGTTAGGTTTAGGGTTAGAGTACGGGTAAGGGTTAGGGTTAGGGTTAGGGTTAGGTTTAGGGTTAGGAAAGGGTTAGGGTTAGGGTTAGCGTTAGGGTTAGGGTACGGGTTAGGTTTAGGGTTAGGGTACTGTTTAGGGTTAGGGTTAGGGTATGGGTTAGGTTTAGGGTATGGGTTAGGGTTAGGGTTAGGGTACGGGTTAGGGTTAGGGTACGGGTTAGGGTTAGGTTTAGGGTAGGGGTTAGGGTTAGGGTTAGGGTTAGGGTTAGGGTACGAGTTATTTTTAGGGTTAGGTTTAGCGGTAGGGTACGGGTTAGGGGTATGGTTAGGGTACAGGTTAGGGTTAGGGTACGGGTTAGGGTTAGGATTAGGGTTAGGGTACGGGTTAGGGTTAGGGTTAGGATTAGGGTTAGGGTTAGGGTAAGATTTAGGTTTAGGGTTGGGTACGGGTTAGGGTTTGGGTACGGTTAGGGTTAGGGTACGGGTTAGGGTTAGGGTTAGGGTACTTGTTAGGGTTAGGGTTACGGGTTAGGGTTAGGGTTAGGGTTAGGGTTAGCGTACGGTTTAGGGTTAGGGTACGGGTAAGTGTTAGGGTTAGGGTTAGGGTTAGGGTACGGGTTAGGGTTAGGGTACGGGTTAGGGTTAGGGTTAGGGTACTTGTTAGGGTTAGGGTTAGGGGTTAGGGTTAGGGTTAGGGTTAGGGTACGGTTTAGGGTTAGGGTACGGGTTAGTGTTAGGGTTAGGGTTAGGGTTAGGGTACGGGTTAGGATTAGGGTACGGGTTAGGGTTAGGGTTAGTGTACGGGTTAGGGTTAGGGTTAGGGGTTAGGTTTAGGGTTAGGTTTAGGGTTAGGTTTAGGGTACGGTTTAGGGTTAGGGTACGGGTTAGGGTTAAGTTTAGAGTTAGGGTCAGGGTTAGCGTACGGGTTAGGGTTAGGGTTAGGTTTAGGGTTAGGTTTAGGGTACCGGTTAGGGTTAGGGTACGGGTTAGGGTTAGGGTTAGGGTTACGTTTAGGGTTAGGGTTAGGGTATGGGTTAGGGTTAGGGTTAGGGTACGGGTTAGGATTAGGTTTAGGTTTAGGGTTAGGGTACGGGTTAGGGTTCGGGTTAGGGTTAGAGTTAGGGGTTAGGGGTTAGGTTTAGGGTTAGGGTTAGGGTACGGGTTAGGGTATGGGTTAGGGTTAGGGTACGTGTTAGGGTTAGTGTACGGGTTAGTGTTAGGGATAGGGTTAGGGTTAGGGTTAGTGTACGGGTTAGGATTAGGGTTAGGGTTAGGAAAGGGTTAGGGTTAGGGTTAGGGTACGGTTTAGGGTTAGGTTCAGGGTTAGGGTACGGGTTAGGTTTAGGGTACGGGTTAGGTTAGGGTACGGGTTTGGGTACGGGTTAGGGTTTGGGTTAGGGTATGGGTTAGAGTTAGGGTACAGGTAGGGGTAAGGGTTAGGGTTAGGGTTAGGTTTAGGGTACGGGATAGGGTTAGGGTTAGGGTTAGGGTACGGGTTATGGTTAGGTTTAGGGTTAGGGTACAGGTTAGGGTTAGGGTATGGGTTAGGGTTAGGTTTATGGTTAGGGTTAGGGTTAGGGTTAGGATATGGGTTAGGGTACGGGTTATGGTTAGGGTTAGGGTTAGGGTACGGATTAGTGTTAGGGTTAGGTTTAGGGTTAGGGTATGGTTTAGTGTTAGGGTTAGGTTTAGGATTAGGGTTAGGGTTAGGTTTGGGGTACGGGTACAGGTTAGGGTTAGGGTTAGGGTTAGGGTACGGGTTAGGGTTTGGGTTAGGGTTAGGGTTAGGGTTAGGGTTAGGTTTAGGATACGGGTTAGGGTACGGGTTAGGTTTAGGGTTAGGGTTAGGGTTAGGGTACGGGTTAGGGTTAGTGTTAGGGTTAGGTTTAGAGTTAGGGTACGGGTGAGTGTTAGGGTTAGGGTTAGGATTAGGGCTAGGGTTAGGTTTAGGGTACGGGTTAGGGTTAAGGGTTAGGGTTAGTGTTAGGTTTAGGGTACCGGTTAGGGTTAGGGTTAGGGTTAGGGTTAGGGTTAGGGTTTGGGTACGGGTTAGGTTTAGGTTTAGGGTACGGTTTAGGGTTAGGGTACGGTTTAGGGTTAGGGTTAGGGTTAGGGTTAGTGTTAGGGTTAGCTTACGGGTTAGGGTTAGGGTTAGGGTATGGGTTAGTGTTAGGGTACGGGTTAGGGTTAGGGTACGGTTTAGGGTTAGGGTTAGGGTACGGGTTAGGGTTAGGGTACGGTTTAGGGTTAGGGTTAGGGTACGGGTTAGGGTTAGTGTTAGGGTACGGGTTAGGGTAAGGGTTAGGGTTAGTGTTAGGGTACAGTTTAGGGTTACGGTTAGGGTACGGGTTAGGGTTAGGGTACGGGTTAGGGTTAGGGTTAGGTTTAGGGTTAGTGTTAGGGTTAGCGTACGGGTTAGGTTTAGGGTTAGGGTACGGGTTAGTGTTAGGGTACGGGTTAGGGTTAGGGTTAGTGTTAGCGTACGGGTTAGGGTTAGGGTACGGGTTAGGGTACTTGTTAGGTTTAGGGTTAGGGTTAGGGTACGGGTTAGCGTTAGGGTACGGGTTAGGGTTTGGGTTAGGGTACGGGTTAGGGTTTGGGTTAGGGTCGGTTTAGGTTTAGGGTTAGGGTACGGGTCAGGGTTAGGTTTAGGGTTAGGGTACGGATTAGGGTTAGGGTACGTGTTAGGGTTAGGGTTAGGGTAGGGGTTAGGGTTAGGTTTAAGGTTAGGGTTAGGGTACGGGTTATGGTTAGGGTTAGGTTTAAGGTTAGGGTTGGGGTTAGGGTACGGGTTAGGGTTAGGGTTAGTGTTAGCGTTCGGGTTAGGGTTAGGGTACGGGTTAGGGTAATTATTAGGGTTAGGGTTAGGGTACGGGTTAGCGTTAGGGTACGGTTTAGGGTTTGGGTTAGGGTACGGGTTAGGGTTTGGGTTAGAGTACGGGTTAGGTTTAGGGTTAGGGTACGGGTCATGGTTAGGGTTAGGGTACGGGTTAGGGTTAGGGTTAGGGTTAGGGCTAGGGTACGGGTTAGGGTTAGGGTTAGGGTACGGTTTAGGGTTAGGGTACGGGTTAGGTTTAGGGTTAGGGTAAGGGTTAGTGTTAGGGTTAGGGTACGGGTTAGGGTTAGGGTTAGGTTACGGGTTAGGGTTAGGGTTAGGGTAGGGGTTAGGTTTAGGTTTAGGGTTAGGGTTAGGGTACGGGTTATGGTTAGGGTTAGGTTTAAGGTTAGGTTTAGGGTTAGTGTACGGGTTAGGGTTTGGGTTAGGGGTTAGGGTTAGGGTTAGGGTTAGGGTTAGGGTTAGTGTTAGGTTTAGGTTTCGGGTCAGGGTTAGGGGTTAGGGTTAGGGTTAGGTTTAGGGTACGGGTTAGGGTTAGGGTTAGGGTGTGGGTTACGGTTAGGGTACGGTTTAAGTTTAGGGTTAGGGTTAGGGTTAGCGTTAGGGTACGGGTTAGGGTTAGGGTTAGTGTTAGGGTTAGGGTTAGGATACGGGTTAGGGTTAGTGTTAGGTTACGGGTTAGGGTTAGGTTACGGGTTAGGGTTAGGGTACGGGTTAGGGTACGGGTTAGGGTTAGAGTTAGGGTACGGGTTAGGGTTAGGGGTTAGGGTAGGGTTAGGGTTAGGTTTAGGGTTAGTGTACGGGTTAGGGTTTGGGTACGGGTCAGGGTTAGGGTTAGGGTTAGGGTTAGCGTACGGGTTAGCGTTAGGTTAGGGTTGGGTTAGGGTTACGGTACGGGTTACGGTTAGGGTACGGTTTAGGGTTAGGGTTAGGGTTAGGAAAGGGTAAGTGTTAGGGTTAGGGTTAGCGTTAGGGTTAGGGTACGGGTTAGGTTTAGGGTTAGGGTACGGGTTAGGGTTAGGGTTAGGTTTAGGGTTAGGTTTAGGGTACGGGTTAGGGTTAGTGTACGGGTTAGGGTTAGGGTTAGGGTTAGGTTTAGGGTTAGGGTTAGGGTATGGGTTAGGGTTAGGGTTAGAGTACGGATTAGGATTAGGTTTAGGTTTAGGGTTAGGGTACGGGTTAGGGTTCGGGTTAGGGTTAGAGTTAGGGGTTAGGGGTTAGGTTTAGGGTTAGGGTTAGGGTACGGGTTAGGGTATGGGTTAGGGTTAGGGTACGTGTTAGGGTTAGTGTACGGGTTAGTGTTAGGGATAGGGTTAGGGTTAGGGTTAGGGTACGGGTTAGGATTAGGGTTAGGGTACGGGTTAGGGTTAGGGTACGGGTTAGGGTACGGGTTAGGGTTAGGGTTAGGGTTAGGGTTAGGGTTAGGAAAGGGTTAGGGTTAGGGTTATGGTACGGTTTAGGGTTAGGTTCAGGGTTAGGGTACGGGTTAGGTTTAGGGTACGGGTTAGGTTAGGGTATTGGTTTGGGTACGGGTTAGGGTTTGGGTTAGGGTATGGGTTAGAGTTAGGGTACAGGTAGGGGTAAGGGTTAGGGTTAGGGTTAGGTTTAGGGTACGGGATAGGGTTAGGGTTAGGGTTAGGGTACGGGTTATGGTTAGGTTTAGGGTTAGGGTACAGGTTAGGGTTAGGGTACGGGTTAGGGTTAGGTTTATGGTTAGGGTTAGGGTTAGGGTTAGGATATGGGTTAGGGTACGGGTTATGGTTAGGGTTAGGGTTAGGGTACGGATTAGTGTTAGGGTTAGGTTTAGGGTTAGGGTATGGTTTAGTGTTAGGGTTAGGTTTAGGATTAGGGTTAGGGTTAGGTTTGGGGTACGGGTACGGGTTAGGGTTAGGGTTAGGGTTAGGGTACGGGTTAGGGTTTGGGTTAGGGTTAGGATTAGGGCTAGGGTTAGGTTTAGGGTACGGGTTAGGGTTAAGGGTTAGGGTTAGTGTTAGGTTTAGGGTACCGGTTAGGGTTAGGGTTAGGGTTAGGGTTAGGGTTAGGGTTTGGGTACGGGTTAGGTTTAGTGTTAGGGTTAGGTTTAGAGTTAGGGTACGGGTGAGTGTTAGGGTTAGGGTTAGGATTAGGGCTAGGGTTAGGTTTAGGGTACGGGTTAGGGTTAAGGGTTAGGGTTAGTGTTAGGTTTAGGGTACCGGTTAGGGTTAGGGTTAGGGTTAGGGTTAGGGTTTGGGTACGGGTTAGGTTTAGGTTTAGGGTACGGTTTAGGGTTAGGGTACGGTTTAGGGTTAGGGTTAGGGTTAGGGTTAGTGTTAGGGTTAGCGTACGGGTTAGGGTTAGGGTTAGGGTATGGGTTAGTGTTAGGGTACGGGTTAGGTTTAGGGTACGGTTTAGGGTTAGGGTTAGGGTACGGGTTAGGGTTAGGGTACGGTTTAGGGTTAGGGTTAGGGTACGGGTTAGGGTTAGTGTTAGGGTACGGGTTAGGGTAAGGGTTAGGGTTAGTGTTAGGGTACGGTTTAGGGTTACGGTTAGGGTACGGGTTAGGGTTAGGGTACGGGTTAGGGTTAGGGTTAGGGTACGGGTTAGGGTTAGTGTTAGGGTACGGGTTAGGGTAAGGGTTAGGGTTAGTGTTAGGGTACGGTTTAGGGTTACGGTTAGGGTACGGGTTAGGGTTAGGGTACGGGTTAGGGTACGGGTTAGGTTAGGGTTAGGGTTAGGGTTAGAGTACGGGTTAGGGTTAGGGTACGGGTTAGGGTTAGAGTTAGGGTACGGGTTAGGGTCAGGGTTAGGGGTTAGGGTAGGGTTAGGATTAGGGTTAGGGTTAGTGTACGGGTTAGGGTTAGGGTACGGGTTAGGGTTAGGGTTAGGTTTAGGGTTAGCGTACGGGTTAGGGTTAGGGTACGGTTTAGGGTTAGGTTTAGGGTTAGGGTACGGGTTAGGGTTAGGGTTAGGGTTAGGGTTAGGTTTAGGGTTAGGAAAGGGTTAGGGTTAGGGTTAGCGTTAGGGTTAGGGTACGGGTTAGGTTTAGGGTTAGGGTACGGGTTGGGGTTAGGGTTAGGGTATGGTTAGGGTTAGGGTACGAGTTAGGGTTAGGGTTAGGGTACGGTTTAGTGTTAGGGTACGGGTTAGGGTTAGGGTTAGGGTAGGGGTTAGGGTTAGGGTTAGGGTTAGGGTACGAGTTATGGTTAGGGTTAGGTTTAGGGTTAGGGTACGGGTTAGGTGTAGGGTTAGGGTACAGGTTAGGGTTAGGGTACGGGTTAGGGTTAGGGTTGGGTACGGGTTAGGGTTTGGGTACGGTTAGGGTTAGGGTACGGGTTAGGGTTAGGGTTAGGGTACTTGTTAGGGTTAGGGTTAGGGGTTAGGGTTAGGGTTAGGGTTAGCTTACGGTTTAGGGTTAGGGTACGGGTTAGTGTTAGGGTTAGTGTTAGGGTTAGGGTACGGGTTAGGGTTAGGGTACGGGTTAGGGTTAGGGTTAGGGTACTTGTTAGGGTTAGGGTTAGGGGTTAGGGTTAGGGTTAGGGTTAGGGTACGGTTTAGGGTTAGGGTTAGGGTTTAGGGTTAGTGGTAGGGTTAGGGTTAGGTTTAGGGTACGGTTTAGGGTTAGGGTACGGGTTAGGGTTAGGTTTAGAGTTAGGGTCAGGGTTAGCGTACGGGTTAGGGTTAGGGTTAGGGTTAGGGTTAGGGTTAGGGTACGGGTTAGGGTTATGGTACGAGTTAGGGGTAGGGTTAGGGTTAGGTTTAGGGTACGGTTTAGGGTTAGGGTACGGGTTAGGATTAGGTTTAGAGTTAGGGTCAGGGTTAGCGTACGGGTTAGGGTTAGGGTTAGGGTTAGGGTTAGGGTTAGGGTACGGGTTAGGGTTATGGTACGGGTTAGGGTTAGGTTTAGGGTTAGGGTTAGGGTAGGAAAGGGTTAGGGTTAGGTTTAGGGTTAGGGTTAGGGTACGGGTTAGGGTTAGGGTTAGGGTACGGGTTAGGATTAGGGTTAGGTTTAGGGTTAGGGTACGGGTTAGGGTTCGGGTTAGGGTTAGAGTTAAGGGTTAGGGGTTAGGTTTAGGGTTAGGGTTAGGGTTAGGGTACGGGTTTGGGTACGGGTTAGGGTTAGGGTACGTGTTAGGGTTAGTGTACGGGTTAGTGTTAGGGATAGGGTTAGGGTTAGGGTTAGGGTACGGGTTAGGATTAGGGTTAGGGTACGGGTTAGGGTTAGGGTACGGGTTAGGGTACGGGTTAGGGTTAGGGTTAGGGTTAGGGTTAGGGTTAGGAAATGGTTAGGGTTAGGGTTAGGGTACGGTTTAGGGTTAGGGTTAGGGTTAGGGTACGGGTTAGGTGTAGGGTACGGGTTAGGTTAAGGTACGGGTTAGGGTACGGGTTAGGGTTTGGTTTAGGGTATGGGTTAGAGTTAGGGAACAGGTAGGGGTACGGGTTAGGGTTAGGGTTAGGTTTAGGGTACGGGATAGGGTTAGGGTTAGGGTTAGGGTACGGGTTATGGTTAGGGTTAGGGTTAGGGTACAGGTTAGGGTTAGGGTACGGGTTAGGGTTAGGTTTATGGTTAGGGTTAGGGTTAGGGTTAGGATATGGGTTAGGGTACGGGTTATGGTTAGGGTTAGGGTTAGGGTACGGGTTAGGGTTAGGGTTAGGGTTAGGGTTAGGGTTAGGGTACGGGTTAGTGTTAGGGTTAGGTTTAGGATTAGGGTTAGGGTTAGGTTTGGGGTACGGGTACGGGTTAGGGTTAGGGTTACTGTTAGGGTACAGGTTAGGGTTAGGGTTAGGGTTAGGGTTAGGGTTAGGGTTAGGTTTAGGATACGGGTTAGGGTACGGGTTAGGGTTAGGGTTAGGGTTAGGGTTAGGGTACGGGTTAGGGTTAGTGTTAGGGTTAGGGTTAGAATTAGGGTACGGGTGAGTGTTAGGGTAAGGGTTAGGATTAGGGCTAGGGTTAGGTTTAGGGTACGGGTTAGGGTTAAGGGTTAGGGTTAGGGTTAGGTTTAGGGTACCGGTTAGGGTTAGGGTTAGGGTTAGGGTTAGGTTTTGGGTACGGGTTAGGGTTAGGTTTAGGGTACGGTTTAGGGTTAGGGTACGGTTTAGGGTTAGGTTTATGTTTAGGGTACGGGTTAGGGTTAGGGTACGGGTTAGGGTTAGGGTTAGGGTACGGGTTAGGGATAGGGTACGATTTAGGGTTAGGGTTAGGGTACGGGTTAGGGTTAGTGTTAGGGTACGGGTTAGGGTAAGGGTTAGGGTTAGGGTTAGGGTACGGTTTAGGGTTACGGTTAGGGTATGGGTTAGGGTTAGGGTACGGGTTAGGGTTAGGGTTAGGGTTAGTGTAAGGGTTAGCGTACGGGTTAGGGTTAGGGTTAGGGTACGGGTTAGGGTTAGGGTTAGGGTTAGTGTAAGGATTAGCGTACGGGTTAGGGTTAGGGTTAGGTTACGGGTTAGTGTTAGGGTACGGGTTAGGGTTAGGGTTAGTGTTAGCGTACGGGTTAGGGTTAGGGTACGGGTTAGGGTACGGGTTAGGGTACGGGTTAGGGTTAGGGTTAGGGTTAGGGTACGGGTTAGCGTTAGGGTACGGGTTAGGTTTGGGTTAGGGTACGGGTTAGGGTTTGGGTTAGGGTACGGTTTAGGTTTAGGGTTAGGGTACGGGTCAGGGTTAGGGTTAGGGTACGGGTTACGGTTAGGTTTAGGGCTAGGGTACGGGTTAGTGTTAGGGTTAGGGTACGGGTTAGGGTTAGGGTACGTGTTAGGTTTAGGGTTAGGGTAAGGGTTAGTGTTAGGGTTAGGGTACGGGTTAGGTTTAGGGTACGGGTTAGGGTTAGGGTACGGGTTAGGTTTAGGGTTAGGGTAGGGGTTAGGTTTAGGTTTAGGGTTAGGGTTAGGGTACGGGTTATGGTTAGGGTTAGGTTTAAGGTTAGGGTTAGGGTTAGGGTACGGGTTAGGGTTTGGGTTAGGGGTTAGGGTTAGGGTTAGGGTTAGGGTTAGGGTTAGGGTACGGTTTAGGGTTAGTTTTAGGTTTAGGGTTAGGGTCAGGGTTAGGGGTTAGGGTTAGGGTTAGGGTACGGGTTACGGTTAGGTTACGGGTTACGTTTACGGTTAGGGTTAGGGTTAGCGTTAGTGTACGGGTTAGGGTTAGGGTTAGTGTTAGGGTTAGGGTTAGGATACGGGTTAGGGTTAGGGTTAGGGTACGGGTTAGGGTTAGGTTACGGGTTAGGGTTAGGGTACGGGTTAGGGTACGGGTTAGGGTACGGGTTAGGTTTAGGTTTAGGGTTAGCGTTAGGGTACGGGTTAGGGTTAGGGTACGGGTTAGGGTTAGATTTAGGGTACGGGTTAGGGTTAGGGGTTAGGGTAGGGTTAGGTTTTGGGTTAGGGTTAGTGTACGGGTTAGGGTTAGGGTACGGGTTAGGGTTAGAGTTAGGGTTAGGGTTAGCGTACGGGTTAGGGTTAGGTTAGGGTTAGGGTTAGGGTTAGGGTACGGGATACGGTTAGGGTACGGGTTAGGGTTAGTGTTAGGGTTAGGAAAGGATTAGGGTTAGGGTTAGGGTTAGCGTTAGGGTTAGGGTACGGGTTAGGTTTAGGGTTAGGGTACGGGTTAGGGATAGGGTACGGGTTAGGGTTAGGGTTAGGGTATGGGTTATGGTTAGGGTACGAGTTAGGGTTAGGGTTAGGGTTAGGAAAGGGTTAGGGTTAGGGTTAGCGTTAGGGTTAGGGTACGGGTTAGGGTTAGGGTACGGTTTAGGGTTAGGGTTAGGGTTAGGGTACGGGTTAGGGTTAGGGTTAGGATTAGGGTTAGGGTTAGGGTAAGGTTTAGGGTTAGGTTTTGGTACAGGTTAGGGTTTGGGTACGGGTTAGGGTTAGGGTACGGTTTAGGGTTAGGTTTAGGGTACTTGTTAGGGTTAGGGTTAGGGGTTAGGTTTAGGGTTAGGTATAGGTTTAGTGTTAGGATTAGGGTACGGGTTAGGGTACGGGTTAGAGTTAGGGTTAGGGTACGGGTTAGGGTTAAGGTTAGGGTAGGTTTTAGGGTTAGGGTACAGTTTATGGTTAGGGTTAGTGTTAGGGTACGGGTTAGGGTTAGGGTACGCGTTAGGGTTAGGGTTAGGGTACGGGTTAGGGTAAGGGTACTGTTTAGGGTTAGGGTTAGGTTTAGGGTTAGTGTACGGGTTAGGGATAGGGTTAGGGTACGGGTTAGGGTTAGTGTTAGGGTTAGGGTACGGATTAGGGTTAGGGTACGTGTTAGGGTTAGGGTTAGGGTAGGGGTTAGCTTTAGGTTTAGGGTTAGGGTTAGGGTACAGGTTATGGTTAGTGTTAGGTTTAAGGTTAGGGTTGGGGTTAGGGTACGGGTTAGGGTTAGGGTTAGTGTTAGCGTTCGGGTTAGGGTTAGGGTACGGGTTAGGGTAATTGTTAGGGTTAGGGTTAGGGTACGGGTTAGCGTTAGGGTACGGTTTAGGGTTTGGGTTAGAGTACGGGTTAGGTTTAGGGTTAGGGTACGGGTCAGCGTTAGGGTTAGGGTACGGGTACGGGTTAGGGTTAGGGTTAGGGCTAGGGTACGGGTTAGGGTTAGGGTTAGGGTACGGTTTAGGGTTAGGGTACGGGTTAGGTTTAGGGTTAGGGTAAGGGTTAGTGTTAGGGTTAGGGTACGGGTTAGGGTTAGGGTTAGGTTACGGGTTAGGGTTAGGGTTAGGGTAGGGGTTAGGTTTAGGTTTAGGGTTAGGGTTAGGGTACGGGTTATGGTTAGGGTTAGGTTTAAGGTTAGGTTTAGGGTTAGTGTACGGGTTAGGGTTTGGGTTAGGGGTTAGGGTTAGGGTTAGGTTTAGGGTTAGGGTACGGGTTAGGGTTAGTGTTAGGTTTAGGTTTAGGGTCAGGGTTAGGGGTTAGGGTTAGGGTTAGGTTTAGGGTATGGGTTAGGGTTAGGGTTAGGGTGTGGGTTACGGTTAGGGTACGGGTTAAGTTTAGGGTTAGGGTTAGGGTTAGCGTTAGGGTACGGGTTAGGGTTAGGGTTAGTGTTAGGGTTAGGGTTAGGATACGGGTTAGGGTTAGTGTTAGGTTACGGGTTAGGGTTAGGTTACGGGTTAGGGTTCGGGTACGGGTTACGGTACGGGTTAGGGTTAGAGTTAGGGTACGGGTTAGGTTTAGGGGTTAGGGTAGGGTTAGGGTTAGGTTTAGGGTTAGTGTACGGGTTAGGGTTAGGGTACGGGTCAGGGTTAGGGTTAGGGTTAGGGTTAGCGTACGGGTTAGCGTTAGGTTAGGGTTGGGTTAGGGTTACGGTACGGGTTACGGTTAGGGTACGGTTTAGGGTTAGGGTTAGGGTTAGGAAAGGGTAAGGGTTAGGGTTAGGGTTAGCGTTAGGGTTAGGGTACGGGTTAGGTTTAGGGTTAGGGTACGGGTTAGGGTTAGGGTACGGGTTAGGGTTAGGGTTAGGGTATGGGTTATGGTTACGGTACGGGTTAGGGTTAGGGTTAGGGTTAGGAAAGGGTTAGGGTTAGGATTAGCGTTAGGGTTAGGGTACGGGTTAGGGTTAGGGTACGGTTTAGGGTTAGGGTTAGGGTTAGGGTACGGGTTAGGGTTAGGGTTAGGATTAGGGTTAGGGTTAGGGTAAGGTTTAGGGTTAGGTTTGGGTACGGGTTAGGGTTTGGGTACGGGTTAGGGTTAGGGTACGGGTTAGGGTTAGGGTTAGGGTACTTGTTAGGGTTAGGGTTAGGGGTTAGGTTTAGTGTTAGGGATAGGGTTAGTGTTAGGATTAGGGTACGGGTTAGGGTACGGGTTAGGTTTAGGGTTAGGGTACGGGTTAGGGTTATGGTACTGTTTAGGGTGAGGTTTAGGTTTAGGGTTAGGGTACGGGTTAGGGATAGGGTTAGGTACGGGTTAGGGTTAGGGTTAGGGTTAGGGTACGGGTTAGGGTTACTGTTAGGGTACGGGTTAGGGTTAGGGTACGGGTTAGGTTTAGGGTTAGGGTTAGGGTTAGTGTTAGGGTTAGGGTACGTGTTAGGTTTAGGGTTAGGGTACGGGTTAGGGTTAGGGTACGGGTTAGGGTTAGGGTTAGGGTAGGGGTTAGGGTTAGGTTTAGGGTTAGGGTTAGGGTACGGATTATGGTTAGGGTTAGGTTTAAGGTTAGGGTTGGGGTTAGGGTACGGGCTAGGGTTAGGGTTAGGGGTTAGTGTTAGGGTTAGTTTTAGGATTAGGGTACGGGTTAAGGTTAGTGTTAGGGTTAGGGTTACGTTCAGGGTTATGGGTTAGGGTTAGGGTTAGGGTTAGGGTACGGGTTAGGGTTAGGGTTAGGGTACGGGTTACGGTTAGGGTACGGGTTAGGTTTAGGGTTAGGGTTAGTGTTAGAGTTAGGGTACGGGTTAGGGTTAGGGTTAGTGTTAGGGTTAGGGTTAGGATACGGGTTAGGGTTAGGGTTAGGGTACGGGTTACGGTTAGGTTACGGGTTAGGTTTAGGGTTAGTTTTAGTGTTAGCGTTAGGGTACGGGTTAGGGTTAGGTTTAGTGTTAGGGTTAGGGTTAGGATACGGGTTAGGGTTAGGGTTAGGGTATGGGTTAGGTTTAGGTTACAGGTTAGGGTTAGGGTGCGGGTTAGGGTACGGGTTAGGGTACGGGTTAGGGTACGGTTTAGGGTTAGGGTTAGGGTACGGGTTAGGGTTAGGGTACGGGTTAGGGTTAGGGTTAGGGGTTAGGGTAGGGTTAGGATTAGGGTTAGGGTTAGTGTACGGGTTAGGGTTAGGGTACGGGTTAGGGTTAGGGTTAGGGTTAGGGTTAGGGTTAGCGTACGGGTTAGGGTTATGTTAGGGTTAGGGTAGGGTTAGGGTACGGTTTAGGGTTAGGTTTAGGGTTAGAGTACGGGTAAGGGTTAGGGTTAGGGTTAGGGTTAGGTTTAGGGTTAGGAAAGGGTTAGGGTTAGGGTTAGCGTTAGGGTTAGGGTACGGGTTAGGTTTAGGGTTAGGGTACTGTTTAGGGTTAGGGTTAGGGTATGGGTTAGGTTTAGGGTATGGGTTAGGGTTAGGGTTAGGGTACGGGTTAGGGTTAGGGTACGGGTTAGGGTTAGGTTTAGGGTAGGGGTTAGGGTTAGGGTTAGGGTTAGGGTTAGGGTACGAGTTATTTTTAGGGTTAGGTTTAGCGGTAGGGTACGGGTTAGGGGTATGGTTAGGGTACAGGTTAGGGTTAGGGTACGGGTTAGGGTTAGGATTAGGGTTAGGGTACGGGTTAGGGTTAGGGTTAGGATTAGGGTTAGGGTTAGGGTAAGATTTAGGTTTAGGGTTGGGTACGGGTTAGGGTTTGGGTACGGTTAGGGTTAGGGTACGGGTTAGGGTTAGGGTTAGGGTACTTGTTAGGGTTAGGGTTACGGGTTAGGGTTAGGGTTAGGGTTAGGGTTAGCGTACGGTTTAGGGTTAGGGTACGGGTAAGTGTTAGGGTTAGGGTTAGGGTTAGGGTACGGGTTAGGGTTAGGGTACGGGTTAGGGTTAGGGTTAGGGTACTTGTTAGGGTTAGGGTTAGGGGTTAGGGTTAGGGTTAGGGTTAGGGTACGGTTTAGGGTTAGGGTACGGGTTAGTGTTAGGGTTAGGGTTAGGGTTAGGGTACGGGTTAGGATTAGGGTACGGGTTAGGGTTAGGGTTAGTGTACGGGTTAGGGTTAGGGTTAGGGGTTAGGTTTAGGGTTAGGTTTAGGGTTAGGTTTAGGGTACGGTTTAGGGTTAGGGTACGGGTTAGGGTTAAGTTTAGAGTTAGGGTCAGGGTTAGCGTACGGGTTAGGGTTAGGGTTAGGTTTAGGGTTAGGTTTAGGGTACCGGTTAGGGTTAGGGTACGGGTTAGGGTTAGGGTTAGGGTTACGTTTAGGGTTAGGGTTAGGGTATGGGTTAGGGTTAGGGTTAGGGTACGGGTTAGGATTAGGTTTAGGTTTAGGGTTAGGGTACGGGTTAGGGTTCGGGTTAGGGTTAGAGTTAGGGGTTAGGGGTTAGGTTTAGGGTTAGGGTTAGGGTACGGGTTAGGGTATGGGTTAGGGTTAGGGTACGTGTTAGGGTTAGTGTACGGGTTAGTGTTAGGGATAGGGTTAGGGTTAGGGTTAGTGTACGGGTTAGGATTAGGGTTAGGGTTAGGAAAGGGTTAGGGTTAGGGTTAGGGTACGGTTTAGGGTTAGGTTCAGGGTTAGGGTACGGGTTAGGTTTAGGGTACGGGTTAGGTTAGGGTACGGGTTTGGGTACGGGTTAGGGTTTGGGTTAGGGTATGGGTTAGAGTTAGGGTACAGGTAGGGGTAAGGGTTAGGGTTAGGGTTAGGTTTAGGGTACGGGATAGGGTTAGGGTTAGGGTTAGGGTACGGGTTATGGTTAGGTTTAGGGTTAGGGTACAGGTTAGGGTTAGGGTATGGGTTAGGGTTAGGTTTATGGTTAGGGTTAGGGTTAGGGTTAGGATATGGGTTAGGGTACGGGTTATGGTTAGGGTTAGGGTTAGGGTACGGATTAGTGTTAGGGTTAGGTTTAGGGTTAGGGTATGGTTTAGTGTTAGGGTTAGGTTTAGGATTAGGGTTAGGGTTAGGTTTGGGGTACGGGTACAGGTTAGGGTTAGGGTTAGGGTTAGGGTACGGGTTAGGGTTTGGGTTAGGGTTAGGGTTAGGGTTAGGGTACGGGTTAGGGTTAGTGTTAGGGTTAGGTTTAGAGTTAGGGTACGGGTGAGTGTTAGGGTTAGGGTTAGGATTAGGGCTAGGGTTAGGTTTAGGGTACGGGTTAGGGTTAAGGGTTAGGGTTAGTGTTAGGTTTAGGGTACCGGTTAGGGTTAGGGTTAGGGTTAGGGTTAGGGTTAGGGTTTGGGTACGGGTTAGGTTTAGGTTTAGGGTACGGTTTAGGGTTAGGGTACGGTTTAGGGTTAGGGTTAGGGTTAGGGTTAGTGTTAGGGTTAGCTTACGGGTTAGGGTTAGGGTTAGGGTATGGGTTAGTGTTAGGGTACGGGTTAGGGTTAGGGTACGGTTTAGGGTTAGGGTTAGGGTACGGGTTAGGGTTAGGGTACGGTTTAGGGTTAGGGTTAGGGTACGGGTTAGGGTTAGTGTTAGGGTACGGGTTAGGGTAAGGGTTAGGGTTAGTGTTAGGGTACAGTTTAGGGTTACGGTTAGGGTACGGGTTAGGGTTAGGGTACGGGTTAGGGTTAGGGTTAGGTTTAGGGTTAGTGTTAGGGTTAGCGTACGGGTTAGGTTTAGGGTTAGGGTACGGGTTAGTGTTAGGGTACGGGTTAGGGTTAGGGTTAGTGTTAGCGTACGGGTTAGGGTTAGGGTACGGGTTAGGGTACTTGTTAGGTTTAGGGTTAGGGTTAGGGTACGGGTTAGCGTTAGGGTACGGGTTAGGGTTTGGGTTAGGGTACGGGTTAGGGTTTGGGTTAGGGTCGGTTTAGGTTTAGGGTTAGGGTACGGGTCAGGGTTAGGTTTAGGGTTAGGGTACGGATTAGGGTTAGGGTACGTGTTAGGGTTAGGGTTAGGGTAGGGGTTAGGGTTAGGTTTAAGGTTAGGGTTAGGGTACGGGTTATGGTTAGGGTTAGGTTTAAGGTTAGGGTTGGGGTTAGGGTACGGGTTAGGGTTAGGGTTAGTGTTAGCGTTCGGGTTAGGGTTAGGGTACGGGTTAGGGTAATTATTAGGGTTAGGGTTAGGGTACGGGTTAGCGTTAGGGTACGGTTTAGGGTTTGGGTTAGGGTACGGGTTAGGGTTTGGGTTAGAGTACGGGTTAGGTTTAGGGTTAGGGTACGGGTCATGGTTAGGGTTAGGGTACGGGTTAGGGTTAGGGTTAGGGTTAGGGCTAGGGTACGGGTTAGGGTTAGGGTTAGGGTACGGTTTAGGGTTAGGGTACGGGTTAGGTTTAGGGTTAGGGTAAGGGTTAGTGTTAGGGTTAGGGTACGGGTTAGGGTTAGGGTTAGGTTACGGGTTAGGGTTAGGGTTAGGGTAGGGGTTAGGTTTAGGTTTAGGGTTAGGGTTAGGGTACGGGTTATGGTTAGGGTTAGGTTTAAGGTTAGGTTTAGGGTTAGTGTACGGGTTAGGGTTTGGGTTAGGGGTTAGGGTTAGGGTTAGGGTTAGGGTTAGGGTTAGTGTTAGGTTTAGGTTTCGGGTCAGGGTTAGGGGTTAGGGTTAGGGTTAGGTTTAGGGTACGGGTTAGGGTTAGGGTTAGGGTGTGGGTTACGGTTAGGGTACGGTTTAAGTTTAGGGTTAGGGTTAGGGTTAGCGTTAGGGTACGGGTTAGGGTTAGGGTTAGTGTTAGGGTTAGGGTTAGGATACGGGTTAGGGTTAGTGTTAGGTTACGGGTTAGGGTTAGGTTACGGGTTAGGGTTAGGGTACGGGTTAGGGTACGGGTTAGGGTTAGAGTTAGGGTACGGGTTAGGGTTAGGGGTTAGGGTAGGGTTAGGGTTAGGTTTAGGGTTAGTGTACGGGTTAGGGTTTGGGTACGGGTCAGGGTTAGGGTTAGGGTTAGGGTTAGCGTACGGGTTAGCGTTAGGTTAGGGTTGGGTTAGGGTTACGGTACGGGTTACGGTTAGGGTACGGTTTAGGGTTAGGGTTAGGGTTAGGAAAGGGTAAGTGTTAGGGTTAGGGTTAGCGTTAGGGTTAGGGTACGGGTTAGGTTTAGGGTTAGGGTACGGGTTAGGGTTAGGGTTAGGTTTAGGGTTAGGTTTAGGGTACGGGTTAGGGTTAGTGTACGGGTTAGGGTTAGGGTTAGGGTTAGGTTTAGGGTTAGGGTTAGGGTATGGGTTAGGGTTAGGGTTAGAGTACGGATTAGGATTAGGTTTAGGTTTAGGGTTAGGGTACGGGTTAGGGTTCGGGTTAGGGTTAGAGTTAGGGGTTAGGGGTTAGGTTTAGGGTTAGGGTTAGGGTACGGGTTAGGGTATGGGTTAGGGTTAGGGTACGTGTTAGGGTTAGTGTACGGGTTAGTGTTAGGGATAGGGTTAGGGTTAGGGTTAGGGTACGGGTTAGGATTAGGGTTAGGGTACGGGTTAGGGTTAGGGTACGGGTTAGGGTACGGGTTAGGGTTAGGGTTAGGGTTAGGGTTAGGGTTAGGAAAGGGTTAGGGTTAGGGTTATGGTACGGTTTAGGGTTAGGTTCAGGGTTAGGGTACGGGTTAGGTTTAGGGTACGGGTTAGGTTAGGGTATTGGTTTGGGTACGGGTTAGGGTTTGGGTTAGGGTATGGGTTAGAGTTAGGGTACAGGTAGGGGTAAGGGTTAGGGTTAGGGTTAGGTTTAGGGTACGGGATAGGGTTAGGGTTAGGGTTAGGGTACGGGTTATGGTTAGGTTTAGGGTTAGGGTACAGGTTAGGGTTAGGGTACGGGTTAGGGTTAGGTTTATGGTTAGGGTTAGGGTTAGGGTTAGGATATGGGTTAGGGTACGGGTTATGGTTAGGGTTAGGGTTAGGGTACGGATTAGTGTTAGGGTTAGGTTTAGGGTTAGGGTATGGTTTAGTGTTAGGGTTAGGTTTAGGATTAGGGTTAGGGTTAGGTTTGGGGTACGGGTACGGGTTAGGGTTAGGGTTAGGGTTAGGGTACGGGTTAGGGTTTGGGTTAGGGTTAGGATTAGGGCTAGGGTTAGGTTTAGGGTACGGGTTAGGGTTAAGGGTTAGGGTTAGTGTTAGGTTTAGGGTACCGGTTAGGGTTAGGGTTAGGGTTAGGGTTAGGGTTAGGGTTTGGGTACGGGTTAGGTTTAGTGTTAGGGTTAGGTTTAGAGTTAGGGTACGGGTGAGTGTTAGGGTTAGGGTTAGGATTAGGGCTAGGGTTAGGTTTAGGGTACGGGTTAGGGTTAAGGGTTAGGGTTAGTGTTAGGTTTAGGGTACCGGTTAGGGTTAGGGTTAGGGTTAGGGTTAGGGTTTGGGTACGGGTTAGGTTTAGGTTTAGGGTACGGTTTAGGGTTAGGGTACGGTTTAGGGTTAGGGTTAGGGTTAGGGTTAGTGTTAGGGTTAGCGTACGGGTTAGGGTTAGGGTTAGGGTATGGGTTAGTGTTAGGGTACGGGTTAGGTTTAGGGTACGGTTTAGGGTTAGGGTTAGGGTACGGGTTAGGGTTAGGGTACGGTTTAGGGTTAGGGTTAGGGTACGGGTTAGGGTTAGTGTTAGGGTACGGGTTAGGGTAAGGGTTAGGGTTAGTGTTAGGGTACGGTTTAGGGTTACGGTTAGGGTACGGGTTAGGGTTAGGGTACGGGTTAGGGTTAGGGTTAGGTTTAGGGTTAGTGTTAGGGTTAGCGTACGGGTTAGGTTTAGGGTTAGGGTACGGGTTAGTGTTAGGGTACGGGTTAGGGTTAGGGTTAGTGTTAGCGTACGGGTTAGGGTTAGGGTACGGGTTAGGGTACTTGTTAGGGTTAGGGTTAGGGTTAGGGTACGGGTTAGGGTTAGGGTTAGGTAGGGGTTAGGTTTAGGTTTAGGGTTAGGGTTAGGGTACGGGTTATGGTTAGGGTTAGGTTTAAGGTTAGGTTTAGGGTTAGGGTACGGGTTAGGGTTTGGGTTAGGGGTTAGGGTTAGGGTTAGTGTTAGGGTTAGGGTTAGGGTACGGGTTAGGGTTAGGTTTAGGTTTAGGGTTAGGGTCAGGGTTAGGGGTTAGGGTTAGGGTTAGGGTTAGGGTACGGGTTAGGGTTAGGGTTAGGGTGCGGGTTACGGTTATTTACGGGTTACGTTTACGGTTAGGGTTAGGGTTAGCGTTAGTGTACGTGTTAGGGTTAAGGTTAGTGTTAGGGTTAGGGTTAGGATACGGGTTAGGGTTAGGGTTAGGGTACGGGTTAGGTTTAGGTTACGGGTTAGGGTTAGGGTACGGGTTAGGGTACGGGTTAGGGTACGGGTTAGGTTTAGGGTTAGGGTTAGCGTTAGGGTACGGGTTAGGGTTAGGGTACGGGTAGAGTTAGATTTAGGGTACGGGTTAGGGTTAGGGGTTAGGGTAGGGTTAGGGTTAGGGTTAGGGTTAGTGTACGGGTTAGGGTTAGGGTACGGGTTACGGTTAGGGTTAGGGTTAGGGTTAGCGTACGGGTTAGGGTTAGGTTAGGGTTAGGGTTAGGGTTAGGGTACGGGTTACGGTTAGGGTACGGGTTAGTGTTAGGGTTAGGGTTAGGAAAGGGTTAGGGTTATGGTTAGGGTTAGCGTTAGGGTTAGGGTACGGGTTAGGTTTAGGGTTAGGGTACGGGTTCGGGTTAGGGTACGGGTTAGGGTTAGGGTTAGGGTATGGGTTATGGTTAGGGTACGGGTTAGGGTTAGGGTTAGGGTTAGGAAAGGTTTAGGGTTAGGGTTATCGTTAGGGTTAGGGTACGGGTTAGGGTTAGGGTACGGTTTAGGGTTAGGGTTAGGGTTAGGGTACGGGTTAGGGTTAGGGTTAGGATTAGGGTTAGGTTTAGGGTAAGGTTTAGGGTTAGGTTTGGGTACGGGTTAGGGTTTGGGTACGGGTTAGGTTTAGGGTACGGGTTAGGGTTAGGGTTAGGGTACTTGTTAGGGTTAGGGTTAGGGGTTAGGTTTAGGGTTAGGGATAGGGTTAGTGTTAGGTTAAGGGTACGGGTTAGGGTACGGGTTAGGGTTAGGGTTAGGGTACGGGTTAGGGTTAGGGTTAGGGTAGGTTTTAGGGTTAGGGTACGGTTTAGGGTTAGGATTAGTGTTAGGGTACGGGTTAGGGTTAGGGTTAGGGTACGGGTTAGGTTTAGGGTACTGTTTAGGGTTAGGGTTAGGTTTAGGGTTAGTGTACGGGTTAGGGATAGGGTTGGGGTACGGGTTAGGGTTAGGGTTAGGGTTAGGGTACGGGTTAGGGTTAGGGTGAGGGTACGGGTTAGGGTTAGGATACGGGTTAGGTTTAAGGTTAGGGTTAGGGTTAGAGTTAGGGTTAGGGTACGGATTAGGGTTAGGGTACGGGTTAGGGTTAGGGTTAAGGTAGGGCTTAGGGTTAGGTTTAGGGTTAGGGTTACGGTACGGGTTATGGTTAGGGTTAGGTTTAGGGTTAGGGTACGGTTTAGGGTTAGGGGTAGGGTACGGGTTAGGGTTAGGGTTAGGGTTAGGGTACGGTTTAGGGTTAGGGTTAGGGGTTAGGGTTAGGGTACGGGTTAGGGTTAGGTTTAGGGTTAGGGTACGGGTTAGGGTTAGGGTTAGGGTTAGTGTTAGGGTTAAGGTATGGGTTATGGTTAGGTTTAAGTTTAGGGTTAGGGTTATGTTTAGGGTTTAGGGGTTAGGGTTAGAGTTAGGGTTAGGGTTAGAGTTAGGGTACGGGTTAGGGTTAGTGTTAGGGTTAGTGTTATGGTTAGGGTACGGGTTAAGTTTAGGGTTAGGGTTAGGGTTAGGGTACGGGTTAGGGTACGGGTTAGGGTTAGGTTTAAGGTTAGGGTACGGGTCAGGGTACGGGTTAGGTTTAGCGTTAGGGTACGGGTAGGGTTTAGGGTTAGGGTTAGGGTTAGGGTTTGGGTCGGGTCAGGGTAAGGATTAGGGTTTGTGTTAGGGTTAAGGTACCGGTTAGGGTACGGGTTAGGGTTAGGGTTAGGTTTAGGGTTAGGGTTAGGGTATGGGTTAGGGTTAGGGTTAGGGGTTAGGGTTATGGTTAGGGTTAGGCTTAGGGTATGGGTTAGGGTTAGGGTACGAGTTAGGGTTAGGGTTAGGGTTAGGGTTAGGGTTAGGGTTAGCGTACGGGTTAGGGTTAGGTTTAGGGTTAGTGTTAGGTTTAGGGTTTAGGGGTTAGGGTTAGGGTTAGGGTTAGGGTTAGGGTACGGGTTATGTTTAGGGTTAGGGTACGGGTTAGGATTAGGGTTAGGGTTAGGGATAGGGTACGGGTTAGGGTTAGGGTTAGGGTTATGGTTAGGGGTTAGGGGTTAGGATTAGGGTAAGGGTTAGTGTTAGGGTTAGGGTACGGGTTAGGGTACGGGATAGGGTTAGGGTACGGGTTAGTGTTAGGGTTAGGGTTAGGATTAGGGTTAGGGTACGGGTCAGGTTTAGGGTAAGGTTTAGGGTTAGGGTACAGTTTAGGGTACGGGTTAGGGTTAGGGTTAGGGTACGGGTTATGGTTATGGTTAGGGTTAAGGTTAGGGTACGGGTTAGGGTTAAGATTAGGGTTAGTGTTAGGGTTAGGGTACGGGTTAGGGTTAGGGCTAGGGTTAGGGTTAGGGTACGGGTTAGGGTAGGGGTTAGGGTAGGGGTTAGGGTTAGGGTAGGGGTTAGGGTTAGGGTTAGGGTTAGGGTTAGGGTTTGGGTTAGGGTTAGGGTTAGGGTTAGGGTTAGGTTTAGGATACGGGTTAGGGTACGGGTTAGGTTTAGGGTTAGGGTTAGGGTTAGGGTACGGGTTAGGGTTAGTGTTAGGGTTAGGTTTAGAGTTAGGGTACGGGTGAGTGTTAGGGTTAGGGTTAGGATTAGGGCTAGGGTTAGGTTTAGGGTACGGGTTAGGGTTAAGGGTTAGGGTTAGTGTTAGGTTTAGGGTACCGGTTAGGGTTAGGGTTAGGGTTAGGGTTAGGGTTTGGGTACGGGTTAGGTTTAGGTTTAGGGTACGGTTTAGGGTTAGGGTACGGTTTAGGGTTAGGGTTAGGGTTAGGGTTAGTGTTAGGGTTAGCGTACGGGTTAGGGTTAGGGTTAGGGTATGGGTTAGTGTTAGGGTACGGGTTAGGGTTAGGGTACGGTTTAGGGTTAGGGTTAGGGTACGGGTTAGGGTTAGGGTACGGGTTAGGGTTAGTGTTAGGGTACGGGTTAGGGTAAGGGTTAGGGTTAGTGTTAGGGTACGGTTTAGGGTTACGGTTAGGGTACGGGTTAGGGTTAGGGTACGGGTTAGGGTTAGGGTTAGGTTTAGGGTTAGGGTTAGGGTTAGCGTACGGGTTAGGTTTAGGGTTAGGGTACGGGTTAGTGTTAGGGTACGGGTTAGGGTTAGGGTTAGTGTTAGCGTACGGGTTAGGGTTAGGGTACGGGTTAGGGTACTTGTTAGGGTTAGGGTTAGGGTTAGGGTACGGGTTAGGGTTAGGGTTAGGTAGGGGTTAGGTTTAGGTTTAGGGTTAGGGTTAGGGTACGGGTTATGGTTAGGGTTAGGTTTAAGGTTAGGTTTAGGGTTAGGGTACGGGTTAGGGTTTGGGTTAGGGGTTAGGGTTAGTGTTAGTGTTAGGGTTAGGGTTAGGGTACGGGTTAGGGTTAGGTTTAGGTTTAGGGTTAGGGTCAGGGTTAGGGGTTAGGGTTAGGGTTAGGGTTAGGGTACGGGTTAGGGTTAGGGTTAGGGTGCGGGTTACGGTTAGTTTACGGGTTAGGTTTACGGTTAGGGTTAGGGTTAGCGTTAGTGTACGTGTTAGGGTTAAGGTTAGTGTTAGGGTTAGGGTTAGGATACGGGTTAGGGTTAGGGTTAGGGTACGGGTTAGGTTTAGGTTACGGGTTAGGGTTAGGGTACGGGTTAGGGTACGGGTTAGGGTACGGGTTAGGTTTAGGGTTAGGGTTAGCGTTAGGGTACGGGTTAGGGTTAGGGTACGGGTAGAGTTAGATTTAGGGTACGGGTTAGGGTTAGGGGTTAGGGTAGGGTTAGGGTTAGGGTTAGGGTTAGTGTACGGGTTAGGGTTAGGGTACGGGTTACGGTTAGGGTTAGGGTTAGGGTTAGCGTACGGGTTAGGGTTAGGTTAGGGTTAGGGTTAGGGTTAGGGTATGGGTTACGGTTAGGGTACGGGTTAGTGTTAGGGTTAGGGTTAGGAAAGGGTTAGGGTTATGGTTAGGGTTAGCGTTAGGGTTAGGGTACGGGTTAGGTTTAGGGTTAGGGTACGGGTTCGGGTTAGGGTACGGGTTAGGGTTAGGGTTAGGGTATGGGTTATGGTTAGGGTACGGGTTAGGGTTAGGGTTAGGGTTAGGAAAGGTTTTGGGTTAGGGTTATCGTTAGGGTTAGGGTACGGGTTAGGGTTAGGGTACGGTTTAGGGTTAGGGTTAGGGTTAGGGTACGGGTTAGGGTTAGGGTTAGGATTAGGGTTAGGGTTAGGGTAAGGTTTAGGGTTAGGTTTGGGTACGGGTTAGGGTTTGGGTACGGGTTAGGTTTAGGGTACGGGTTAGGGTTAGGGTTAGGGTACTTGTTAGGGTTAGGGTTAGGGGTTAGGTTTAGGGTTAGGGATAGGGTTAGTGTTAGGTTTAGGGTACGGGTTAGGGTACGGGTTAGGGTTAGGGTTAGGGTACGGGTTAGGGTTAGGGTTAGGGTAGGTTTTAGGGTTAGGGTACGGTGTAGGTTAGGGTTAGTGTTAGGGTACGGGTTAGGGTTAGGGTACGGGTTAGGGTTAGGCTTAGGTTACGGGTTAGGTTTAGGATACTGTTTAGGGTTAGGGTTAGGTTTAGGGTTAGGGTACGTGTTAGGGTTAGGGTTAGGGTACGGGCTAGGGTTAGGGATAGGATTAGGGATAGGGTACGGGTTAAAATTAGGGTTAGGGTACGGGTTAGGGTTAGGGTACGGGTTAGGTTTAGGGTTAGGGTTAGGGTTAGTGTTAGGGTTAGGGTACGGGTTAGGGTTAGGGTTAGGGTACGGGTTAGGGTTAGGGTACGGGTTAGGGTTAGGGTTAGGGTACGGGTTAGGTTTAGGGTTAGGGTTAGGTTTAGGGTTAGGTTTAGGGTTAGGGTATGGGTTAGGGTTAGGGTTAGGGTACGGGTTAGGGTACGGGTTAGGGTACGGGTTAGGGTTAGGGTACGGGTTAGGGTTAGGGTACGGGTTAGGGTTAGGGTTAGGGTTAGGGTTAGGGTACGGGTTAGGGTTAGGGTACGGGTTAGGGTTAGAGTTAGGGTACGGGTTAGGGTTAGGGTTAGGGGTTAGCGTTAGGGTTAGGGTTAGGGCTAGGGTTAGGGTTAGTGTACGGGTTAGGGTTAGGGTACGGGTTAGGGTGAGGGTTAGGGTTAGAGTTAGCGTACGGTTTAGGGTTAGGGTTAGGTTTAGGATTAGGGTAAGGGTACGGGTAAGGATTAGGGTACGGGTTAGGTTTAGGGTTAGGGTTAGGGTTAGGGTTAGGGTTAGGTTTAGGAAAGGGTTAGGGTTAGGGTTAGAGTTAGGTTTAGGGTACGGGTTAGGGTTAGGGTTAGGGTTAGGTGT
>JAVLSZ010000139.1:360000-420000 GCA_032313775.1 Urocyon cinereoargenteus | reverse complement strand
TAGGGTTAGGGTAGGGGTTAGGGTTATGTTATGGGTTAGGGTTAGGGTTAGTGTTAGGGTTATGTTAGGAAAAGGTTAGGGTTATGGTTAGCGGTAGGGTTAGGGTACGGATTAGGGTTAGTGTTAGGGTACGGGTTAGGGTTAGGGTTAGGGTTAAGGTTAGGGTTAGGGTTTAGGGGTTAGTGTTAGGGTTAGGGTTAGGGTTAGGGTACGGATTAGGATTAGGGTTATGGGTTAGGGGTTAGTGTTAGGGTTAGGGTTAGGGTTAGGGTTAGGGTACGGGTTAGGGTACGGGTTAGGATTAGGGCACGGGTTAGTGTTAGGGTTAGGGTTAGGGTTAGCGTGAGGGTACGGGTTAGGTTTAGGGTACAGGTTAGGGTACGGGTTAGGGATAGGGTACGGCTTAGGGTTAGGGTTAGGGGTTAGGGTTAGGGTTAGGGTTAGGGTTAGGGTTAGGGTTCGGGTTAGGGTTAGGTTTAGGTTTAGGGTCAGGGTTAGGTGTTAGGGTTAGGGTTAGGGTTAGGTTACGGGTTACGGTTAGTGTACGGGTTAGGTTTAGGATACGGGTTAGGGTTAGGGATAGGGTACGGGTTAGTGTTAGGGTTAGGGTACGTGTTAGGGTTAGGGTTAGGGTTAGGGTTAGGGTTAGAGGTTAGGGTTAGGGATAGGGTAAGGGTTAGAATTAGGGTACGGGTTAGGGTACGGGTTAGGGTTAGGTTTAGGGTTAGGATATGGGTTAGGTTTAGGGTTAGGGTACGTTTTAGGGTTAGGGTTAGGGTACGGGTTAGGGTTAGGGTACTCTTTAGGGTTAGGTTTAGGTTTAGGGTTAGGGTACGGGTTAGGGTTAGGGTTAGGGTACGGGTTAGGGTTAGGGTACGGGTTAGGGTTAGGGTACGGGTTAGGGTTAGGGTACGGGTTAGGGTTAGGGTATGGGTTAGGGTTAGGGTTCGGGTTAGGGTTAGGGGTTAGGGGTTAGTGTTAGGGTTACGGTTAGGGTTAGGGTTAGGGTATGGGTTAGGGTACGGCTTAGGGATAGGCCACGGGTTAGTGTTAGGGTTAGGGTTAGGTTTAGGGTTAGGTTACGGGTTAGGGTTAGGGTATGGGTTAGGGTTAGCGTTAGGGTTAGGGTTAGCATTAGGGTACGGGTTAGGGTTAGGGATAGGGTTAGGGTTAGGGTTAAGGTACGGGTTAGGGTTAGGGTGCGGGTTAGGGTTAGGGTTAGGGTACGGGTTAGGGTTAGAGTTAGGGTACGGTTTAGGGTTAGGGTTAGGGTTAGGGTTAGGGTTAGGGTTAGGGTTAGCGTACGGGTTAGGGTTAGGGTTAGGTTTAGGGTTAGGGTAAGGGTACGGGTTAGGGTTAGGGTACGTGTTAGGGTACGGGTTAGGGTTAGGGCACGGGTTAGTGTTAGGGTTAGGGTTAGGGTTAGCGTTAGGGTACGGGTTAGGTTTAGGGTACGGGTTAAGGTACGGGTTAGGGTTAGGGTACGGTTAGGGTTAGGGTACGTGTTAGGGTTAGGGTTAGGGTATGTGTTAGGGTTAGGGTTAGGGGTTAGGGTTAGTGTTAGCGTTAGGTACGGGTTAGGGTTAGGGTACGGGTTAGGGTACGGTTTAGGGTTAGGGTTAGGGTACGGGTTAGGTTTAGGGTACAGTTTAGGGTTAGGGTTAGGGTACGGGTTAGGGTTAGGTTTAGGGTTTAGGGTTAAGGTTAGGGTACCGGTTAGGGTTAGGTTACGGGTTAGGGTTAGGGTTAGGGTTAGTGTTAGGGTTAGGGTACGGGTTAGGTTTAGGTTTAGGGTACTGGTTAGGGTTAGGGTACGGGTTAGGGTTAGGGTTAGGGTAGGGGTTAGTGTTAGGGTTAGGGTTATGGTTAGGGTACGGGTTACGGTTAGGGTAAGGTTAGGGTTTAGGGTTAGGGTTAGGGTACGGTTTAGGGTTAGGGTTAGGGGTTATGGTTAGGGTTAGTGTTAGGGTGGGTACGGGTTAGGGTTAGTGTTAGGGATAGGGTTAGGGTCAGGGTTCGGGGTTAGGGTTAGGGTTAGAGTTAGGGTACAGGTTAGTGTTAGGGTTAGGGTACGGGTTAGGGTTAGGGTACTGGTTAGGGTTAGGGTTAGGGTTAGGGTGCGGTTTAGGGTTCGGGTTTCGGTTAGGGTGAGGTTTAGGGTTAGGGTACGGTTTAGGGTTAGGTTTAGGGTTAGGTTACGGGTTACGGTTAGGGTTAGGTTTAGGATTAGGTTACGGGGTAGAGTTCGGGTTAGGGTACGGGTTAGGGTTAGGGTACGGGTTAGGGTTAGGGTTAGGGTACGGGTTAGGTTTAGGGTTAGGGTACGTGTTAGGGTTAGGGTTAGGGTTAGGGTTATGGTTAGAGGTTAGGGTTAGGGATAGGGTTAGGGTTAGGATTAGGGTACGGGTTAGGGTACGGGTTAGGTTTAGGGTTAGGGTTAGGGTACGGGTTAGGGTTACGGTACGGGTTAGGGTTAGGGTTAGGGTACGGGTTAGGGTTAGGGTACTGTTTAGGGTTAGGGTTATGTTTTGGGTTAGGGTACGGGTTAGGGTTAGGGTTAGGGTACGGTTTAGGGTTAGGGTTAGGGTACGGGTTAGGGTTAGGGTTAGGGTTAGGGTTAGGGTTAGGGTTAGGGTACGGGTTAGGGTTAGGGTATGGGTTAGGTTTAGGGTTAGCGTTAGTGTTAGTGTTAGGGATAGGGTACAGGTTAGGTTTAGGGTTAGGGTCCGGGTTAGGGTTAGGGTACCGGTTAGGGTTAGGGTTAGGGTAGGGGTTAGTGTTAGGGTTAGGGTTAGTGTTAGGGTACGGGCATATGGTTAGGTTTAGGTTTAGGTTTAGGTTTAGGGTTATTGTACGGGTTAGGGTTAGGGTTAGGGGTTAGGGTTAGGGTTAGGGTACGGGTTAGGGTACGGGTTAGGGTTAGTGTTAAGTTTAGGGTTAGGGTAGGGGTTAGTGTTAGGGTTAGGGTTAGTGTTAGGGTACGGGCATATGGTTAGGGTTAGGTTTAGGTTTAGGTTTAGGGTTATTGTACGGGTTAGGGTTAGGGTTAGGGGTTAGGGTTAGGGTTAGGGTTAGGGTACGGGTTAGGGTTAGTGTTAAGTTTAGGGTTAGGGTCAGGGTAAGGGGTTAGGGTTAGGGTTAGGGTTAGGGTTAGGATTAGGGTTAGGGTACGTGTTAGGGTTAGGGTTAGGGTATGGGTTAGGGTTAGGGTGCTGGTTAAGGTTAGGGTTAGGGTTAGGGTTAGCGTTAGGGTATGGGTTAGGGTTAGTTTTAGGGTACTGGTTAGGGTTAGGGTACGGGTTAGGATTAGGGTACGGGTTAGGGTTAGGGTTAGGGTATGTGTTAGGGTTAGGGTTAGGGGTTAGGGTTAGGGTTAGGGTTAGCTACGGGTTAGGGTTAGGGTACTGGTTAGGGTACGGGTTAGGGTTAGGGTACGGGTTAGGGTTAGGGTTAGGGTACGGGTTAGGGTTAGGGTTAGGGTTAGGTTTATGGTTAGGGTTAGGGTTAGGGTACGGGTTAGGTTTAGGGTTAGGGTACGGGTTAGGTTTAGGGTTAGGTTACGGGTTAGGGTTAGGGTATGGGTTAGGGTTAGCGTTAGGGTTAGGGTTAGCTTTAGGGTACGGGTTAGGTTTAGGGTTAGGGTTAGGGTTAGGGTTAGAGTTAGGGTACGGGTTAGGGTTAGGGTTAGGTTTAGGTTTAGGGTTAGGGTTAGGGTTAGGGTACGGGTTAGGTTTAGGATACTGTTTAGGGTTAGGGTTAGGTTTACGGTTAGGGTAGGTGTTAGGGTTAGGGTTAGGGTACGGGCTTTGGTTAGGGATAGGGGTAGTGTTAGGGTACGGCTTAGGGTTAGGGTTAGTGTTAGGGTACGGGTTAGGGTTAGGGTACGGGTTAGGTTTAGGGTTAGGGTTAGGGTTAGTGTTAGGGTTAGTGTACGGGTTAGGGTTAGGGTTAGGGTACGGGTTAGGGTTAGGTTTAGGGTTAGGGTTAGGGTTAGGGTATGGTTTAGTGTTAGCGTTAGGGTTAGGGTTAGCGTTAGGGTACGGGTTAGGGTTAGGGTACAGGTTAGGGTTAGGGTACGGGTTAGGGTTAGGGTACGGGTTAGGTTTAGGGTTAGGGTTAGGGTACGGGTTAGGGTTAGAGTTAGGGTACGGGTTAGGGTTAGGGTTAGGGGTTAGGGTTAGGGTTAGGGTTAGGGTTAGGGTTAGGGTTAGTGTACGGGTTAGGGTTAGGGTACGGGTAAGGGTTAGGGTTAGGGTTAGGGTTAGCGTACAGGTTAGGGTTAGGGTTAGGTTTAGGATTAGGGTTATGGTACGGGTTAGGGTTAGGGTACGGGTTAGGTTTAGGGTACGGGTTAGGGTTAGGGTTATGGTTAGGGTTAGGGTACGGGTTAGGGTTAGAGTTAGGGTACGGTTTAGGGTTAGGGTTAGGGTTAGGGTTAGGGTTAGCGTACGGGTTAGGGTTAGGGTTAGGTTTAGGGTTAGGGTTAGGGTACGGGTTAGGGTTAGGGTACGGGTTAGGGTACGGGTTAGGGTTAGGGCACGGGTTAGTGTTCGGGTTAAGGTTAGGGTTAGCGTTAGGGTACGGGTTAGGGTTAGGGTACGGGTTAGGGTACGGGTTAGGGTTAGGGTGCGGGTTAGGGTTAGGGTACGGGTTAGGGTTAGGGTTAGGGTATGTGTTAGGGTTAGGGTTAGGGTTAGGGTACCGGTTAGGGTTAGGGTACGGGTTAGGGTTAGGGTTAGGGTTAGGTAAGGAAAGGGTTAGGGTTATGGTTAGCGTTAGGGTTAGTGTACGGATTAGGGTTAATGTTAGGGTACGTGTTAGGGTTAGGGTTAGGGTTAAGGTTAGGGTTAGGGTTTAGGGATTAGTGTTAGGGTTAGGGTTAGGGTTAGGGTACGGGTTAGGGTTAGGGTTAGGGGTTAGGGGTTAGTGTTAGGGTTAGGGTTAGGGTTAGGGTACGGGTTAGGGTACGGGTTAGAGTTAGGGCACGGGTTAGTGTTAGGGTTAGTGTTAGGGTTAGCGTTAAGGTACGGGTTAGGGTTAGGGTACGGGTTAGTGTACGGGTTAGGGTTAGGTTACTGGTTAGGGTTAGGGTTAGGGGTTAGGGTTAGAGTTAGGGTTAGGGTTAGGTTTAGGGTACGGGTTAGGTTTAGGGTTAGGTTTAGGGTCAGGGTTAGGGGTTAGGGTTAGGGCTAGGGTTAGGATACGGGTTAGAGTTAGTGTACGGGTTAGGTTTAGGGTACGGATTAGGGTTAGGGATAGGGTACGGGTTAGGGTTAGGGTTAGGGTACGTGTTAGGGTTAGGGTTAGGGTTAGGGTTAGGGTTAGAGGTTAGGGTTAGGGATAGGGTTAGGGTTAGGATTAGGGTACGGCTTAGGGTACGGGTTAGGGTTAGGTTTAGGGTTAAGATATGGGTTAGGGTTAGGGTTAGGGTACGTTTTAGGGTTAGGGTTAGGGTACGGGTTAGGGTTAGGGTACTGTTTAGGGTTAGGTTTAGGTTTAGGGTTAGGGTACGGGTTAGGGTTAGGGTTAGGGTACGGGTTAGGTTTAGGGTACGGGTTAGGGTTAGGGTACGGGTTAGGGTACAGGTTAGGTTTAGGGTACGGGTTAAGATTAGGGTTAGGGTTAGGGTAGGGTTTAGGTTTAGGGTTACGGTTAGGGTTAGGGTTAGGGTACGGGTTATGGTTAGGGTTAGGTTTAGGGTTAGTGTTAGGGTTAGGGTACGGGTTAGGTTTAGGAAAGGGTTAGGGTTATGGTTAGCGTTATGGTTAGGGTACGGGTTAGGTTTAGGGTTAGTGTACGGGTTAGGGTTAGGGTTAGGGTTAGGGTTAGGGGTGAGGGGTTAGTGTTAGGGTTAGGGTTAGGGTTAGGGTTAGGGTATGGGTTAGGGTACGGCTTAGGGTTAGGGCACGGGTTAGTGTTAGGGATAGTGTTAGGGTTAGGGTTAGGGTACAGGTTAGGGTTAGGGTTAGGGTTAGGTTTCGGGTTAGGGTTAGGGTTAGGGTTAGGATTAAGGTACGGGGTAGGGTTAGGGTTAGGGTACGGGTTAGGGTTAGGGTACAGGTTAGGGTTAGGTTTAGGGTACGGGTTAGGGTACGGGTTAGGGTTAGTGTTAGGGTACGTGTTAGGGTTAGGGTTAGGGTTAGCGTTAGGGTTAGGGTTAGAGGTTAGGGTTAGGGATAGGTTTAGGGTTAGGATTAGGCTACGGGTTAGGGTTCAGGTTCGGGTGAGTGTTAGGGTTAGGGTATGGGTTAGAGTTAGGGTTAGGGTAAGTTTTAGGGTTAGGGTACGTTTTAGTTTAGGATTAGTGTTAGGGTACGGGTTAGGGTTAGGGTACGGGTTAGGGTTAGGTTTAGGGTACGGGTTAGGTTTAGGATACTGTTTAGGGTTAGGGTTAGGTTCAGGGTTAGGGTACGTATTAGGGTTAGGGTTAGGGTACGGGCTAGGGTTAGGGATAGGGTTAGGGTTAGGGTACGGGTTAGGGTTAGGTTTAGGGTACGGGTTAGGGTACGGGTTAGGGTTAGGGTATGGGTTAGGTTTAGGGTTAGGGTTAGGGTTAGTGTTAGGGTTAGTGTACGGGTTAGGGTTAGGGTTAGGGGACGGGTTAGGGTTAGGGTTAGGGTTAGGGTTAGGGTACGGGTTATGGTTAGGGTTAGGTTTAGGGTTAGGGTTAGGGTTAGGGTACGGGTTAGGGTTAGGGTTAGGTTTAGGGTTAGGGTTAGGGTACGGGTTAAGGTTAGGGTACGGGTTAGGGTTAGGGTTAGGTTTAGGGTTAGGGTTAGGGTTAGGAAAGGGTTAGGGTTAGGGTTAGCGTTAGGTTTAGGTTACGGGTTAGGGTTAGGGTTAGTGTTAGGGTTAGGGTACGGGTTAGGGTTAGGGTACGGGTTAGGGTTAGGGTTAGGGTTAGGGATAGGGTACCTGTTAGGGTTAGGGTTAGGGTTAGGGTTAGGGTCAGGTTTAGGGGTTAGGGTTAGGATTAGGGTTAGGGTACGTGTTAGGTTTAGGGTTAGGTATGGGTTAGGGTTAGGGTACTGGTTAAGGTTAGGGTTAGGGTTAGGGTTAGCGTTAGGGTATGGGTTAGGGTTAGGGTTAGTGTACAGGTTAGGGTTAGGGTTCGGGTTAGGGTTAGGGTACGGGTTAGGGTTAGGGTTAGGGAACGTGTTAGAGTTAGGGTTAGGGGTTAGGGTTAGGGTTAGGTTTAGGGTACGGGTTAGGTTTAGGGTTAGGTTAAGGGTTAGTGTTAGGGTTAGGGTACGGGTTAGGGTTAGGGTTAGGGTACGGGTTAGGGTTAGGTTTAGGGTTAGGGTTAGGGTTAGGGTACGGGTTAGGTTTAGGGTTAGGGTACGGGTTAGGTTTAGGGTTAGGTTACGGGTTAGGGTTAGGGTATGGGTTAGGGTTAGCGTTAGGGTTAGGGTTAGGGTTAGGGTTAGGTTTAGGGTACGGGTTAGATTAGGGTTAGGGTACGGGTTAGGGTTAGGGTACGGGTTAGGGTTAGGGTACGGGTTAGGGATAGGGTACGGGTTAGGGTTAGGGTTAGGGTTAGGGTACGGGTTAGGGTTAGGGTACGGGTTAGGTTTAGAGTTAGGGTACGGGTTAGGGTTAGGGTTAGGGGTTAGGGTTAGGGTTAGGGTTAGGGTTAGTGTACGGGTTAGGGTTAGGGTACGGGTTAGGGTTAGGTTTAGGGTTAGGGATAGCGTACGGGTTAGGGTTAGGGTTAGGTTTAGGATTAGGGTTATGGTACGGGTTAGGGTTAGTGTACGGGTTAGGTTTAGGGTACGGGTTAGGGTTAGGGTACGGGTTAGGGTTAGGGTTAGGGTTAGGGTTAGGGTACGGGTTAGGGTTAGAGTTAGGGTACGGTTTAGGGTTAGGGTTAGGGTTAGGGTTAGGGTTAGGGTTAGCGTACGGGTTAGGGTTAGGGTTAGGTTTAGGGTTAGGGTTAGGGTACGGGTTAGGGTTAGGGTACGGTTTAGGGTACGGGTTAGGGTACGTGTTAGGGTTAGGGCACGGGTTAGTGTTAGGGTTAGGGTTAGGGTTAGGGTTAGGGTTAGGGTACGGGTTAGAGTTAGGGCACGGGTTAGTGTTAGGGTTAGGGTTAGCGTTAAGGTACGGGTTAGGGTTAGGGTACGGGTTAGGGTTAGGGTTAGGGTATGTGTTAGGGTTAGGGTTAGGGTTAGGGTTAGCGTTAGGGTACCGGTTAGGTTTAGGGTACGGGTTAGGTATAGGGTTAGGGTTAGGTAAGGAAAGGGTTAGGGTTAGGGTTAGCGTTAGGGTTAGTGTACGGATTAGGGTTAGTGTTAGGGTACGTGTTAGGGTTAGGGATATGGTTAAGGTTAGGGTTAGGGTTTAGGGATTAGTGTTAGGGTTAGGGTTAGGGTTAGGGTACGGGTTAGGGTTAGGGTTAGGGGTTAGGGGTTTGGGTTAGGGTTAGGGTTAGGGTTAGGGTACGGGTTAGGGTACGGGTTAGAGTTAGGGCACGGGTTAGTGTTAGGGTTAGGGTTAGGGTTAGCGTTAAGGTACGGGTTAGGGTTAGGGTACGGGTTAGGGTACGGGTTTGGGTTAGGTTAATGGTTAGGGTTAGGGATAGGGGTTAGGGTTAGGGTTAGGGTTAGGGTTAGTTTTAGGGTACGGGTTAGGGTTAGGGATACGGTACGGGTTAGGGTTAGGGTTAGGGTACGTGTTAGGGTTAGGGTTAGGGTTAGGGTTAGAGGTTAGGGTTAGGGATAGGGTTAGGGTTAGGATTAGGGTACGGCTTAGGGTACGGGTTAGGGTTAGGTTTAGGGTTAGGATATGGGTTAGGGTTAGAGTTAGGGTACGTTTTAGGTTTAGGGCTAGGGTACGGGTTAGGGTTAGGGTACTGTTTAGGGTTAGGTTTAGGTTTAGGGTTAGGGTACGGGTTAGCGTTAGGGTTAGGGTACGGGTTAGGTTTAGGGTACGGGTTAGGGTTAGGGTACGGGTTAGGGTACAGGTTAGGTTTAGGGTACGGGTTAGGTTTAGGGTTAGGTTTAGGGTAGGTTTTAGGGTTAGGGTTACGGTTAGGGTTAGGGTTAGGGTACGGGTTATGGTTAGGGTTAGGTTTAGGGTTAGTGTTAGGGTTAGGGTACGGGTTAGGGTTAGGAAAGGTTAGGGTTAGGGTTAGCGTTATGGTTAGGTTACGGGTTAGGTTTAGGGTTAGGTTACGGGTTAGGGTTAGGGTTAGGGTTAGGGTTAGGTGTGAGGGGTTAGTGTTAGGGTTAGGGTTAGGGTATGGGTTAGGGTACGGCTTAGGTTTAGGGCACGGGTTAGTGTTAGGGATAGTGTTAGGGTTAGGGTTAGGGTACAGGTTAGGGTTAGGTTTAGGGTTAGGGTTAGGTTTAGTTTTCGGGTTAGGGTTAGGGTTAGGGTTAGGATTAAGGTACGGGGTAGGGTTAGGGTTAGGGTACGGGTTAGGGTTAGGGTACGGGTTACGGTTAGGTTTAGGGTACGGGTTAGGGTACGGGTTAGGGTTAGGGTTAGGGTAGGTGTTAAGGTTAGGGTTAGGTTTAGCGTTAGGGTTAGGGTTAGAGGTTAGGGTTAGGGATAGGTTTACGGTTAGGATTAGGGTACGGGTTAGGGTTCAGGTTCGGGTGAGTGTTAGGGTTAGGGTATGGGTTAGAGTTAGGGTTAGGGTAAGTTTTAGGGTTAGGGTACGGCTTAGGGTTAGGATTAGTGTTAGGGTACGGGTTAGGGTTAGGGTACGGGTTAGGGTTAGGTTTAGGGTACGGGTTAGGTTTAGGATACAGTTTAGGGTTAGGGTTAGGTTTAGGGTTAGGGTACGTGTTAGGGTTAGGGTTAGGGTACGGGCTAGGGTTAGGGATAGGGTTAGGGTTAGGGTACGGGTTAGGGTTAGGGTACGGGTTAGGTTTAGGGTACGGGTTAGGGTTAGGGTTAGGGTACGGGTTAGGGTTAGGGTACGGGTTAGTGTTAGGTTTAGGGTACGGGTTAGGTTTAGGGTTAGGGGACGGGTTAGGGTTAGGGTTAGGGTTAGGGTTAGTGTACGGGTTATGGTTAGGGTTAGGTTTAGGGTTAGGGTTAGGGTTAGGGTACGGGTTAGGGTTAGGGTTAGGGTACGGTTTAGGGTTAGGGTACGGGTAAGGGTTAGGGTTAGGGTTAGCGTTAGGGTACGGGTTAGGGTTAGGGTTAGGGTTAGGGTTAGGGTACAGGTTAGGGTTAGGGTTAGGGTACGGGTTAGGGTTAGGGTACGGGTTAGGGTTAGTGTACGGGTTAGGGTTAGGGTACGGGTTAGGGTTAGGGTTAGGGTTAGGGTTAGGGTTAGGGTACGGGTTAGGGTTAGAGTTAGGGTACGGTTTAGGGTTAGGTTTAGGGTTAGGTTTAGGGTTAGGGTTAGGGTTAGCGTACGTGTTAGGGTTAGGGTTAGGTTTAGGGTTAGGGTTAGGGTACAGGTTAGGGTTAGGGTACGGGTTAGGGTTAGGGTTAGGGAACGTGTTAGAGTTAGGGTTAGGGGTTAGGGTTAGGGTTAGAGTTAGGGTACGGGTTAGGGTTAGGGTTAGGGTTAGGGTTAGTGTTAGGGTTAGGGTACGGGTTAGGGTTAGGTTTAGGGTACGGGTTAGGGTTAGGTTTAGGGTTAGGGTTAGGGTTAGGGTACGGGTTAAGTTTAGGGTTAGGGTACGGGTTAGGTTTAGGGTTAGGTTACGGGTTAGGGTTAGGGTATGGGTTAGGGTTAGCGTTAGGGTTAGGGTTAGGGTTAGGGTTAGGTTTAGGGTACGGGTTAGGTTAGGGTTAGGGTACGGGTTAGGGTTAGGTTACGGGTTAGGGTTAGGGTACGGGTTAGGGTTAGGATTAGGGTACGGGTTAGGGTTAGGGTACGGGTTAGGTTTAGAGTTAGGGTACGGGTTAGGGTTAGGGTTAGGGGTTAGGGTTAGGGTTAGGGTTAGGGTTAGTGTACGGGTTAGGGTTAGGGTACGGGTTAGGGTTAGGTTTAGGGTTAGGGTTAGCGTACGGGTTAGGGTTAGGGTTAGGTTTAGGATTAGGGTTATGGTACGGGTTAGGGTTAGTGTACGGGTTAGGGTTAGGGTACGGGTTAGGGTTAGGGTTAGGGTTAGGGTTAGGGTACGGGTTAGGGTTAGAGATAGGGTACGGTTTAGGGTTACGGTTAGGGTTAGTGTTAGGGTTAGGGTTAGCGTACGGGTTAGGGTTAGGGTTAGGTTTAGGGTTAGGGTTAGGGTACGGGTTAGGGTTAGGGTACGGTTTAGGGTACGGGTTAGGGTACGGGTTAGGGTTAGGGCACGGGTTAGTGTTAGGTTTAGGGTTAGGGTTAGCGTTAGGGTACGGTTTAGGGTTAGGGTACGGGTTAGGGTACGGGTTAAGGTTTGGGTACGGGTTAGGGTTAGGGTACGGGTTAGGGTTAGGGTTAGGGTTAGGGTTAGGGTTAGGGTACGGGTTAGGGTTAGGGTACTGTTTAGGGTTAGGGTTACGTTTTGGGTTAGGGTACGGGTTAGGGTTAGGGTTAGGGTACGGTTTAGGGTTAGGGTTAGGGTACGGGTTAGGGTTAGGGTTAGGGTTAGAGTTAGGGTTAGGGTACGGGTTAGGGTTAGGGTATGTGTTAGGTTTAGGGTTAGCGTTAGTGTTAGTGTTAGGGATAGGGTACAGGTTAGGTTTAGGGTTAGGGTCCGGGTTAGGGTTAGGGTACCGGTTAGGGTTAGGGTTAGGGTAGGGGTTAGTGTTAGGGTTAGGGTTAGTGTTAGGGTACGGGCATATGGTTAGGGTTAGGTTTAGGTTTAGGTTTAGGGTTATTGTACGTGTTAGGGTTAGGGTTAGGGGTTAGGGTTAGGGTTAGGGTACGGGTTAGGGTACGGGTTAGGGTTAGTGTTAAGTTTAGGGTTAGGGTCAGGGTAAGGGGTTAGGGTTAGGGTTAGGGTTAGGGTTAGGATTAGGGTTAGGGTACGTGTTAGGGTTAGGGTTAGGGTATGGGTTAGGGTTAGGGTACTGGTTAAGGTTAGGGTTAGGGTTAGGGTTAGCGTTAGGGTATGGGTTAGGGTTAGTTTTAGGGTACTGGTTAGGGTTAGGGTACGGGTTAGGATTAGGGTACGGGTTAGGGTTAGGGTTAGGGTATGTGTTAGGGTTAGGGTTAGGGGTTAGGGTTAGGGTTAGGGTTAGGTACGGGTTAGGGTTAGGGTACTGGTTAGGTTACGGGTTAGGGTTAGGGTACGGGTTAGGGTTAGGGTTAGGGTACGGGTTAGGGTTAGGGTTAGGGTTAGGTTTATGGTTAGGGTTAGGGTTAGGGTACGGGTTAGGTTTAGGGTTAGGGTACGGGTTAGGTTTAGGGTTAGGTTACGGGTTAGGGTTAGGGTATGGGTTAGGGTTAGCGTTAGGGTTAGGGTTAGCTTTAGGGTACGGGTTAGGTTTAGGGTTAGGGTTAGGGTTAGAGTTAGGGTACGGGTTAGGGTTAGGGTTAGGGTTAGGTTTAGGGTTAGGGTTAGGTTTAGGGTACGGGTTAGGTTTAGGATACTGTTTAGGGTTAGGGTTAGGTTTACGGTTAGGGTACGTGTTAGGGTTAGGGTTAGTGTTAGGGTACGGGTTAGGGTTAGGGTACGGGTTAGGTTTAGGGTTAGGGTTAGGGTTAGTGTTAGGGTTAGGGTACGGGTTAGGGTTAGGGTTAGGGTACGGGTTAGGGTTAGGTTTAGGGTTAGGGTTAGGGTTAGGGTATGGTTTAGGTTTAGCGTTAGGGTTAGGGTTAGCGTTAGGGTACGGGTTAGGGTTAGGGTACAGGTTAGGGTTAGGGTACGGGTTAGGGTTAGGGTACGGGTTAGGTTTAGGGTTAGGGTTAGGGTACGGGTTAGGGTTAGAGTTAGGGTACGGGTTAGGGTTAGGGTTAGGGGTTAGGGTTAGGGTTAGGGTTAGGGTTAGGGTTAGTGTACGGGTTAGGGTTAGGGTACGGGTTAGGGTTAGGGTTAGGGTTAGGGTTAGCGTACAGGTTAGGGTTAGGGTTAGGTTTAGGATTAGGGTTATGGTACGGGTTAGGGTTAATGTACTGGTTAGGGTTAGGGTACGGGTTAGGGTTAGGGTACGGGTTAGGGTTAGGGTTAGGGTTAGGGTAGGGTACGGGTTAGGGTTAGAGTTAGGGTACGGTTTAGGGTTAGGTTTAGGGTTAGGTTTAGGGTTAGGGTTAGCGTACGGGTTAGGGTTAGGGTTAGGTTTAGGGTTAGGGTTAGGGTACGGGTTAGGGTTAGGGTACGGGTTAGGGTACGGGTTAGGGTTAGGGCACGGGTTAGTGTTAGGGTTAGGGTTAGGGTACGGGTTAGGGTTAGGGTACGGGTTAGGGTACGGGTTAGGGTTAGGGTGCGGGTTAGGGTTAGGGTACGGGTTAGGGTTAGGTTTAGGGTATGTGTTAGGGTTAGGGTTAGGGTACCGGTTAGGGTTAGTGTACGGGTTAGGGTTAGGGTTAGGGTTAGGTAAGGAAAGGGTTAGGGTTATGGTTAGCGTTAGGGTTAGTGTACGGATTAGGGTTAATGTTAGGGTACGTGTTAGGTTTAGGGTTAGGGTTAAGGTTAGGGTTAGAATTTAGGGTTTAGTGTTAGGGTTAGGGTTAGGGTTAGGGTACGGGTTAGGGTTAGGGTTAGGGGTTAGGGGTTAGTGTTAGGGTTAGGGTTAGGGTTAGGGTACGGGTTAGGGTACGGGTTAGAGTTAGGGCACGGGTTAGTGTTAGGGTTAGGGTTAGGGTTAGCGTTAAGGTGCGTGTTAGGGTTAGGGTACGGGTTAGGGTACGGGTTAGGGTTAGGTTACTGGTTAGGGTTAGGGTTAGGGGTTAGGGTTAGGGTTAGGGTTAGGGTTAGGATTAGGGTATGGGTTAGGTTTAGGGTTAGGTTTAGGGTCAGGGTTAGGGGTTAGGGTTAGGGTTAGGGTTAGGTTACGGGTTAGGGTTAGTGTACGGGTTAGGTTTAGGGTACGGATTAGGGTTAGGGATAGGGTACGGGTTAGGGTTAGAGTTAGGGTACGTGTTAGGGTTAGGGTTAGGGTTAGGGTTAGGGTTAGAGGTTAGGGTTAGGGATAGGGTTAGGGTTAGGATTAGGGTACGGGTTAGGGTACGGGTTAGGGTTAGGTTTAGGGTTAGGATATGGGTTAGGGTTAGGGTTAGGGTACGTTTTAGGGTTAGGGTTAGGGTACGGGTTAGGGTTAGGGTACTGTTTAGGGTTAGGTTTAGGTTTAGGGTTCGGGTACGGGTTAGGGTTAGGTTTAGGGTACGGGTTAGGTTTAGGGTACGGGTTAGGGTTAGGGTACGGGTTAGGGTACAGGTTAGGTTTAGGGTACGGGTTAAGTTTAGGGTTAGGGTTAGGGTAGGGTTTAGGGTTAGGGTTACGGTTAGGGTTAGGGTTAGGGTACGGGTTAGGTTAGGGTTAGGTTTAGGGTTAGTGTTAGGGTTAGGGTACGGGTTAGGGTTAGGAAAGGGTTAGGGTTATGGTTAGCGTTATGGTTAGGGTACGGGTTAGGTTTAGGGTTAGGGTACGGGTTAGGGTTAGGGTTAGGTTTAGGGTTAGGGTTAGGGGTGAGGGGTTAGTGTTAGGGTTAGGGTTAGGGTTAGGGTTAGGGTTAGGGTTAGGGTATGGGTTAGGGTACGGCTTAGGGTTAGGGCACGGGTTAGTGTTAGGGATAGTGTTAGGGTTAGGGTTAGGGTACAGGTTAGGGTTAGGGTTAGGGTTAGGTTTCGGGTTAGGGTTAGGGTTAGGGTTAGGATTAAGGTACGGGGTAGGGTTATGGTTAGGGTACGGGTTAGGGTTAGGGTACAGGTTAGGGTTAGGTTTAGGGTACGGGTTAGGGTACGGGTTAGGGTTAGGGTTAGGGTACGTGTTAGGGTTAGGGTTAGGGTTAGCGTTAGGGTTAGGGTTAGAGGTTAGGGTTAGGGATAGGTTTAGGGTTAGGATTAGGCTACGGGTTAGGGTTCAGGTTCGGGTGAGTGTTAGGGTTAGGGTATGGGTTAGAGTTAGGGTTAGGGTAAGTTTTAGGGTTAGGGTACGTTTTAGGGTTAGGATTAGTGTTAGGGTACGGGTTAGGGTTAGGGTACGAGTTAGGGTTAGGTTTAGGGTACGGGTTAGGTTTAGGATACTGTTTAGTGTTAGGGTTAGGTTCAGGGTTAGGGTACGTGTTAGGGTTAGGGTTAGGGTACGGGCTAGGGTTAGGGATAGGGTTAGGGTTAGGGTACGGGTTAGGGTTAGGTTTAGGGTACGGGTTAGGGTACGGGTTAGGGTTAGGGTTCGGGTTAGGTTTAGGGTTAGGGTTAGGGTTAGTGTTAGGGTTAGTGTACGGGTTAGGGTTAGGGTTAGGGGACGGGTTAGGGTTAGGTTTAGGGTTAGGATTAGGGTACGGGTTATGGTTAGGGTTAGGTTTAGGGTTAGGGTTAGTGTTAGGGTACGGGTTAGGGTTAGGGTTAGGTTTAGGGTAGGGTTAGGGTACGGGTTAAGGTTAGGGTACGGGTTAGGGTTAGGGTTAGGGTTAGGGTTAGGTTTAGGGTTAGGGTTAGGGTTAGGAAAGGGTTAGGGTTAGGGTTAGCGTTAGGGTTAGGTTACGGGTTAGGGTTAGGGTTAGTGTTAGGGTTAGGGTACGGGTTAGGGTTAGGGTACGGGTTAGGGTTAGGGTTAGGGTTAGGGATAGGGTACCGGTTAGGGTTAGGGTTAGGGTTAGGGTTAGGGTCAGGTTTAGGGGTTAGGGTTAGGATTAGGGTTAGGGTACGTGTTAGGGTTAGGGTTAGGTATGGGTTAGGGTTAGGGTACTGGTTAAGGTTAGGGTTAGGGTTAGGGATAGCGTTAGGGTATGGGTTAGGGTTAGGGTTAGTGTACAGGTTAGGGTTAGGGTACGGGTTAGTGTGAGGGTACGGGTTAGGGTTAGGGTTAGGGATCGTGTTAGAGTTAGGGTTAGGGGTTAGGGTTAGGGTTAGGGTTAGGGTACGGGTTAGGTTTACGGTTAGGGTTAGGGTTAGTGTTAGGGTTAGTGTACGGGTTAGGGTTAGGGTTAGGGTACGGGTTAGGGTTAGGTTTAGGGTTAGGGTTAGGGTTAGGGTACGGGTTAGGTTTAGGGTTAGGGTACGGGTTAGGTTTAGGGTTAGGTTACGGGTTAGGGTTAGGGTATGGGTTAGGGTTAGCGTTAGGGTTAGGGTTAGGGTTAGGGTTAGGTTTAGGGTACGGGTTAGATTAGGGTTAGGGTACGGGTTAGGGTTAGGGTACGGGTTAGGGTTAGGGTACGGGTTAGGGATAGGGTACGGGTTAGGGTTAGGGTTAGGGTTAGGGTACGGGTTAGGGTTAGGGTACGGGTTAGGGTTAGAGTTAGGGTACGGTTTAGGGTTAGGGTTAGGGGTTAGGGTTAGGGTTAGGGTTAGGGTTAGTGTACGGGTTAGGGTTAGGGTACGGGTTAGGGTGAGGTTTAGGGTTAGGGTTAGCGTACGGGTTAGGGTTAGGGTTAGGTTTAGGATTAGGGTTATGGTACGGGTTAGGGTTAGTGTACGGGTTAGGGTTAGGGAACGGGTTAGGGTTAGGGTACGGGTTAGGGTTAGGGTTAGGGTTAGGGTACGGGTTAGGGTTAGATTTAGGGTACGGTTTAGGGTTAGGGTTAGGGTTAGGGTTAGGGTTAGGGTTAGCGTACGGGTTAGGGTTAGGGTTAGGTTTAGGGTTAGGGTTAGGGTACGGGTTAGGGTTAGGGTACGGTTTAGGGTACGGGTTAGGGTATGGGTTAGGGTTAGGGCACGGGTTAGTGTTAGGGTTAGGGTTAGGGTTAGGGTTAGGGTTAGGGTACGGGTTAGAGTTAGGGCACGGGTTAGTGTTAGGGTTAGGGTTAGCGTTAAGGTACGGGTTAGGGTTAGGGTACGGGTTAGGGTTAGGGTTAGGGTATGTGTTAGGGTTAGGGTTAGGGTTAGGGTTAGCGTTAGGGTACCGGTTAGGGTTAGGGTACGGGTTAGGGTTAGGGTTAGGGTTAGGTAAGGAAAGGGTTAGGGTTAGGGTTAGCGTTAGGGTTAGTGTACGGATTAGGGTTAGTGTTAGGGTACGTGTTAGGGTTAGGGTTATGGTTAAGGTTAGGGTTAGGGTTTAGGGATTAGTGTTAGGGTTAGGGTTAGGGTTAGGGTACGGGTTAGGGTTAGGGTTAGGGGTTAGGGGTTTGGGTTAGGGTTAGGGTTAGGGTTAGGGTACGGGTTAGGGTACGGGTTAGAGTTAGGGCACGGGTTAGTGTTAGGGTTAGGGTTAGGGTTAGCGTTAAGGTACGGGTTAGGTTTAGGGTACGGGTTAGGGTACGGGTTTGGGTTAGGTTAATGGTTAGGGTTAGGGTTAGGGGTTAGGGTTAGGGTTAGGGTTAGGGTTAGTTTTAGGGTACGGGTTAGGGTTAGGGATAGGGTACGGGTTAGGTTTAGGGTTAGGGTACGTGTTAGGGTTAGGGTTAGGGTTAGGGTTAGAGGTTAGGGTTAGGGATAGGGTTAGGGTTAGGATTAGGGTACGGCTTAGGGTACGGGTTAGGGTTAGGTTTAGGGTTAGGATATGGGTTAGGGTTAGAGTTAGGGTACGTTTTAGGGTTAGGGCTAGGGTACGGGTTAGGGTTAGGGTACTGTTTAGGGTTAGGTTTAGGTTTAGGGTTAGGGTACGGGTTAGCGTTTGGGTTAGCGTACGGGTTAGGTTTAGGGTACGGGTTAGGGTTAGGGTACGGGTTAGGGTACAGGTTAGGTTTAGGGTACGGGTTAGGTTTAGGGTTAGGGTTAGGGTAGGTTTTAGGGTTAGGGTTACGGTTAGGGTTAGGGTTAGGGTACGGGTTATGGTTAGGGTTAGGTTTAGGGTTAGTGTTAGGGTTAGGGTACGGGTTAGGGTTAGGAAAGCGTTAGGGTTAGGGTTAGCGTTATGGTTAGGGTACGGGTTAGGTTTAGGGTTAGGTACGGGTTAGGGTTAGGGTTAGGGTTAGGGTTAGGTGTGAGGGGTTAGTGTTAGGGTTAGGGTTAGGGTTAGGGTTAGGGTTAGGGTATGGGTTAGGGTACGGCTTAGGGTTAGGGCCCGGGTTAGTGTTAGGGATAGTGTTAGGGTTAGGGTTAGGGTACAGGTTAGGGTTAGGTTTAGGGTTAGGGTTAGGGTTAGTTTTCGGGTTAGGGTTAGGGTTAGGGTTAGGATTAAGGTACGGGGTAAGGTTAGGGTTAGGGTACGGGTTAGGGTTAGGGTACGGGTTAGGGTTAGGTTTAGGGTACGGGTTAGGGTACGGGTTAGGGTTAGGGTTAGGGTACGTGTTAAGGTTAGGGTTAGGTTTAGCGTTAGGGTTAGAGGTTAGGGTTAGGGATAGGTTTAGGGTTAGGATTAGGGTACGGGTTAGGATTCAGGTTCGGGTGAGTGTTAGGGTTAGGGTATGGGTTAGAGTTAGGGTTAGGGTAAGTTTTAGGGTTAGGATACGGTTTAGGGTTAGGATTAGTGTTAGGGTACGGGTTAGGGTTAGGGTACGGGTTAGGGTTAGGGTACGGGTTAGGGTTAGGGTTAGGGTTAGGGTTAGGGTTAGAGGTTAGGGTTAGGGATAGGGTTAGGGTTAGGATTAGGGTACGGGTTAGGGTACGGGTTAGGGTTAGGTTTAGGGTTAGGATATGGGTTAGGGTTAGGGTTAGGGTACGTTTTAGGGTTAGGGTTAGTGTACGGGTTAGGGTTAGGGTACTGTTTAGGGTTAGGTTTAGGTTTAGGGTTAGGGTACGGGTTAGGGTTAGGTTTAGGGTACGGGTTAGGTTTAGGGTACGGGTTAGGGTTAGGGTACGGGTTAGGGTACAGGTTAGGTTTAGGGTACGGGTTAAGTTTAGGGTTAGGGTTAGGGTAGGGTTTAGGGTTAGGGTTACGGTTAGGGTTAGGGTTAGGGTACGGGTTAGGTTAGGGTTAGGTTTAGGGTTAGTGTTAGGGTTAGGGTACGGGTTAGGGTTAGGAAAGGGTTAGGGTTATGGTTAGCGTTATGGTTAGGGTACGGGTTAGGTTTAGGGTTAGGGTACGGGTTAGGGTTAGGGTTAGGTTTAGGGTTAGGGTTAGGGGTGAGGGGTTAGTGTTAGGGTTAGGGTTAGGGTTAGGGTTAGGGTTAGGGTTAGGGTATGGGTTAGGGTACGGCTTAGGGTTAGGGCACGGGTTAGTGTTAGGGATAGTGTTAGGGTTAGGGTTAGGGTACAGGTTAGGGTTAGGGTAAGGGTTAGGTTTCGGGTTAGGGTTAGGGTTAGGGTTAGGATTAAGGTACGGGGTAGGGTTATGGTTAGGGTACGGGTTAGGGTTAGGGTACAGGTTAGGGTTAGGTTTAGGGTACGGGTTAGGGTACGGGTTAGGGTTAGGGTTAGGGTACGTGTTAGGGTTAGGGTTAGGGTTAGCGTTAGGGTTAGGGTTAGAGGTTAGGGTTAGGGATAGGTTTAGGGTTAGGATTAGGCTACGGGTTAGGGTTCAGGTTCGGGTGAGTGTTAGGGTTAGGGTATGGGTTAGAGTTAGGGTTAGGGTAAGTTTTAGGGTTAGGGTACGTTTTAGGGTTAGGATTAGTGTTAGGGTACGGGTTAGGGTTAGGGTACGGGTTAGGGTTAGGTTTAGGGTACGGGTTAGGTTTAGGATACTGTTTAGTGTTAGGGTTAGGTTCAGGGTTAGGGTACGTGTTAGGGTTAGGGTTAGGGTACGGGCTAGGGTTAGGGATAGGGTTAGGGTTAGGGTACGGGTTAGGGTTAGGTTTAGGGTACGGGTTAGGGTACGGGTTAGGGTTAGGGTTCGGGTTAGGTTTAGGGTTAGGGTTAGGGTTAGTGTTAGGGTTAGTGTACGGGTTAGGGTTAGGGTTAGGGGACGGGTTAGGGTTAGGGTTAGGGTTAGGATTAGGGTACGGGTTATGGTTAGGGTTAGGTTTAGGGTTAGGGTTAGTGTTAGGGTACGGGTTAGGGTTAGGGTTAGGTTTAGGGTAGGGTTAGGGTACGGGTTAAGGTTAGGGTACGGGTTAGGGTTAGGGTTAGGGTTAGGGTTAGGTTTAGGGTTAGGGTTAGGGTTAGGAAAGGGTTAGGGTTAGGGTTAGCGTTAGGGTTAGGTTACGGGTTAGGGTTAGGGTTAGTGTTAGGGTTAGGGTACGGGTTAGGGTTAGGGTACGGGTTAGGGTTAGGGTTAGGGTTAGGGATAGGGTACCGGTTAGGGTTAGGGTTAGGGTTAGGTTTAGGGTCAGGTTTAGGGGTTAGGGTTAGGATTAGGGTTAGGGTACGTGTTAGGGTTAGGGTTAGGTATGGGTTAGGGTTAGGGTACTGGTTAAGGTTAGGGTTAGGGTTAGGGATAGCGTTAGGGTATGGGTTAGGGTTAGGGTTAGTGTACAGGTTAGGGTTAGGGTACGGGTTAGTGTGAGGGTACGGGTTAGGGTTAGGGTTAGGGAACGTGTTAGAGTTAGGGTTAGGGGTTAGGGTTAGGGTTAGGGTTAGGGTACGGGTTAGGTTTACGGTTAGGGTTAGGGTTAGTGTTAGGGTTAGTGTACGGGTTAGGGTTAGGGTTAGGGTACGGGTTAGGGTTAGGTTTAGGGTTAGGGTTAGGGTTAGGGTACGGGTTAGGTTTAGGGTTAGGGTACGGGTTAGGTTTAGGGTTAGGTTACGGGTTAGGGTTAGGGTATGGGTTAGGGTTAGCGTTAGGGTTAGGGTTAGGGTTAGGGTTAGGTTTAGGGTACGGGTTAGATTAGGGTTAGGGTACGGGTTAGGGTTAGGGTACGGGTTAGGGTTAGGGTACGGGTTAGGGATAGGGTACGGGTTAGGGTTAGGGTTAGGGTTAGGGTACGGGTTAGGGTTAGGGTACGGGTTAGGGTTAGAGTTAGGGTACGGTTTAGGGTTAGGGTTAGGGGTTAGGGTTAGGGTTAGGGTTAGGGTTAGTGTACGGGTTAGGGTTAGGGTACGGGTTAGGGTGAGGTTTAGGGTTAGGGTTAGCGTACGGGTTAGGGTTAGGGTTAGGTTTAGGATTAGGGTTATGGTACGGGTTAGGGTTAGTGTACGGGTTAGGGTTAGGGTACGGGTTAGGGTTAGGGTACGGGTTAGGGTTAGGGTTAGGGTTAGGGTACGGGTTAGGGTTAGATTTAGGGTACGGTTTAGGGTTAGGGTTAGGGTTAGGGTTAGGGTTAGGGTTAGCGTACGGGTTAGGGTTAGGGTTAGGTTTAGGGTTAGGGTTAGGGTACGGGTTAGGGTTAGGGTACGGTTTAGGGTACGGGTTAGGGTACGGGTTAGGGTTAGGGCACGGGTTAGTGTTAGGGTTAGGGTTAGGGTTAGGGTTAGGGTTAGGGTTAGGGTACGGGTTAGAGTTAGGGCACGGGTTAGTGTTAGGGTTAGGGTTAGCGTTAAGGTACGGGTTAGGGTTAGGGTACGGGTTAGGGTTAGGGTTAGGGTATGTGTTAGGGTTAGGGTTAGGGTTAGGGTTAGCGTTAGGGTACCGGTTAGGGTTAGGGTACGGGTTAGGGTTAGGGTTAGGGTTAGGTAAGGAAAGGGTTAGGGTTAGGGTTAGCGTTAGGGTTAGTGTACGGATTAGGGTTAGTGTTAGGGTACGTGTTAGGGTTAGGGTTATGGTTAAGGTTAGGGTTAGGGTTTAGGGATTAGTGTTAGGGTTAGGGTTAGGGTTAGGGTACGGGTTAGGGTTAGGGTTAGGGGTTAGGGGTTTGGGTTAGGGTTAGGGTTAGGGTTAGGGTACGGGTTAGGGTACGGGTTAGAGTTAGGGCACGGGTTAGTGTTAGGGTTAGGGTTAGGGTTAGCGTTAAGGTACGGGTTAGGTTTAGGGTACGGGTTAGGGTACGGGTTTGGGTTAGGTTAATGGTTAGGGTTAGGGTTAGGGGTTAGGGTTAGGGTTAGGGTTAGGGTTAGTTTTAGGGTACGGGTTAGGGTTAGGGATAGGGTACGGGTTAGGTTTAGGGTTAGGGTACGTGTTAGGGTTAGGGTTAGGGTTAGGGTTAGAGGTTAGGGTTAGGGATAGGGTTAGGGTTAGGATTAGGGTACGGCTTAGGGTACGGGTTAGGGTTAGGTTTAGGGTTAGGATATGGGTTAGGGTTAGAGTTAGGGTACGTTTTAGGGTTAGGGCTAGGGTACGGGTTAGGGTTAGGGTACTGTTTAGGGTTAGGTTTAGGTTTAGGGTTAGGGTACGGGTTAGCGTTAGGGTTAGCGTACGGGTTAGGTTTAGGGTACGGGTTAGGGTTAGGGTACGGGTTAGGGTACAGGTTAGGTTTAGGGTACGGGTTAGGTTTAGGGTTAGGGTTAGGGTAGGTTTTAGGGTTAGGGTTACGGTTAGGGTTAGGGTTAGGGTACGGGTTATGGTTAGGGTTAGGTTTAGGGTTAGTGTTAGGGTTAGGGTACGGGTTAGGGTTAGGAAAGCGTTAGGGTTAGGGTTAGCGTTATGGTTAGGGTACGGGTTAGGTTTAGGGTTAGGTACGGGTTAGGGTTAGGGTTAGGGTTAGGGTTAGGTGTGAGGGGTTAGTGTTAGGGTTAGGGTTAGGGTTAGGGTTAGGGTTAGGGTATGGGTTAGGGTACGGCTTAGGGTTAGGGCCCGGGTTAGTGTTAGGGATAGTGTTAGGGTTAGGGTTAGGGTACAGGTTAGGGTTAGGTTTAGGGTTAGGGTTAGGGTTAGTTTTCGGGTTAGGGTTAGGGTTAGGGTTAGGATTAAGGTACGGGGTAAGGTTAGGGTTAGGGTACGGGTTAGGGTTAGGGTACGGGTTAGGGTTAGGTTTAGGGTACGGGTTAGGGTACGGGTTAGGGTTAGGGTTAGGGTACGTGTTAAGGTTAGGGTTAGGTTTAGCGTTAGGGTTAGAGGTTAGGGTTAGGGATAGGTTTAGGGTTAGGATTAGGGTACGGGTTAGGATTCAGGTTCGGGTGAGTGTTAGGGTTAGGGTATGGGTTAGAGTTAGGGTTAGGGTAAGTTTTAGGGTTAGGATACGGTTTAGGGTTAGGATTAGTGTTAGGGTACGGGTTAGGGTTAGGGTACGGGTTAGGGTTAGGGTACGGGTTAGGGTTAGGGTTAGGGTTAGGGTACGGGTTAGGGTTAGATTTAGGGTACGGTTTAGGGTTAGGGTTAGGGTTAGGGTTAGGGTTAGGGTTAGCGTACGGGTTAGGGTTAGGGTTAGGTTTAGGGTTAGGGTTAGGGTACGGGTTAGGGTTAGGGTACGGTTTAGGGTACGGGTTAGGGTACGGGTTAGGGTTAGGGCACGGGTTAGTGTTAGGGTTAGTGTTAGGGTTAGGGTTAGGGTTAGGGTACGGGTTAGAGTTAGGGCACGGGTTAGTGTTAGGGTTAGGGTTAGCGTTAAGGTACGGGTTAGGGTTAGGGTACGGGTTAGGGTTAGGGTTAGGGTATGTGTTAGGGTTAGGGTTAGGGTTAGCGTTAGGGTACCGGTTAGGGTTAGGGTACGGGTTAGGGTTAGGGTTAGGGTTAGGTAAGGAAAGGGTTAGGGTTAGGGTTAGCGTTAGGGTTAGTGTACGGATTAGGGTTAGTGTTAGGGTACGTGTTAGGGTTAGGGTTATGGTTAAGGTTAGGGTTAGGGTTTAGGGATTAGTGTTAGGGTTAGGGTTAGGGTTAGGGTACGGGTTAGGGTTAGGGTTAGGGGTTAGGGGTTTGGGTTAGGGTTAGGGTTAGGGTTAGGGTACGGGTTAGGGTACGGGTTAGAGTTAGGGCACGGGTTAGTGTTAGGGTTAGGGTTAGGGTTAGCGTTAAGGTACGGGTTAGGGTTAGGGTACGGGTTAGGGTACGGGTTTGGGTTAGGTTAATGGTTAGGGTTAGGGTTAGGGGTTAGGGTTAGGGTTAGGGTTAGGGTTAGTTTTAGGGTACGGGTTAGGGTTAGGGATAGGGTACGGGTTAGGTTTAGGGTTAGGGTACGTGTTAGGGTTAGGGTTAGGGTTAGGGTTAGAGGTTAGGGTTAGGGATAGGGTTAGGGTTAGGATTAGGGTACGGCTTAGGGTACGGGTTAGGGTTAGGTTTAGGGTTAGTATATGGGTTAGGGTTAGAGTTAGGGTACGTTTTAGGGTTAGGGCTAGGGTACGGGTTAGGGTTAGGGTACTGTTTAGGGTTAGGTTTAGGTTTAGGGTTAGGGTACGGGTTAGCGTTAGGGTTAGCGTACGGGTTAGGTTTAGGGTACGGGTTAGGGTTAGGGTACGGGTTAGGATACAGGTTAGGTTTAGGGTACGGGTTAGGTTTAGGGTTAGGGTTAGGGTAGGTTTTAGGGTTAGGTTTACGGTTAGGGTTAGGGTTAGGGTACGGGTTATGGTTAGGGTTAGGTTTAGGGTTAGTGTTAGGGTTAGGGTACGGGTTAGGGTTAGGAAAGCGTTAGGGTTAGGGTTAGCGTTATGGTTAGGGTACGGGTTAGGTTTAGGGTTAGGTACGGGTTAGGGTTAGGGTTAGGGTTAGGGTTAGGTGTGAGGGGTTAGTGTTAGGGTTAGGGTTAGGGTTAGGGTTAGGGTTAGGGTATGGGTTAGGGTACGGCTTAGGGGTAGGGCCCGGGTTAGTGTTAGGGATAGTGTTAGGGTTAGGGTTAGGGTACAGGTTAGGGTTAGGTTTAGGGTTAGGGTTAGGGTTAGTTTTCGGGTTAGGGTTAGGGTTAGGGTTAGGATTAAGGTACGGGGTAAGGTTAGGGTTAGGGTACGGGTTAGGGTTAGGGTACGGGTTAGGGTTAGGTTTAGGGTACGGGTTAGGGTACGGGTTAGGGTTAGGGTTAGGGTACGTGTTAAGGTTAGGGTTAGGTTTAGCGTTAGGGTTAGAGGTTAGGGTTAGGGATAGGTTTAGGGTTAGGATTAGGGTACGGGTTAGGGTTCAGGTTCGGGTGAGTGTTAGGGTTAGGTTATGGGTTAGAGTTAGGGTTAGGGTAAGTTTTAGGGTTAGGGTACGGTTTAGGGTTAGGATTAGTGTTAGGGTACGGGTTAGGGTTAGGGTACGGGTTAGGGTTAGGGTTAGGGTACGGGTTAGGTTTAGGATACAGTTTAGGGTTAGGGTTAGGTTTAGGGTTAGGGTACGTGTTAGGGTTAGGGTTAGGGTACGGGCTAGGGTTAGGGATAGGGTTAGGGTTAGGGTACGGGTTAGGGTTAGGGTTAGGGTACGGGTTAGGGTACGGGTTAGGGTTTGGGTACGGGTTAGGGTTAGGGTACGGGTTAGGGTTAGGGTTAGGGTATGTGTTAGGGTTAGGGTTAGGGTTAGGGTTAGGGTTAGGGTACCGGTTAGGGTTAGGGTACTGGTTAGGGTTAGGGTTAGGGTTAGGTAAGGAAAGGGTTAGGGTTAGGGTTAGCGTTAGGGTTAGTGTACGGATTAGGGTTAGTGTTAGGGTACGTGTTAGGGTTAGGGTTATGGTTAAGGTTAGGGTTAGGGTTTAGGGATTAGTGTTAGGGTTAGGGTTAGGGTTAGGGTACGGGTTAGGGTTAGGGTTAGGGGTTAGGGGTCAGGGTTAGTGTTAGGGTTAGGGTTAGGGTTAGGGTACGGGTTAGGGTACGGGTTAGAGTTAGGGCACGGGTTAGTGTTAGGGTTAGGGTTAGCGTTAAGGTACGGGTTAGGGTTAGGGTACGGGTTAGGGTACGGGTTTGGGTTAGGTTACTGGTTAGGGTTAGGTTAGGGGTTAGGGTTAGGGTTAGGGTTAGGTTTAGGTTACGGGTTAGGTTTAGGGTTAGGTTTAGGGTCAGGGTTAGGGGTTAGGTTTAGGGTTAGGGTTAGATTACGGGTTAGGGTTAGTGTACGGGTTAGGTTTAGGGTACGGGTTAGGGTTAGGGATAGGGTACGGGTTAGGTTAGGGTTAGGGTACGGGTTAGGGTTAGGGTACGGGTTAGGGTGAGGGTTAGGGTTAGAGTTACCGTACGGTTTAGGGTTAGGGTTAGGTTTAGGATTAGGGTTAGGGTACGGGTAAGGATTAGGGTACGGGTTAGGTTTAGGGTTAGGGTTAGGGTTAGGGTTAGGGTTAGGGTTAGGAAAGGGTTAGGGTTAGGGTTAGAGTTATGGTTAGGGTACGGGTTAGGGTTAGGTTTAGGGTACGGGTTAGGGTTAGGGTTAGGGTTAGGTGTTAGGGGTTAGTGTTAGGGTTAGGGTTAGCGTTAGGGATAGGGTACGGGTTAGGTTTAGGGTACGGGTTAGTGTTAGGGTACGGGTTAGGTTTAGGGTTAGGGTTAGGGTTAGTGTTAGGGTTAGGGTACGGGTTAGGGTTAGGGTTAGGGTAAGGGTTAGGGTTAGGGTTAGGTTTAGGGTTAGGTTTAGGGTACGGGTTATGGATAGGGTTAGCTTTAGGGTTAGGGTTAGGGCTAGGGTATGGGTTAGGGTTAGGGTAGGGTACGGGTTAGGGTTAGGGTACGGGTTAGGGTTTAGTTAGGGTTAGGGTTAGCGTTAGGGTACGGATTAGGGTTAGGGTTTGGGTTAGGGTTAGGGTTAGGTTACAGGTTAGGGTTAGGGTTAGGGTACGGGTTAGGGTTAGGGTACGGGTTAGGGTTAGGGTACGGGTTAGGGTTAGGGTACGGGTTAGGGTTAGGGTGAGGGATAGGGTTAGGGTTAGGGTTAGGGTACGGGTTAGGGTTAGAGTTAGGGTACGGGTTTGGGTTAGGGTTAGGGTTAGGGTTAGAGTTAGGGTTAGCGTACGGGTTAGGGTTAGGGTTAGGTTTAGGGTTAGGGTTAGGGTTAGGGTTAGGGTTAGGGTACGGGTTAGGGTACGGGTTAGGTTTAGGTTTAGGGTACGTGTTAGGGTTAGGGTTAGGTTAGGGTTAGGGTTAGGGATAGGGTTAGGGTTAGGTTTACGGTACGGGTTAGGGTACGGGTTAGGGTTAGGGTTAGGGTTAGGGTACAGGTTAGGGTTAGGGTTAGTGTACGTTTTAGGGTTAGGGTACGGTTTAGGGTTAGGGTTAGGGTTAGGGTACGGGTTAGGGTTAGGTTACGGGTTAGGGTTAGGTTTAGGGTACGGGTTAGGGTTAGGGTACTTTTTAGGGTTAGGGTTAGGTTTAGGGATAGGGTACGGGTTAGGGTTATGGTTAGGTACGTGTTAGGGTTAGGGTTAGGGGTAGGGTACGGGTTAGGGTTAGGGTTAGGGTACGGGTAGTGTTAGGGTACGGGTTAGGTTTAGGGTTAGGGTTAGAAAAGTGTTAGGGTTAGGGTACGGGTTAGGTTTAGGTTTAGGGTACTGGTTAGGGTTAGGTTACGGGTTAGGGTTAGGGTACGGGTTAGGGTTAGGGTTAGGGGTTAGGGTTAGGGTTAGTGTTAGGGTTAAGGTACGGGTTAATGTTAGTGTTAGGGTTAGGGTTAGGGTCAGGGTTCGGGGTTAGGGTTAGGGTTAGGGTACGGGTTAGGGTTAGGGTTAGGTTACGGGTTAGGGTTAGGGTACTGGTTAGGGTTAGGGTTAGGGTTAGGGTTAGGGTGCGGTTTAGGGTTCGGGTTACGGTTAGGGTGAGGTTTAGGGTTAGGGTACGGGTTAGGGTTAGGGTTAGGGTTAGGTTACGGTTTAGATTTGGGTTAGGGTTAGGATTAGGGTACGGGGTAGTGTTCGGGTTAGGGTACGGGTTAGGTTTAGGGTACGGGTTAGGGTTAGGGTTAGGGTACGGGTTAGGTTTAGGGTTAGGGTACGTGTTAGGGTTAGGGTTAGGGTTAGGTTTAGGGTTAGGGTTAGAGGTTAGGGTTAGGGATAGGGTTAGGGTTACGATTAGGGTACGGGTTAGGGTACGGGTTAGGGTTAGGGTTAGGGTTAGGGTACGTATTAGGGTTAGGGTTAGGGTACGTTTTAGGGTTAGGGTACGGTTTAGGGTTAGGGTTAGGGTTAGGGTTAGGGTAAGGGTTAGGGTTAGGGTACTGTTTAGGGTTAGGGTTACGTTTCGGGTTAGGGTACGGGTTAGGTTTAGGGTTAGGGTACGGTTTAGGGTTAGGGTTAGGGTACGGGTTAGGGTTAGGGATAGGTTAGGGTTAGGGTTAGGGTAAGGGTACGGGTTAGGGTTAGGGTACGGGTTAGGTGTAGGGTTAGGTTTAGGGTTAGAGTTAGGGTTAGGGTATGGGTTAGGTTTAGGGTTAGGGTACGGGTTAGGGTTAGGGTACCGGCTAGGGTTAGGGTTAGGGTAGGGGTTAGGGTTAGGGTTAGGGTTAGGGTTAGTTTTAGGGTACGGGTTAGGGTTAGAGTTAGGTTTAGTTTTAGGTTTAGGGTTATTGTACGGGTTAGGGTTAGGGTTAGGGGTTAGGGTACGGGTTAGGGTTAGGGTACGGGTTAGGTTTAGTGTTAGGGTTAGGGTTAGGTTCAGGGTAAGGGGTTAGGGTTGGGGTTAGGGTTAGTTTTAGGGTTAGGGTACGTGTTAGGTTTAGGGTTAGGGTATGGTTTAGGGTTAGGGTACTGGTTAAGGTTAGGGTTAGTGTTAGGGTTAGCGTTAGGGTACGGGTTAGGGTTAGGGTTAGGGTACTGGTTAGGGTTAGGGTACGGGTTAGGGTTAGGGTACGGTTTAGGGTTAGGTTTAGGGGTTAGGGTTAGGGTTAGGGTACGGGTTAGGGTTATGTTATGGGTTAGGGTTAGGGTTAGTGTTAGGGTTAGGTTAGGTAAGGGTTAGGGTTAGGGTTAGCGGTAGGGTTAGGGTACGGATTAGGGTTAGTGTTAGGGTACGGGTTAGGGTTAGGTTTAGGGTTAAGGTTAGGGTTAGGGTTTAGGGGTTAGTGTTAGGGTTAGGGTTAGGGTTAGGGTTAGGGTACGGATTAGGATTAGGGTTAGGGGTTAGGGGTTAGTGTTAGGGTTAGGGTTAGGGTTAGGGTATGGGTTAGGGTACGGGTTAGGGTTAGGGCACGGGTTAGTGTTAGGGTTAGGGTTAGGGTTAGCGTGAGGGTACGGGTTAGGTTTAGGGTACAGGTTAGGGTACGGGTTAGGGATAGGGTACGGCTTAGGGTTAGGGTTAGGGGTTAGGGTTAGGGTTAGGGTTAGGGTTAGGGTTTGGGTTAGGGTTAGGTTTAGGTTTAGGGTCAGGGTTAGGGGTTAGGGTTAGGGTTAGGGTTAGGTTACGGGTTAGGGTTAGTGTACGGGTTAGGTTTAGGATACGGGTTAGTGTTAGGGATAGGGTACGGGTTAGTGTTAGGGTTAGGGTACGTGTTAGGGTTAGGGTTAGGGTTAGGGTTAGGGTTAGAGGTTAGGGTTAGGGATAGGGTAAGGGTTAGGATTAGGGTACGGGTTAGGGTACGGGTTAGGGTTAGGTTTAGGGTTAGGATATGGGTTAGGGTTAGGGTTAGGGTACGTTTTAGGGTTAGGGTTAGGGTACGGATTAGGGTTAGGGTACTGTTTAGGGTTATGTTTAGGTTTAGGGTTAGGGTACGGGTTAGGGTTAGGGTTAGGGTTAGGGTACGGGTTAGGGTTAGGGTACGGGTTAGGGTTAGGGTACGGGTTAGGGTTAGGGTACGGGTTAGGGTTAGGGTATGGGTTAGGTTAGGGTTAGGGTTAGGGTAGGGGTTAGGGTTAGGGTTAGGGTTAGGGTTAGGGTACGGGTTATGGTTAGGGTTAGGTTTAGGGTTAGTGTTAGGGTTAGGGTACTGGTTAGGGTTAGGAAAGGGTTAGGGTTACGGTTAGCGTTATGGTTAGGGTACGGGTTAGTTTTAGGGTTAGGGTACGGGTTAGGGTTAGGGTTCGGGTTAGGGTTAGGGGTTAGTGGTTAGTGTTAGGGTTACGGTTAGGGTTAGGGTTAGGGTATGGGTTAGGGTACGGCTTAGGGTTAGGGCACGGGTTAGTGTTAGGGTTAGGGTTAGGTTTAGGGTTAGGTTACGGGTTAGGGTTAGGGTATGGGTTAGGGTTAGGGTACTGGTTAAGGTTAGGGTTAGGGTTAGGGTTAGCGTTAGGGTATGGGTTAGGGTTAGTTTTAGGGTACTGGTTAGGGTTAGGGTACGGGTTAGGATTAGGGTACGGGTTAGGGTTAGGGTTAGGGTATGTGTTAGGGTTAGGGTTAGGGGTTAGGGTTAGGGTTAGGGTTAGGTACGGGTTAGGGTTAGGGTACTGGTTAGGGTACGGGTTAGGGTTAGGGTACGGGTTAGGGTTAGGGTTAGGGTACGGGTTAGGGTTAGGTTTAGGGTTAGGTTTATGGTTAGGGTTAGGGTTAGGGGACGGGTTAGGTTTAGGGTTAGGGTACGGGTTAGGTTTAGGGTTAGGTTACGGGTTAGGGTTAGGGTATGGGTTAGGGTTAGCGTTAGGGTTAGGGTTAGCTTTAGGGTACGGGTTAGGTTTAGGGTTAGGGTTAGGGTTAGAGTTAGGGTACGGGTTAGGGTTAAGGGTTAGGGTTAGGTTTAGGGTTAGGGTTAGGGTTAGGGTACGGGTTAGGTTTAGGATACTGTTTAGGGTTAGGGTTAGGTTTACGGTTAGGGTACTTGTTAGGGTTAGGGTTAGGGTACGGGCTATGGTTAGGGATAGGGTTAGGGTTAGGGTACGGCTTTGGGTTAGGGTTAGTGTTAGGGTACGGGTTAGGGTTAGGGTACGGGTTAGGTTTAGGGTTAGGGTTAGGGTTAGTGTTAGGGTTAGGGTACCGGTTAGGGTTAGGGTTAGGGTACGGGTTAGGGTGAGGTTTAGGGTTAGGGTTAGGGTTAGGGTATGGGTTAGGGTTAGCGTTAGGGTTAGGTTTAGCGTTAGGGTACGGGTTAGGGTTAGTGTACTGGTTAGGGTTAGGGTACGGGTTAGGGTTAGGGTACGGGTTAGGGTATGGGTTAGGGTTAGTTTTAGGGTACTGGTTAGGGTTAGGGTACGGGTTAGGATTAGGGTACGGGTTAGGGTTAGAGTTAGGGTACGGGTTAGGGTTAGGGTTAGTGGTTAGGGTTAGGGTTAGGGTTAGGGTTAGTGTACGGTTTAGGGTTAGGGTACGGGTTAGGGTTAGGGTTAGGGTTAGGGTTAGCGTACAGTTTAGGGTTAGGGTTAGGTTTAGGATTAGGGTTATGGTACGGGTTAGGGTTAGTGTACTGGTTAGGGTTAGGGTACGGGTTAGGGTTAGGGTACGGGTTAGGGTTAGGGTTAGGGTTAGGGTTAGGGTACGGTTTAGGGTTAGAGTTAGGGTACGTTTTAGGGTTAGGGTTAGGGTTAGGGTTAGGGTTAGGGTAAGCGTACGGGTTAGGGTTAGGGTTAGGTTTAGGGTTAGGTTTAGGGTACGGGTTAGTGTTAGGGTACGGGTTAGGGTACGGGTTAGGGTTAGGGCACGGGTTAGTGTTAGGGTTAGGGTTAGGTTTAGCGTTAGGATACGGGTTAGGGGTAGGGTACGGGTTAGGGTACGGGTTAGGGTTAGGGTGCAGGTTAGGGTTAGGGTACGGGTTAGGGTTAGGGTTAGGGTATGTGTTAGGGTTAGGGTTAGGGTTAGGGTACCGGTTAGGGTTAGGGTACGGGTTAGGGTTAGGGTTAGGGTTAGGTAAGGAAAGGGTTAGGGTTATGGTTAGCGTTAGGGTTAGTGTACGGATTAGGGTTAATGTTAGGGTACGTGTTAGGGTTAGGGTTAGGGTTAAGGTTAGGGTTAGGGTTTAGGGATTAGTGTTAGGGTTAGGGTTAGGGTTAGGGTACGGGTTAGGGTTAGGGTTAGGGGTTAGGGGTTAGTGTTAGGGTTAGGGTTAGGGTTAGGGTACGGGTTAGGGTACGGGTTAGAGTTAGGGCACGGGTTAGTGTTAGGGTTAGGGTTAGGGTTAGCGTTAAGGTACGGGTTAGGGTTAGGGTACGGGTTAGGGTACGGGTTAGGGTTAGGTTACTGGTTAGGGTTCGGGTTAGGGGTTAGGGTTAGGGTTAGGGTTAGGGTTAGGTTTAGGGTACGGGTTAGGTTTAGGGTTAGGTTTAGGGTCAGGGTTAGGGGTTAGGGTTAGGGTTAGGGTTAGGTTACGGGTTAGGGTTAGTGTACGGGTTAGGTTTAGGGTACGGATTAGGGTTAGGGATAGGGTACGGGTTAGGGTTAGGGTTAGGGTACGTGTTAGGGTTAGGGTTAGGGTTAGGGTTAGAGGTTAGGGTTAGGGATAGGGTTAGGGTTAGGATTAGGGTACGGGTTAGGGTACGGGTTAGGGTTAGGTTTAGGGTTAGGATATGGTTTAGGGTTAGGGTTAGGGTACGTTTTAGGGTTAGGGTTAGGGTACGGGTTAGGGTTAGGGTACTGTTTAGGGTTAGGTTTAGGTTTAGGGTTAGGGTTAGGGTACGGGTTAGGGTTAGGGTTAGGGTACGGGTTAGGTTTAGGGTACGGGTTAGGGTTAGGGTACGGGTTAGGGTACAGGTTAGGTTTAGGGTACGGGTTAAGTTTAGGGTTAGGGTTAGGGTAGGGTTTAGGGTTAGGGTTACGGTTAGGGTTAGGGTTAGGGTATGCGTTAGGGTTAGGGTTAGGGTTAGGGTACCGGTTAGTGTTAGGGTACGGGTTAGGGTTAGGGTTAGGGTTAGGTAAGGAAAGTGTTAGGGTTATGGTTAGCGTTAGGGTTAGTGTACGGATTAGGCTTAATGTTAGGGTACGTGTTAGGGTTAGGGTTAGGGTTAGGGTTAGAGGTTAGGGTTAGGGATAGGGTTAGGGTTAGGATTAGGGTACGGGTTAGGGTACGGGTTAGGGTTAGGTTTAGGGTTAGGATATGGGTTAGGGTTAGGGTTAAAGTACGTTTTAGGGTTAGGGTTAGGGTACGGGTGAGGGTTAGGGTACTGTTTAGGGTTAGGTTTAGGTTTAGGGTTAGGGTACGGATTAGGGTTAGGGTTAGGGTACGGGTTAGGTTTAGGGTACGGGTTAGGGTTAGGGTACGGGTTAGGGTACAGGTTAGGTTTAGGGTACGGGTTAAGTTTAGGGTTAGGGTTAGCGTACGGGTTAGGGTTAGGGTTAGGTTTAGGGTTAGGGTTAGGGTACGGGTTAGGGTTAGGGTACGGGTTAGGGTACGGGTTAGGGTTAGGGCACGGGTTAGTGTTAGGGTTAGGGTTAGGGTTAGCGTTAGGGTACGGGTTAGGGTTAGGGTACGGGTTAGGGTACGGGTTAGGGTTAGGGTGCAGGTTAGGGTTAGGGTACGGGTTAGGGTTAGGGTTAGGTTATGTGTTAGGGTTAGGTTTAGGGTTAGGGTACCGGTTAGGGTTAGGGTACGGGTTAGGGTTAGGGTTAGGGTTAGGTAAGGAAAGGGTTAGGGTTATGGTTTGCGTTAGGGTTAGTGTACGGATTAGGTTTAATGTTAGGGTACGTGTTAGGGTTAGGGTTAGGGTTAAGGTTAGGGTTAGGGTTTAGGGATTAGTGTTAGGGTTAGGGTTAGGGTTAGGGTACGGGTTAGGGTTAGGGTTAGGGGTTAGGGGTTAGTGTTAGGGTTAGGGTTAGGGTACGGGTTAGGGTACGGGTTAGAGTTAGGGCACGGGTTAGTGTTAGGGTTAGGGTTAGGGTTAGCGTTAAGGTACGGGTTAGGGTTAGGGTACGGGTTAGGGTACGGGTTAGGGTTAGGTTACTGGTTAGGGTTAGGTTTATGGGTTAGGGTTAGGGTTAGGGTTAGGGTTAGGGTTAGGTTTAGGGTACGGGTTAGGTTTAGGGTTAGGTTTAGGGTCAGGGTTAGGGGTTAGGGTTAGGATTAGGGTTAGGTTTCGGGTTAGGGTTAGTGTACGGGTTAGGTTTAGGGTACGGATTAGGGTTAGGGATAGGGTACGGGTTAGGGTTAGGGTTAGGGTACGTGTTAGGGTTAGGGTTAGGGTTAGGGTTAGGGTTAGGGTTAGAGGTTAGGGTTAGGGATAGGGTTAGGGTTAGGATTAGGGTACGGGTTAGGGTACGGGTTAGGGTTAGGTTTAGGGTTAGGATATGGGTTAGGGTTAGGGTTAGGGTACCTTTTAGGGTTAGGGTTAGGGTACGGGTTAGCGTTAGGGTACTGTTTAGGGTTAGGTTTAGGTTTAGGGTTAGGGTACGGGTTAGGGTTAGGGTTAGGGTACGGGTTAGGTTTAGGGTACGGGTTAGGGTTAGGGTACGGGTTAGGGTACAGGTTAGGTTTAGGGTACGGGTTAAGTTTAGGGTTAGGGTTAGGGTAGGGTTTAGGTTTAGGGTTACGGTTAGGGTTAGGGTTAGGGTACGGGTTATGGTTAGGGTTAGGTTTAGGGTTAGTGTTAGGGTTAGGGTACGGGTTAGGGTTAGGAAAGGGTTAGGGTTATGGTTAGCGTTATGGTTAGGGTACGGGTTAGGTTTAGGGTTAGGGTACGGGTTAGGGTTAGGGTTAGGGTTAGGGTTAGGTGTGAGGGGTTAGTGTTAGGGTTAGGGTTAGGGTTAGGGTTAGGGTTAGGGTATGGGTTAGGGTACGGCTTAGGGTTAGGGCACGGGTTAGTGTTAGGGATAGTGTTAGGGTTAGGGTTAGGGTACAGGTTAGGGTTAGGGTTAGGGTTAGGTTTCGGGTTAGGGTTAGGGTTAGGGTTAGGATTAAGGTACGGGGTAGGGTTAGGGTTAGGGTACGGGTTAGGGTTAGGGTACAGGTTAGGGTTAGGTTTAGGGTACGGGTTAGGGTACGGGTTAGGGTTAGGGTTAGGTACGTGTTAGGGTTAGGGTTAGGGTTAGCGTTAGGGTTAGGGTTAGAGGTTAGGGTTAGGGATAGGTTTAGGGTTAGGATTAGGCTACGGGTTAGGGTTCAGGTTCGGGTGAGTGTTAGGGTTAGGGTATGGGTTAGAGTTAGGGTTAGGGTAAGTTTTAGGGTTAGGGTACGTTTTAGGGTTAGGATTAGTGTTAGGGTACGGGTTAGGGTTAGGGTACGGGTTAGGGTTAGGTTTAGGGTACGGGTTAGGTTTAGGATACTGTTTAGGGTTAGGGTTAGGTTCAGGGTTAGGGTACGTGTTAGGGTTAGGGTTAGGGTACGGGCTAGGGTTAGGGATAGGGTTAGGGTTAGGGTACGGGTTAGGGTTAGGTTTAGGGTACGGGTTAGGGTACGGGTTAGGGTTAGGGTACTGTTTAGGGTTAGGTTTAGGTTTAGGGTTAGGGTACGGGTTAGGGTTAGGGTTAGGGTACGGGTTAGGTTTAGGGTACGGGTTAGGGTTAGGGTACGGGTTAGGGTACAGGTTAGGTTTAGGGTACGGGTTAAGTTTAGGGTTAGGGTTAGGGTAGGGTTTAGGGTTAGGGTTACGGTTAGGGTTAGGGTTAGGGTATGCGTTAGGGTTAGGGTTAGGGTTAGGGTACCGGTTAGTGTTAGGGTACGGGTTAGGGTTAGGGTTAGGGTTAGGTAAGGAAAGTGTTAGGGTTATGGTTAGCGTTAGGGTTAGTGTACGGATTAGGCTTAATGTTAGGGTACGTGTTAGGGTTAGGGTTAGGGTTAGGGTTAGAGGTTAGGGTTAGGGATAGGGTTAGGGTTAGGATTAGGGTACGGGTTAGGGTACGGGTTAGGGTTAGGTTTAGGGTTAGGATATGGGTTAGGGTTAGGGTTAAAGTACGTTTTAGGGTTAGGGTTAGAGTACGGGTGAGGGTTAGGGTACTGTTTAGGGTTAGGTTTAGGTTTAGGGTTAGGGTACGGGTTAGGGTTAGGGTTAGGGTACGGGTTAGGTTTAGGGTACGGGTTAGGGTTAGGGTACGGGTTAGGGTACAGGTTAGGTTTAGGGTACGGGTTAAGTTTAGGGTTAGGGTTAGCGTACGGGTTAGGGTTAGGGTTAGGTTTAGGGTTAGGGTTAGGGTACGGGTTAGGGTTAGGGTACGGGTTAGGGTACGGGTTAGGGTTAGGGCACGGGTTAGTGTTAGGGTTAGGGTTAGGGTTAGCGTTAGGGTACGGGTTAGGGTTAGGGTACGGGTTAGGGTACGGGTTAGGTTTAGGGTGCAGGTTAGGGTTAGGGTACGGGTTAGGGTTAGGGTTAGGTTATGTGTTAGGGTTAGGTTTAGGGTTAGGGTACCGGTTAGGGTTAGGGTACGGGTTAGGGTTAGGGTTAGGGTTAGGTAAGGAAAGGGTTAGGGTTATGGTTAGCGTTAGGGTTAGTGTACGGATTAGGTTTAATGTTAGGGTACGTGTTAGGGTTAGGGTTAGGGTTAAGGTTAGGGTTAGGGTTTAGGGATTAGTGTTAGGGTTAGGGTTAGGGTTAGGGTACGGGTTAGGGTTAGGGTTAGGGGTTAGGGGTTAGTGTTAGGGTTAGGGTTAGGGTACGGGTTAGGGTACGGGTTAGAGTTAGGGCACGGGTTAGTGTTAGGGTTAGGGTTAGGGTTAGCGTTAAGGTACGGGTTAGGGTTAGGGTACGGGTTAGGGTACGGGTTAGGGTTAGGTTACTGGTTAGGGTTAGGGTTATGGGTTAGGGTTAGGGTTAGGGTTAGGGTTAGGGTTAGGTTTAGGGTACGGGTTAGGTTTAGGGTTAGGTTTAGGGTCAGGGTTAGGGGTTAGGGTTAGGATTAGGGTTAGGTTTCGGGTTAGGGTTAGTGTACGGGTTAGGTTTAGGGTACGGATTAGGGTTAGGGATAGGGTACGGGTTAGGGTTAGGGTTAGGGTACGTGTTAGGGTTAGGGTTAGGGTTAGGGTTAGGGTTAGGGTTAGAGGTTAGGGTTAGGGATAGGGTTAGGGTTAGGATTAGGGTACGGGTTAGGGTACGGGTTAGGGTTAGGTTTAGGGTTAGGATATGGGTTAGGGTTAGGGTTAGGGTACCTTTTAGGGTTAGGGTTAGGGTACGGGTTAGCGTTAGGGTACTGTTTAGGGTTAGGTTTAGGTTTAGGGTTAGGGTACGGGTTAGGGTTAGGGTTAGGGTACGGGTTAGGTTTAGGGTACGGGTTAGGGTTAGGGTACGGGTTAGGGTACAGGTTAGGTTTAGGGTACGGGTTAAGTTTAGGGTTAGGGTTAGGGTAGGGTTTAGGTTTAGGGTTACGGTTAGGGTTAGGGTTAGGGTACGGGTTATGGTTAGGGTTAGGTTTAGGGTTAGTGTTAGCGTTAGGGTACGGGTTAGGGTTAGGAAAGGGTTAGGGTTATGGTTAGCGTTATGGTTAGGGTACGGGTTAGGTTTAGGGTTAGGGTACGGGTTAGGGTTAGGGTTAGGGTTAGGGTTAGGTGTGAGGGGTTAGTGTTAGGGTTAGGGTTAGGGTTAGGGTTAGGGTTAGGGTATGGGTTAGGGTACGGCTTAGGGTTAGGGCACGGGTTAGTGTTAGGGATAGTGTTAGGGTTAGGGTTAGGGTACAGGTTAGGGTTAGGGTTAGGGTTAGGTTTCGGGTTAGGGTTAGGGTTAGGGTTAGGATTAAGGTACGGGGTAGGGTTAGGGTTAGGGTACGGGTTAGGGTTAGGGTACAGGTTAGGGTTAGGTTTAGGGTACGGGTTAGGGTACGGGTTAGGGTTAGGGTTAGGTACGTGTTAGGGTTAGGGTTAGGGTTAGCGTTAGGGTTAGGGTTAGAGGTTAGGGTTAGGGATAGGTTTAGGGTTAGGATTAGGCTACGGGTTAGGGTTCAGGTTCGGGTGAGTGTTAGGGTTAGGGTATGGGTTAGAGTTAGGGTTAGGGTAAGTTTTAGGGTTAGGGTACGTTTTAGGGTTAGGATTAGTGTTAGGGTACGGGTTAGGGTTAGGGTACGGGTTAGGGTTAGGTTTAGGGTACGGGTTAGGTTTAGGATACTGTTTAGGGTTAGGGTTAGGTTCAGGGTTAGGGTACGTGTTAGGGTTAGGGTTAGGGTACGGGCTAGGGTTAGGGATAGGGTTAGGGTTAGGGTACGGGTTAGGGTTAGGTTTAGGGTACGGGTTAGGGTACGGGTTAGGGTTAGGGTACGGGATAGGTTTAGGGTTAGGGTTAGGGTTAGTGTTAGGGTTAGTGTACGGGTTAGGGTTAGGGTTAGGGGACGGGTTAGGGTTAGGGTTAGGGTTAGTGTTAGGGTTAGGGTACGGGTTATGGTTAGGGTTAGGTTTAGGGTTAGGGTTAGGGTTAGGGTACGGGTTAGGGTTAGGGTTAGGGTTAGGTTTAGGGTTAGGGTTAGGGTACGGGTTAAGGTTAGGGTACGGGTTAGGGTTAGGGTTAGGGTTAGTTTTAGGGTTAGGGTTAGGGTTAGGAAAGGGTTAGGGTTAGGGTTAGCGTTAGGGTTAGGTTACGGGTTAGGGTTAGGGTTAGTGTTAGGGTTAGGGTACGGGTTAGGGTTAGGGTACGGGTTAGGGTTAGGGTTAGGGTTAGGGATAGGGTACCGGTTAGGGTTAGGGTTAGGGTTAGGGTCAGGCTTAGGGGTTAGGGTTAGGATTAGGGTTAGGGTACGTGTTAGGGTTAGGGTTAGGTATGGGTTAGGGTTAGGGTACTGGTTAAGGTTAGGGTTAGGGTTAGGGTTAGCGTTAGGGTATGGGTTAGGGTTAGGGTTAGTGTACAGGTTAGGGTTAGGGTACGGGTTAGGGTTAGGGTACTGGTTAGGGTTAGGGTTAGGGAACGTGTTAGAGTTAGTGTTAGGGGTTAGGGTTAGGGTTAGGGTTAGGGTACGGGTTAGGTTTAGGGTTAGGGTTAGGGTTAGTGTTAGTGTTAGGGTACGGGTTAGGGTTAGGGTTAGGGTACGGGTTAGGGTTAGGTTTAGGGTTAGGGTTAGGGTTAGGGTACGGGTTAGTTTTAGGGTTAGGGTACGGGTTAGGGTTAGGGTATGGGTTAGGGTTAGCGTTAGGGTTAGGGTTAGGGTTAGGGTTAGGGTTAGGTTTAGGGTACGGGTTAGGTTAGGGTTAGGGTACGGGTTAGGGTTAGGGTACGGGTTAGGGTTAGGGTACGGGTTAGGGTTAGGGTACGGGTTAGGGTTAGGGTTAGGGTTAGGGTACGGGTTAGGGTTAGGGTACGGGTTAGGGTTAGAGTTAGGGTACGGGTTAGGGTTAGGGTTAGGGGTTAGGGTTAGGGTTAGGGTTAGGGTTAGTGTACGGGTTAGGGTTAGGGTACGGGTTAGGGTTAGGGTTAGGGTTAGGGTTAGCGTACGGGTTAGGGTTAGGGTTAGGTTTAGGATTAGGGTTATGGTACGGGTTAGGGTTAGTGTACGGGTTAGGGTTAGGGTACGGGTTAGGGTTAGGGTTAGGGTTAGGGTTAGGATACGGGTTAGGGTTAGAGTTAGGGTACGGTTTAGGGTTAGGGTTAGGGTTAGGGTTAGGGTTAGGGTTAGCGTACGCGTTAGGGTTAGGTTTAGGTTTAGCGTTAGGGTTAGGGTACGGGTTAGGGTTAGGGTACGGTTTAGGGTACGGGTTAGGGTACGGGTTAGGGTTAGGGCACGGGTTAGTGTTAGGGTTAGGGTTAGGGTTAGCGTTAGGGTACGGTTTAGGGTTAGGGTAAGGGTTAGGGTACGGGTTAGGGTTTGGGTACGGGTTAGGGTTAGGGTTAGCGTTAGGGTTAGTGTACGGATTAGGGTTAGTGTTAGGGTACGTGTTAGGGTTAGTGTTATGGTTAAGGTTAGGGTTAGGGTTTAGGGATTAGTGTTAGGGTTAGGGTTTGGGTTAGGGTTAGGGTTAGGGTACGGGTTAGGGTTAGGGTTAGGGGTTAGGGGTTTGGGTTAGGGTTAGGTTTAGGGTTAGGGTACGGGTTAGGGTACGGGTTAGAGTTAGGGCACGGGTTAGTGTTAGGGTTAGTGTTAGGGTTAGCGTTAAGGTACGGGTTAGGTTTAGGGTACGGGTTAGGGTACGGGTTTGGGTTAGGTTAATGGTTAGGGTTAGGGTTAGGGGTTAGGGTTAGGGTTAGGGTTAGTTTTAGGGTACGGGTTAGGGTTAGGGATAGGGTACGGGTTAGGGTTACGGTTAGGGTACGTGTTAGGGTTAGGGTTAGGGTTAGGGTTAGAGGTTAGGGTTAGGGATAGGGTTAGGGTTAGGATTAGGGTACTGCTTAGGGTACGGGTTAGGGTTAGGTTTAGGGTTAGGATATGGTTAGGGTTAGAGTTAGGGTACGTTTTACGGTTAGGGCTAGGGTACGGGTTAGGGTTAGGGTACTGTTTAGGGTTAGGTTTAGGTTTAGGGTTAGGGTACGGGTTAGCGTTAGGGTTAGCGTACGGGTTAGGTTTAGGGTACGGGTTAGGGTTAGGGTACGGGTTAGGGTACAGGTTAGGTTTAGGGTACGGGTTAGGTTTAGGGTTAGGGTTAGGGTAGGTTTTAGGGTTAGGGTTACGGTTAGGGTTAGGGTTAGGGTACGGGTTATGGTTAGGGTTAGGTTTAGGGTTAGTGTTAGGGTTAGGGTACGGGTTAGGGTTAGGAAAGGGTTAGGGTTAGGGTTAGCGTTATGGTTAGGGTACGGGTTAGGTTTAGGGTTAGGGTACGGGTTAGGGTTAGGGTTAGGGTTAGGGTTAGGTGTGAGGGGTTAGTGTTAGGGTTAGGGTTAGGGTTAGGGTTAGGGTTAGGGTATGGGTTAGGGTACGGCTTAGGGTTAGGGCACGGGTTAGTGTTAGGGATAGTGTTAGGGTTAGGGTTAGGGTACAGGTTAGGGTTAGGTTTAGGGTTAGGGTTAGGGTTAGTTTTCGGGTTAGGGTTAGGGTTAGGGTTAGGATTAAGGTACGGGGTAGGGTTAGGGTTAGGGTACGGGTTAGGGTTAGGGTACGGGTTAGGGTTAGGTTTAGGGTACGGGTTAGGGTACGGGTTAGGTTTAGGGTTAGGGTACGTGTTAAGGTTAGGGTTAGGGTTAGCGTTAGGGTTAGGGTTAGAGGTTAGGGTAAGGGATAGGTTTAGGGTTAGGATTAGGGTACGGGTTAGGGTTCAGGTTCGGGTGAGTGTTAGGGTTAGGGTATGGGTTAGAGTTAGGGTTAGGGTAAGTTTTAGGGTTAGGGTACGGTTTAGGGTTAGGATTAGTGTTAGGGTACGGGTTAGGGTTAGGGTCCGGGTTAGGGTTAGGGTTAGGGTACGGGTTAGGTTTAGGATACAGTTTAGGGTTAGGGTTAGGTTTAGGGTTAGGGTACGTGTTAGGGTTAGGGTTAGGGTACGGGCTAGGGTTAGGGATAGGGCTAGGGTTAGGGTACGGTTTAGGGTTAGGTTTAGGGTACGGGTTAGGGTACGGGTTAGGGTTAGGGTACGGGTTAGGTTTAGGGTTAGGGTTAGGGTTAGTGTTAGGGTTAGGGTACGGGTTAGGTTTAGGGTTAGGGGACGGGTTAGGGTTAGGGTTAGGGTTAGGGTTAGTGTACGGGTTATGGTTAGGGTTAGGTTTAGGGTTAGGGTTAGGGTTAGGGTACGGATTAGGGTTAGGTTTAGGGTACGGGTTAGGGTTAGGGTACGGGTTAGGGTTAGGGTTAGGGTTAGCGTTAGGGTACGGGTTAGGGTTAGGGTTAGGGTTAGGGTTAGGGTACAGTTTAGGGTTAGGGTTAGCGTACGGGTTAGGGTTAGGGTACGGGTTAGGGTTAGGGTACGGGTTAGGGTTAGGGTTAGGGTTAGGGTTAGGGTTAGGGTACGGGTTAGGGTTAGAGTTAGGGTACGGTTTAGGGTTAGGTTTAGGGTTAGGGTTAGGGTTAGGGTTAGGGTTAGCGTACGTGTTAGGGTTAGGGTTAGGTTTAGGGTTAGGGTTAGGGTACAGGTTAGGGTTAGGGTACGGGTTAGGGTTAGGGTTAGGGAACGTGTTAGAGTTAGGGTTAGGGGTTAGGGTTAGGGTTAGGGTTAGGGTACGGGTTATTTAGGGTTAGGGTTAGGGTTAGTGTTAGGGTTAGGGTACGGGTTAGGGTTAGGTTTAGGGTACGGGTTAGGGTTAGGTTTAGGGTTAGGGTTAGGGTACGGGTTAAGTTTAGGGTTAGGGTACGGGTTAGGTTTAGGGTTAGGTTACGGGTTAGGGTTAGGGTATGGGTTAGGTTTAGCGTTAGGGTTAGGGTTAGGGTTAGGGTTAGGTTTAGGGTACGGGTTAGGTTAGGGTTAGGGTACGGGTTAGGGTTAGGGTACGGGTTAGGGTTAGGGTACGGGTTAGGGTTAGGGTTAGGGTTAGGGTACGGGTTAGGGTTAGGGTACGGGTTAGGGTTAGAGTTAGGGTACGGGTTAGGGTTAGGGTTAGGGGTTAGGGTTAGGGTTAGGGTTAGGGTTAGGGTTAGTGTACGGGTTAGGGTTAGGGTACGGGTTAGGGTTAGGTTTAGGGTTAGGGTTAGCGTACGGGTTAGGGTTAGGGTTAGGTTTAGGATTAGGGTTATGGTACGGGTTAGGGTTAGGGTTAGGGTTAGGGTTAGGGTACGGGTTAGGGTGAGAGTTAGGGTATGGTTTAGGGTTAGGGTTAGGGTTAGTGTTAGGGTTAGGGTTAGCGTACGGGTTAGGGTTAGGTTTAGGTTTAGGGTTAGGGTTAGGGTACGGGTTAGGGTTAGGGTACGGTTAGGGTACGGGTTAGGGTACGGGTTAGGGTTAGGGCACGGGTTAGTGTTAGGGTTAGGGTTAGGGTTAGCGTTAGGGTACGGTTTAGGGTTAGGGTACGGGTTAGGGTACGGGTTAGGGTTTGGGTACGGGTTAGGGTTAGGGTACGGGTTAGGGTTAGGGTTAGGGTATGTGTTAGGGTTAGGGTTAGGGTTAGGGTTAGGGTTAGGCTACCGGTTAGGGTTAGGGTACTGGTTAGGGTTAGGGTTAGGGTTAGGTAAGGACAGGGTTAGGGTTAGGGTTAGCGTTAGGGTTAGTGTACGGATTAGGGTTAGTGTTAGGGTACGTGTTAGGGTTAGGGTTATGGTTAAGGTTAGGGTTAGGGTTTAGGGATTAGTGTTAGGGTTAGGGTTAGGGTTAGGGTACGAGTTAGGGTTAGGGTTAGGGGTTAGGGTTAGTGTTAGGGTTAGGGTTAGGGTTAGGGTACGGGTTAGGGTACGGGTTAGAGTTAGGGCACGGGTTAGTGTTAGGGTTAGGGTTAGCGTTAAGTTACGGGTTAGGGTTAGGGTACGGGTTAGGGTACGGGTTTGGGTTAGGTTACTGGTTAGGGTTAGGGTTAGGGGTTAGGGTTAGGGTTAGGGTTAGGGTTAGGTTTAGGGTACGGGTTAGGTTTAGGGTTAGGTTTAGGGTCAGGGTTAGGGGTTAGGGTTAAGGTTAGGGTTAGGTTACGGGTTAGGGTTAGTGTACGGGTTAAGTTTAGGATACGGGTTAGGGTTAGGGATAGGGTACGGGTTAGGGTTAGGGTTAGGGTACGTGTTAGGGTTAGGGTTAGGGTTAGGGTTAGAGGTTAGGGTTAGGGATAGGGTTAGGGTTAGGATTAGGGTACGGCTTAGGGTACGGGTTAGGGTTAGGTTTAGGGTTAGAATATGGGTTAGGGTTAGGGTTAGGGTACGTTTTAGGGTTAGGGCTAGGGTACGGGTTAGGGTTAGGGTACTGTTTAGGGTTAGGTTTAGGTTTAGGGTTAGGGTACGGGTTTGCGTTAGGGTTAGGGTACGGGTTAGGTTTAGGGTACGGGTTAGGGTTAGGGTACGGGTTAGGGTACAGGTTAGGTTTAGGGTACGGGTTAGGTTTAGGGTTAGGGTTAGGGTAGGGTTTAGGGTTAGGGTTACGGTTAGGGTTAGGGTTACGGTACGGTTATGGTTAGGGTTAGGTTTAGGGTTAGTGCTAGGGTTAGGGTACGGGTTAGGGTTAGGAAAGGGTTAGGGTTAGGGTTAGCGTTATGGTTAGGGTACGGGTTAGGTTTAGGGTTAGGGTACGGGTTAGGGTTAGGGTTAGGGTTAGGGTTAGGTGTGAGGTGTTAGTGTTAGCGTTAGGGTTAGGGTTAGGGTTAGGGTTAGGGTATGGGTTAGGGTACGGCTTAGGGTTAGGGCACGGGTTAGTGTTAGGGATAGTGTTAGGGTTAGGTTTAGGGTACAGGTTAGGGTTAGGTTTAGGGTTAGGGTTAGGGTTAGGGTTAGGATTAAGGTACGGGGTAGGGTTAGGGTTAGGGTACGGGTTAGGGTTAGGGTTAGGGTTAGGGTTAGTTTTCGGGTTAGGGTTAGGGTTAGGGTTAGGATTAAGGTACGGGGTAGGGTTAGGTTTAGGGTACGGGTTAGGGTACGGGTTAGGGTTAGGGTTAGGGTACGTGTTAAGGTTAGGGTTAGGGTTAACGTTAGGGTTAGGGTTAGAGGTTAGGGTTAGGGATAGGTTTAGGGTTAGGATTAGGGTACGGGTTAGGGTTCAGGTTCGGGTGAGTGTTAGGGTTAGGGTATGGGTTAGAGTTAGGGTTAGGGTAAGTTTTAGGGTTAGGGTACGGTTTAGGGTTAGGATTAGTGTTAGGGTACGTGTTAGGGTTAGGGTACGGGTTAGGGTTAGGGTTAGGGTACGGGTTAGGTTTAGGATACAGTTTAGGTTTAGGGTTAGGTTTAGGGTTAGGGTACGTGTTAGGGTTAGGGTTAGGGTACGGGCTAGGGTTAGGGATAGGGTTAGGGTTAGGGTACGGGTTAGGGTTAGGTTTAGGGTACGGGTTAGGGTACGGGTTAGGGTTAGGGTACGGGTTAGGTTTAGGGTTAGGGTTAGGGTTAGTGTTAGGGTTAGGGTACGGGTAAGGTTTAGGGTTAGGGGACGGGTTAGGGTTAGGGTTAGGGTTAGGGTTAGTGTACGGGTTATGGTTAGGGTTAGGTTTAGGGTTAGGGTTAGGGTTAGGGTACGGGTTAGGGTTAGGGTTAGGGTACGGGTTAGGGTTAGGGTACGGGTTAGGGTTAGGGTTAGGGTTAGGGTTAGCGTTAGGGTACGGGTTAGGGTTAGGGTTAGGGTTAGGGTTAGGTTTAGGGTACAGGTTAGGGTTAGGGTTAGGGTACGGGTTAGGGTTAGGGTACGGGTTAGGGTTAGGGTACGGGTTAGGGTTAGGGTTAGGGTACGGGTTAGGGTTAGGGTTAGGGTTAGGGTTAGGGTTAGGGTACGGGTTAGGGTTAGAGTTAGGGTACGGTTTAGGGTTAGGTTTAGGGTTAGGGTTAGTGTTAGGGTTAGGGTTAGCGTACGTGTTAGGGTTAGGGTTAGGTTTAGGGTTAGGTTTAGGGTACGGGTTAGGGTTAGGGTACGGGTTAGGGTTAGGGTTAGGGTTAGGGTTAGGGTTAGGAAAGGGTTAGGGTTAGGGTTAGCGTTAGGGTTAGGTTACGGGTTAGGGTTAGGGTTAGTGTTAGGGTTAGGGTACGGGTTAGGGTTAGGGTACGGGTTAGGGTTAGGGTTAGGGTACAGGTTAGGGTTAGGGTACGGGTTAGGTTTATGGTTAGGGTTAGGGTTAGTGTTAGGGTTAGGGTACGGGTTAGGGTTAGGGGTTAGGGTTAGGGTTAGGGTTAGGGTTAGGGTAAGGTTACGGTACGGGTTAGGGTTAGGGTTAGGTTTAGGGTCAGGGTTAGGGGTTAGGGTTAGGGTTATGGTTAGGTTACGTGTTAGGGTTAGTGTACGGGTTAGGTTTAGGGTACGGGTTAGGGTTAGGGATAGGGTACGGGTTAGGGTTAGGGTTAGGGTACGTGTTAGGGTTAGGGTTAGGGTTAGGGTTAGGAGTTAGGGGTTAGAGGTTAGGGTTAGGGATAGGGTTAGGTTTAGGATTAGGATACGGGTTAGGGTATGGGTTAGGGTTAGGTTTAGGGGTAGGGTATGTGTTAGGGTTAGGGTTAGGGTTAGGGTACGTTTTAGGGTTAGGGTTAGGGTACGGGTTAGGGTTAGGGAACTGTTTAGTGTTAGGTTTAGGTTTAGGGTTAGGGTACGGGTTAGGGTTAGGGTTAGGGTTAGGGTAAGGGTTAGGGTACGGGTTAGGGATAGGGTTATGTTACAGGTTAGGGTTAGGGTACGGGTTAGGTTTATGGTTAGGGTTAGGGTTAGTGTTAGGGTTAGGGTACGGGTTAGGTTTAGGGTACGGGTTAGGGTTAGTGTACGGGTTAGGGTTAGGGTTAGGGTAGGGGTTAGGGTTAGTGTTAGGGTTAGGGTTAAGGTACGGGTTTTGGTTAGGGTTAGGTTTAGGGTTAGGGTTATGGTTAGTGTATGGGTTAGGGTTAGGAAAGGGTTAGGGTTACGGTTAGCGTTAGGGTTAGGGTACGGGTTAGGGTTAGGGTTAGGGTACGGTTAGGGTTAGGGTTAGGGTTAGGGTTAGGGTTAGGAGTTAGGGATTAGTGTTAGGGTTAGGGTAAGGGTTAGAGTTAGGGTTAGGGTATGGTTTAGGGTATGGGTTAGGTTTAGGGCACGGATTAGTGTTAGGGTTAGGGTTAGGGTTAGGGTTAGGGTACCGGTTAGGGTTAGGGTACGGGTTAGGGTTAGGGTTAGGGTACGGGTTAGGGTTAGGGTTAGGGTTAGGGTTAGGGTTAGGAGTTAGAGGTTAGTGTTAGGGTTAGGGTAAGGGTTAGAGTTAGGGTTAGGGTATGGGTTAGGGTATGGGTTAGGTTTAGGGCACGGATTAGTGTTAGGGTTAGGGTTAGGGTAAGGGTCAGGGTACGGGTTAAGGTTAGGGTTAGTGTTAAGGTTAGGGTACGGGTTAGGGTTAGGGTTAGGGTTAGGTTTAGGGTACGGGTTAGGGTTAGGGTTAGGGTTAGGGTTAGGGTACAGGTTAGGTTTAGGGTTAGGGTTAGGGTTATGTTACGGGTTAGGGTTAAGGTTAGGGTTAGGATTAGGGTACGGGGTAGGGTTAGGGTTAGGGTTCGGGTTAGGCTTAGGGTACGGGTTAGGGTTAGGGTTAGTGTACGGTTTAGGGTTAGGGTTAGTGTTAGGGTTAGTGTTAGGGTTAGAGGTTAGGGTTAGGGATAGGGTTAGGGTTAGGATTAGGGTACGGGTTAGGGTACGGGTTAGGTTTAGGGTTAGGGTTAGGGTATGGGTTAGGGTTAGGGTTAGGGTATGTTTTAGGGTTAGGGTACGGTTTAGGGTTAGGGTTAGGGTTAAGGTACGGGTTAGGGTTAGTTTTGGGTTAGGGTTAGGGTTAGGGTACGGGTTAGGTTTAGGGTACTCTTTTGCGTAAGGGTTAGGTTTAGGGTTAGGGAACGGGTTAGGGTTAGGGTTAGGGTACGGGTTAGGGTTAGGATTAGGGTACGTGGTAGGGTAATGGTTAGGGTACGGATTAGGGTTAGGGTAAGGGTTAGGGTTAGGGTTAGGGTACGGGTTAGGGTTAGGGTTAGGTTTAGGGTTAGGGTTAGAGGTTAGGGTTAGGGATACGGTTAGGTTTAGGATTAGGGTACGGGTTAGGGTACGGTTTAAGGTTAGGGTTAGGGTATGGGTTAGGGTTAGGGTTAGGGTACGTTTTAGGGTTAGGGTACGGTTTAGGTATAGGGTTAGGGTTAATGTACGGGTTAGGGTTAGGGTACAGGTTAGGGTTAGGTTTAGGGTCCGGGTTAGGTTTAGGGTACTCTTTTGGGTTAGGTTTAGGTTTAGGGTTAGGGAACGGGTTAGGGTTAGGGTTAGGGTTAGGGTTAGGGTACGGCTTATGGTTAGAGTAAGGGTACGGGTGAGGGTTACGGTACGGGTTAGGTTTAGGGTTAGGGTTAGGGTTAGTGTTAGGGTTAGGGTACGGGTTAGGGTTAGGGCACGGGTTAGTGTTAGGGTTAGGGTTAGGGTTAGGGTACGGGTTAGAGTTAGGGTACGGGTTAGGGTTAGGTTACGGGTTAGTATTAGGTTTAGGGGTTAGGGTAAGGGTTAGGGTTAGGGTTACGGTTAGGGTACAGGTTAGGGTTAGGGTTAGGGTTAAATTTAGGGTACGTGTTAGGGTTAGGGTTAGGGTTAGGGTACGGGTTAGGGTTAGGGTACGGGTTAGGGTAAGGGTACGGGTTAGTGTTAGGGTTAGGGTACGTGTTAGGGTTAGGGTTAGGGGTTAGGGTTAGGGTTAGGGTACGTGTTAGGGTTAGGGTACGGGTTAGGGTATGTGTTAGGGTTAGGGTACGGGTTAGGGTTAGGGTTAGTTGTTAGGGTTAGGGTTAGGGTTAGGGTTAGGGTTAGGGTTAGTGTACGGGTTAGGGTTAGGGTACGGGTTAGGGTTAGGGTTAGGGTTTGGGTTAGGGTTAGGGTTAGCGTACGGGTTAGGGTTAGGGTTAGGCTTAGGGTTAGGGTTAGGGTACGGGTTAGGGTTAGGGTACGAGTTAGGGTTAGGGTTAGGGTTAGGGTTACGGTTAGGGTACGGTTTAGGGTTCGGGTTAGGGTGCGGGTTAGTGTACGGGTTAGGGTTAGGGTTAGGGTTAGGGTTCGGTTACGGGTTAGGGTTAGGTTTAGGGTTAGGTTTAGGGTACGTGGTAGGGTTAGAGTTAGGGTACAGGTTAGGGTTAGGGTACGGGTTAGGGTTAGGGTTAGGGTTAGGGTACGGGTAAGGGTTAGGGTTAGGGTTAGGGTACGTGTTAGGGTTTTGGTTAGGCTTAGGGTTAGGGTTAGGGTTAAGGGTTAGTGTTAGGGTTAGGGTAAGGGTTAGGGATAGGGTACGGGTTAGGGTACGGGTTAGGGTTAGGGTTAGAGATAGGGTACGGGTTAGGGTTAGGATTAGGGTACGGTTTAGGGTTAGAGTACGGTTTAGGGTTAGGGTTAGGGTTAGGGTACGGGTTAGGGTTAGGGTACGGGTTAGGGTTCGGGTTAGTGTACGGGTTAGTGTTAGGGTTAGGGTACGGGTTAGGGTTAGGATTAGGGTTAGGGTTAGGGTTAGGGGTTGGAGGTTAGGGTTAGGTTTAGGGTTAGGGTTTGGGGTAGGGTACGGGTTAGGTTTAGGGTAAGTGTTAGGGTTAGGGTACGGGTTAGGGTACGGGTTAGGGTTAGGGTTAGGGTTAGTTTTAGGGTTCGGGTTAGGGTTAGGGTTATGGTTAGGGTACGGGTAAGTGTTAGGGTTAAGGTACGGGTTAGGGTTAGGATTAGGGATAGGGTTAAGTTTATGGGTTGGAGGTTAGGGTTAGGGTTAGGGTTAGTGTTAGGGTTAGGGTTAGGGTTAGGGTACGGGTTAGGGTTAGTGTTAGGGTTAGGATTAGGGTTAGGGTACGGGTTAGGTTTAGGGTAAGTTTTAGGGTTAGGGTACGGGTTAGGGTACGGGTTAGGGTACGGGTTAGGGTTAGGTACGGGTTAGGGTTAGGGTTACGGTTCGGGTTAGGTTTAGGGTTAGGTTTAGGGTACGGGTTAGGGTACTGGTTAGGGTTAGGGTACGGGTTAGGGTTAGGGTTAGGGTCAGGGTGCGGTTTAGGGTTCAGGTTAGGTTTAGGGTAAGGGTTAGGGTTAGGGTACGTCTTAGGTTTAGGGTTAGGATTAGGGTTAGGTTACGGGTTAGGGTTAGGATTAGGGTACGGGGTTGGGTAGGGGTTAGGTTACGGGTTAGCGTTATGGTACGGGTTAGGGTTAGGGTACGGGTTAGGGTTAGGGTACGGGTTAGGTTTAGGGTTAGGGGTAGGTTTAGTGTTAGGGTTAGGGTACGGGTTAGGGTTAGGGTTAGGGTACGGGTTAGGGTTAGGGTACGGGTTAGGGTTAGGGTTAGCGTAGGGGTTAGGGTTAGGGTACGGGTTAGGGTTAGGGTTATGGTAGGGGTTAGGGTTAGTGTTATGGTTAGGGTTAGGGTACGGGTCATGGTTAGGGTTAGGTTTAGGGTTAGGGTTAGGGTTAGGGTACGGGTTAGGGTACGGGTTACGGGTTAGGGTTAGGGTTAGGGTTAGGGTTTGGGTTAGGGTACGGGTTAGGGTTAGGTTTAGGGTATGGGTTAGGGTTAGGGTACGGGTTAGGGTTTGGGTTAGGGTTCGGGTTAGCGTTAGGGTACGGGTTAGGGTTAGTGTTATTATTAGGGTTAGTGTTAGGGTACGGGTTAGGGTTAGGGTTAGGGTAGGGGTTAGGGTTAGGTTATGTGTTAGGGTTAGGGTACGGGTTAGGGTTAGGGTTAGGGTTAGGGTTAGGGTACGGCTTAGGGTTAGGGTTAGTGGTTAGGGTTAGGGTTAGGGTTAGGGTTAGGGTTAGGGTTAGTGTACGTGTTATGGTTAGGGTACGGATTAGGGTTAGGTTTAGGGTTAGTGTTAGGTTTAGCGTACTGGTTAGGGTTAGGGTTAGGCTTAGGTTTAGGGTTAGGGCACGGGTTAGGGTTAGGGTACGGGTTACGTTTAGGGTTAGGGTTAGGTTTAGGATTAGGGTTAGGGTACGGTTTAGGTTTCGGGTTAGGGTTAGGGTTAGGGTTAGGGTACGGGTTAGGGATAGGGTTAGGGTTAGGGTTAGGATACGGGTTAGGGTTAGGGTTAAGCTTAGGGTACGTGGTAGGGTTAGGGTTAGGGTACGGGTTAGGGTTAGGGTACTGGTTAGGGTTAGGGTTAGGGTACGGGTTAGGGTTAGGGTTAGGTTTAGGTTTAGGGTTAGGGTTAGGTTACGGGTTAGGGTTAGGGTTAGGGGTTAGGGTTAGGGTTAGGGTACGGGTTAGGGTTAGTGTTAGGTTTAGTGTTAGGGGTCAGGGTTAGGGGTTCGGGTTAGGGTTAGGGTTAGGGTACGGGTTAGGGTTAGGTTTAGGTTACGGGTGAGGGTTAGGGTACTGGTTAATGTTAGGGTTAGGATTAGGGTTAGCGTTAGGGTACGGGTTAGGGTTAGGTTTAGGGTACTGGTTAGGGTTAGGGTAGGAGTTAGGGTTACGGTACGGGTTAGGGTTAGGGTTAAGGTACGTGTTAGGGTTAGGGTTAGGGGTTAGTGTTAGGGTACGGGTTAGGGTTAGGGTACGGGTTAGGGTTAGGGTAAGGTTTAGGGTTAGGGTACGGTTTAGGGTTAGAGTACAGGTTAGGTTTAGGGTTAGGGTACGGGTTAGGGTTAGGTTTAGGTGTTAGGGTTATGGTTAGGGCACGGGTTAGGGTTAGGGTACGGGTTAGTGTTAGGGTTAGGGTTAGGGTTAGGTTTAGGAAAGTGTTAGGGTTAGGGTTAGCGTTAGGGTTAGGGAACGGGTTAGGGTTAGGGTTAGGGTACGGGTTAGGGTTAGGGTTAGGGTTAGGTTTAGGGTACGGGTTAGTGTTAGGGTTAGGGGTTAGAGGTTAGTGTTAGGGTTAGGGTTAGGGTTAGGGTACGGGTTAGGGTACGGGTTAGGGTTAGGGCACGGGTTAGTGTTATGGTTAGAGTTAGGGTTAGCGTTAGGGTACGGGTTAGGGTACGGGTTAGGGTTAGGGTACGATTTAGGGTTAGGGTTAGGGGTTAGGGTAAGGTTTTGGGTTAGGGTTAGGGTTAGGTTACGGGTTAGGGTTAGGGTTAGGGTCAGGTTTAGGGGTTAGGGTTAGTGTTAGGGCTAGGGTACGGGTTAGGGTTAGTGTACGGGTTAGGTTTAGGTTACGGGTTAGGGTTAGGGATAGGGTACGGGTTAGTGTTAGGGTTAGGGTACGTGTTAGGGTTAGGGTTAGGGTTCGGGTTAGGGTTAGGGTTAGAGGTTAGTGTTAGGGATGGGGTTAGGGTTAGGATAGGGTACGGGTTAGGGTACGGGTTAGGGTTAGGTTTAGGGTTAGGGTATGGATTAGGGTTAGGTTTAGGGTACGTTTTAGGGTTAGGGTTAGGGTACAGGTTAGGGTTAGGGTACTGTTTAGGGTTAGGGTTAGGTTTAGGGTTAGGGTACGGGTTAGGGTTAGGGCACGGGTCAGTGTTAGGGATAGGGTTAGGGTTAGGGTTAGGGTACGGGTTAGGGTTAGTGTTAGAGTTAGGGTTAGGGGTCAGGGTTAGGGGTTTGGGTTAGGGTTAGGGTTAGGGTACGGGTTAGGGTTAGGGTTAGGTTACGGGTTAGGGTTAGGGTACTGGTTAAGGTTAGGGTTAGGGTTAGGGTTAGCGTTAGGGTACGGGTTAGGGTTAGGTTTAGGGTACGGGTTATGGTTAGGGTACGGGTTAGGGTTAGGGTACGGGTTAGGTTTAGGGTTAGGGTACGTGTTAGGGTTAGGGTTAGGGGTTAGGTTTAGTGTTAGGGTTAGGGTACGGTTAGGGTTAGGGTACGAGTTAGGGTTAGGGTTAGGTTTAGGGTTAGGGTACGTGTTAGGGTTAGGTACAGGTTAGGGTTAGGGTTAGGGTACGGGTTAGGGTTAGGTTTAGGGGTTAAGGTTATGGTTAGGGCACGGGTTAGGGTTAGGGTAAGGGTTAGTGTTAGGGTTAGGTTTAGGGTTAGGTTTAGGAAAGTGTTAGGGTTAGGGTTAGCTTTAGGGTTAGGGAACGGGTTAAGGTTAGGGTTAGGGTACGGGTTAGGGTTAGGGTTAGGTTAGGGTTAGGGTACGGGTTAGGGTTAGGGTTAGGGGTAAGAGGTTAGTGTTAGGGTTAGGGAACGGGTTAGGGTTAGGGTTAGGGTACGGGTTAGGGTACGGGTTAGTGTTAGGGTAGTGTTTAGGGTTAGGGTTAGGTTTAGGGTTAGGGTACGGGTTAGGGTTAGGGTTAGGGTACGGGTTAGGTTTAGGGTTAGGGGTAGGGTACGGGTTAGGGTTGGGGTTAGGGTACGGGTTAGGGTTAGGGTACGGGTTAGGTTTAGGTTTAGGGTTAGGGTTAGTGTTAGGGTTAGGGTACGGGTTAGGGTTAGGGTTAGGGTACGGGTTAGGTTTAGGGTACGGGTTAGGGTTAGGGTTAGGGTAGGGGTTAGGTTTAGGGTTATGGTTAGGGTTAGGGGACGGGTTATGGTTCGGGTTAGGTTTAGGGTTAGGGTTAGGGTTAGGGTACGGATTAGGGTTAGGAAAGGGTTAGGGTTAGGGGTAGCGTTAGGGTTAGGGTACGGTTTAGGGTTAGTGTTAGGGTTAGGGTTAGCGTACGGTTTAGGGTTAGGGTTAGGTTTAGGGTTAGGTTTAGGGTTAGGGTACGGGTTAGGGTTAGGGTACGGGTTAGGTTTAGGGTTAGGTTTAGGGTTAGGGTACGGGTTAGGGTTAGGGTACGGTTAGGGTTAGGGTTGGGTTAGGTTTCGGGGTTAGTGTTAGGGTTAGGGTTAGGGTTAGGGTTAGGGTACGGGTTAGGGTACGGGTTAGGGTTAGGGCACGGGTTAGTGTTAGGGATAGGGTTAGGGTACGGGTTAGGGTTAGGGTACGGTTTAGGGTTAGTGTTAGGGTTAGGATTAGGGTTAGGGTACGGGTTAGGTTTAGGGTAAGGGTTAGGGTTAGGGTACAGTTTAAGGTACGGGTTAGGGTTAGGGTTAGGGTTAGTGTACGGGTTAGGGTTAGGTTTACGGTTAAGTTTAGGGTACGGGTTAGGGTTAGGGCTAGGTTTAGGGTTAGGGTACGGGTTAGGGTTAGGGTTAGGGTTAGTTTTAGCGTACGGGTTAGGGTTAGGGTTAGGGCTAGGGTTAGGGTACGGGTTAGGGTTAGGGTACGGGTTAGGGTTAGGTTTAGGGTTAGTGTTAGGGTTAGGGTTAGGAAATGGTTAGGGTTAGGGTTAGCGTTAGGGTTAGGGTACGGTTTAGGGTTAGGGTTAGGGTACGTGTTAGGGTACGGGTTAGGGTTAGTGCACGGGTTAGTGTTAGGTTTAGGGTTAGGGTTAGGGTTAGGGTACGGGTTAGGGTTAGGGTACAGGCTAGGGTACGGGTTAGGGTTAGGGTGTGGGTTAGGGTTAGGGTTAGGAATTAGGGTGAGGGTTAGGGTTAGGGTACGGGTTAGGGTTAGGGTTAGGGTTAGGGTTAGGGTACGGGTTAGGTTTAGGGTACGGGTTAGTGTTAGGTTTAGGGTTAGAGTACGGGTTAGGGTTAGGGTTAGGTTTAGTGTTAGGGTACGGGTTAGGGTGAGGGTTAGGTACGGGTTAGGGTTAGGGTACGGGTTAGGGTAAGGGTACGGGGTAGGTTTAGGGTTAGGGTACGTGTTAGGGTTAGGGTTAGGGTTTAGGGTTCGGGTTCGGGTTAAGGTACAGTTTAAGGTTAGGGTACGGGTTAGGGTTAGGGTTAGGGTACGGGTTAGGGTTAGGGTTAGGTTTCGGGTTAAGGTTAGGGTTAGTGGTAGGTTAGGGTTAGGGTTAGGGTTAGGGTTAGGGTTAGTGTACGGGTTAGGGTTAGGGTACGGGTTAGGGTTAGGGTTAGGGTTAGGGTTAGGTTTAGCGTATGGGTTAGGGTTAGGGTTAGGCTTAGGTTTAGGGTTAGGGTACGGTTTAGGTTTCGGGTTAGGGTTAGGGTTAGGGTTAGGGTTAGGTTACGGGTTAGGGTTAGGGTTAGGGTTAGGGTACGTGGTAGTGTTAGGGTTAGGTTACAGGTAAGGGTTAGGTTACGGGTTAGGGTTAGGGTTAGGGTACGGGTTAGGGTTAGGGTTAGGTTTAGGTTTAGGTTTAGGTTTAGGGTTAGTTTATGGGTTAGCGTTAGGGTTAGGGGTTAGGCTTAGGGTTAGGGTTAGGGTTAGGGTTAGGGTACGGGTTATGGTTAGTGTTAGGGTTAGGTTTAGGGTCAGGGTTAGGGGTTAGGGTTAGCGTTAGGGTTAGGGTACGTGTTAGGGTTAGGGTACGGCTTAGGCTTAGTGTACTGTTTAAGGATAGGGTTAGGGTTAGTGTTAGCGTTAGGGTACGGGTTAGGGTTAGGGTTAGGGGTTAGGTTTAGAGTTAGGGTTAGGGTACGGGTTAGGGTTAGGGTACGGGTTAGGGTTAGGGTTAGGGTTAGGTTTAGAGTTAGGGTACGGGTTAGTGTTAGGGTACAGGTTAGGGTTAGGGTTAGGGTACGGTTTAGGGTTAGGTTTAGGTGTTAGGTTTATGGTTAGGGCACGGGTTAGGGTTAGGGTACGGGTTACGGTTAGGGTTAGGGTTAGGGTTAGGGTTAGGGTTAGGAAAGGGTTAGGGTTAGGGTTAGCGTTAGGGTTAGGGAACGGGTTAGTGTTAGGGTTAGGGTACGGGTTAGGGTTAGGGTTAGGGTACGGGTTAGGGTTAGGGTTAGGGGTTAGGGTTAGGGTTTGTGTTAGGGTTAGGGTTAGGGTACGGGTTAGGGTTAGGGTTAGGGTCAGGTTTAGGGGTTAGGGTTAGTGTTAGGGTTAGGGTACGGGTTAGGGTTAGTGTACGGGTTAGGTTTAGTGTACGGGTTAGGGTTAGGGATAGGGTACGGGTTAAGGTTAGGGTTAGGGTACGTGTTAGGGTTAGGGTTAGGGTTAGGGTTCGGGTTATGGTTAGGGTTAGAGGTTAGGGTTAGGGATAGGGTTAGGGTTAGGATTAGGGTACGGGTTAGGGTACGGGTTAGGGTTAGGTTTAGGGTTAGGGTATGGATTAGGGTTAGGGTTAGGTTACGTTTTAGGGTTAGGGTTAGGGTACGGGTTAGGGTTAGGGTACTGTTTAGGGTTAGGGTTAGGTTTAGGGTTAGGGTACGGGTTAGGGTTAGGGTTAGGGTACGGGTTAGGGTTAGGGTTAGGGTACGGGTTAGGGTTAGGGTTAGGGTACGGGTTAGGGTTAGGGTACGGGTTAGGTTTAGGGTTAGGGTTAGGGTTAGTGTTATGGTTAGGGTACGGGTTAGGGTTAGGGTTAGGGTAAGGGTTAGGGTTAGGGTAAGAATTAGGGTTAGGGTTAGGGGACGGGTTATGGTTCGGGTTAGGTTTAGGGTTAGGGTTAGGGTTAGGGTACGGGTTAAGGTTAGGAAAGGGTTAGGGTTAGGGTACGGGTTAGGGTTAGGTTTAGGGTTAGAATACGGGTTAGGGTTAGGGTTAGGGTTAGTGTTAGGGTACGGGTTAGGGTGAGGGTTAGGTACGGGTTATGGTTAGGGTACGGGTTAGGGTAAGGGTACGGGGTAGGTTTAGGTTTAGGGTACGTGTTAGGGTTAGGGTTAGGGGTTAGGGTTAGGGTTAGGGTTAGGGTACGGGTTAGGGTTAGGGTACGGGTTAGGGTTAGGTTTAGGGTACGGGTTAGGGTTAGGGTACGGGTTAGGGTTAGGGTTAGGGTTTGGGTTAGGGTTAGTGTACGGGTTAGGGTTAGGGTACTGGTTAGGGTTAGGGTTAGGGTTAGGTTTAGTTTTAGCGTACGGGTTAGGGTTAGGTTTAGGCTTAGTTTTAGGGTTAGGGTACGGGTTAGGGTCAGGGTACGGGTTATGGTTAGGGTTAGGATTAGGTTTAGGATTAGGGTTAGGGTACCGTTTAGGTTTCGGGTTAGGGTTAGGGTCAGGGTTAGGGTTAGGTTACGGGTTAGGTTTAGGTTTAGGGTTAGGGTACGTGGTAGTGTTAGGGTTAGGTTACAGGTAAGGGTTAGGGTACGGGTTAGGGTTAGGGTTAGGGTACGTGTTAGGGTTAGGGTTAGGGGTGAGGGTTAGAGTTAGGGTTAGGGTACGGGTTAGGGTTAGGGTACGGGTTAGGGTTAGGGTTAGGGATAGGGTTAGGTTTAGGGTTAGGGTACGGGTTAGGGTTAGGGTACAGGTTAGGGTTAGTGTTAGGGTACGGGTTAGGGTTAGGTTTAGGGGTTAGGTTTATGGTTAGGGCACGGTTTAGGGTTAGGGTACGGGTTACGGTTAGGGTTAGGGTTAGGGTTAGGGTTAGGGTTAGGGTTAAGGGTTAGGGTTAGGGTTAGCGTTAGGGTTAGGGAACGGGTTAGGTTTAGGGTTAGGGTAGGGGTTAGGGTTAGGGTTAGGGTTAGGGTTAGGGTTTGGGTTAGAGGTTAGGTTTAGGGATAGGGTTAGGGTTAGGATTAGGGTACGGGTTCGGGTACGGGTTAGGGTTAGGTTTAGGGTTAGGGTATGGATTAGGGTTAGGGTTAGGGTACGTTTTAGGGTTAGGTTTAGGGTACGGGTTAGGGTTAGGGTACTGTTTAGGGTTAGGGTTAGGTTTAGGGTTAGGGTACGGGATAGGGTTAGGGTTAGGGTACGGGTTAGGGTTAGGGTTAGGGTACGGGTTACTGTTAGAGTACGGGTTAGGTTTAGGGTTAGGGTTAGGGTTAGTTTCAGGGTTAGGGTACGGTTTAGGGTTAGTGTTAGGGTACGGGTTAGGGTTAGGGTACGGGTTAGGGTTAGGGTTAGGGTAGGGGTTAGGGTTAGGGTTAGGGTTAGGGTTAGGGGACGGGTTATGGTTCGGGTTAGGTTTAGGGTTAGGGTTAGGGTTAGGGTACGGGTTAAGGTTAGGAAAGGGTTAGGGTTAGGAGTAGCGTTAGGGTTAGGGTACGGGTTAGGGTTAGGGTTAGGGTACGGTTAGGGTTAGGGTTGGGGTTAGGGTTAGGGGTTAGGGTTTAGTGTTAGGGTTAGGGTTAGGGTTAGGGTTAGGGTACGGGTTAGGGTACGGGTTAGGGTTAGGGCACGGGTTAGTGTTAGGGATAGCGTTAGGGTTAGGGTACGGGTTAGGGTTAGGGTACGGGTTAGGGTTAGGGTACAGTTTAAGGTACGGGTTAGGGTTAGGGTTAGGGTTAGGGTTAGGGTACGGGTTAGGGTTAGGGTTACGGTTAAGTTTAGGGTACGGTTTAACGTTAGGGCTAGTGTTAGGGTTAGGGTACGGGTTAGGGTTAGGGTTAGTTTTAGCGTACGGGTTAGGGTTAGGGTTAGGGTTAGGGTTAGGGTACGGGTTCGGGTTAGTGTACGGGTTAGGGTTAGGTTTAGGGTTATTGTTAGGGTTAGGGTTAGGAAATGGTTAGTGTTAGGGTTAGCGTTAGGGTTAGGGTACGGGTTAGGGTTAGGGTTAGGGTACGGGTTAGGGTTAGGGTTAGGGTTAGGGTTAGGGGTTAGGGGTTAGTGTTATTGTTAGGCTTAGGGTTAGGGTTAGGATACGGGTTAGGGTACGGGTTAGGGTTAGGGCACGGGTTAGTGTTAGGTTTAGGGTTAGGGTTAGGGTTAGGGTACGGGTAGGGTTAGGGTACGGGTTAGGGTACGGGAAAGGGTTAGGGTACGGGTTAGGGTTAGGGTTAGGAATTAGGGTGAGGGTTAGGGTTAGGGTTAGGGTACGGGTTAGGGTTAGGGTTAGGGTTAGGTTCAGGTTTAGGGGTTAGGGTTAGTGTTAGGGTTAGGGTACGGGTTAGGGTTAGGGTACGGGTTAGGTTTAGGGTATGGGTTAGGGTTAGGTTTAGGGTTAGAGTACGGGTTAGGGTTAGGGTTAGGGTTAGTGTTAGGGTACGGGTTAGGGCGAGGGTTAGGTACGGGTTAGGGTTAGGGTACGGGTTAGGGTAAGGGTACGGGGTGGGTTTAGGGTTAGGGTACGTGTTAGGGTTAGGGTTAGGGGTTAGGGTTAGGGTTAGGGTTAGGGTACGGGTTAGGGTTAGGGTACGGGTTAGGGTAGGGTTAGGGTACGGGTTAGGGTTAGGGTTCGGGTTAGGGTTAGGGTTAGTGGTTAGGGTTAGGGTTAGGGTTAGGGTTAGGGTTAGGGTTAGTTTTAGTGTACGGGTTAGGGTTAGGGTAAGGGTTAGGGTTACGGTTAGAGTTAGGGTTAGGTTTAGCATACGGGTTAGGGTTAGGGTTAGGCTTAGGTTTAGGGTTAGGGTACGGGTTAGGGTTAGGGTACGGGTTACGGTTAGGTTTAGGGTTAGGTTTAGGATTAGGGTTAGGGTACGGTTTAGGTTTCGGGTTAGGGTTAGGGTTAGGGTTAGGTTACTGGTTAGGGTTAGGGTTAGGTTTAGGGTACGTGGTAGTGTTAGGTTTAGGTTACAGGTAAGGGTTAGGGTACGGGTTAGGGTTAGGGTTAGAGTACGGGTTAGGGTTAGGTTTAGGTTTAGGTTTAGGGTTAGGGTTAGGGTATGGGTTAGGGTTAGGGTTAGGGGTTAGGTTAGGGTTAGGTTTAGGGTACGGGTTATGGTTAGTGTTAGGGTTAGGGTTAGGGTCAGGGTTAGGGGCTAGGGTTAGGGTTAGGGTACGTGTTAGGGTTAGGGTACGGCTTAGGCTTAGGGTACTGTTTAAGGTTAGGTTTAGGGTTAGGGTTAGCGTTAGGGTACGGGTTAGGGTTAGGGTTAGGGTACTGGTTAGGGTTAGGGTACGGGTTAGGGTTAGGGTTAGGGTACGTGTTAGGGTTAGGGTTAGGGGTTAGGGTTAGAGTTAGGGTTAGGGTACGGGTTAGAGATAGGGTTAGGGTTAGGTTTAGGGTTAGGGTACGGGTTAGGGTGAGGGTACATGTTAGGGTTAGGGTTAGGGTACGGGTTAGGGTTAGGTTTAGGGGTTAGGTTTATGGTTAGGGCACGGGTTAGGGTAAGGGTACGGGTTAGGGTTAGGCTTAGGGTACGTGTTAGGGTTAGGGTTAGGGGTTAGGGTTAGGGTTAGGGTACGTGTTAGGGTTAGGGTACGGGTTAGGGTACGGGTTAGGGTTAGGGTACGGGTTAGGGTTAGGGTACGGGTTAGGGTTAGGGTTAGGGTTAGGGTACGGGTTAGGGTTAGTGTTAGGGTTAGAGTTAGGGTCAGGGTAAGGGGTTAGGGTTAGGGTTAGGGTTAGGGTTAGGGTACGTGTTAGGGTTAGGGTTAGGGTATGGGTTAGGGTTAGGGTACTGGTTAAGGTTAGGGTTAGGGTTACGGTTAGCGTTAGGGTACGGGTTAGGGTTAGGGTTAGGGGTTAAGGGTTAGTGTTAGGGTTAGGGTTAGGGTTAGGGTACGGGTTAGGGTACGGTTTAGGGTTAGGGTTAGGGTTAGTGTTAGGGTTAGGGTTAGGGTTAGCGTTAGAGTACGGGTTAGGTTTAGGGTACGTGTTAGGGCAAGGTTTAGGGTTAGGGTACGGGTTAGGGTTAGGGTTAGGGTATGTGTTAGGGTTAGGGTTAGGGGTTAGGGTTAGGGTTAGGGTTAGGTACGGGTTAGGGTTAGGGTATGGGTTAGGGTACGGGTTAGGTTTAGGGTTAGGGTACGGGTTAAGGTTAGGGTACAGTTTAGGGTTAGGGTTAGGGTACAGGTTAGGGTTAGGTTTACGGGTTAGGGTTAGGGTTAGGGTACGCGTTAGGGTTAGGGTACGGGTTAGGGTTAGTGTTAGGTTTAGGGTTAGGTTAGGAAAGGGTTAGGGTTAGGTTTAGTGTTAGGATATGGGTTAGGGTTAGGGTTAGGGTACGTTTTAGGTTTAGGGTTAGGTTACGGGTTAGGGTTAGGGTACTGTTTAGGGTTAGGTTTAGGTTTAGGGTTAGGGTACGGGATAGGGTTAGGGTTAGGGTACGGGTTAGGGTTAGGGTACGGGTTAGGGTTAGGGTACGGGTTAGGGTTAGGGTTAGGGTACGGGTTAGGGTTAGGGTACGGGTTAGGTTTAGGGTTAGGGTTAGGGTAGGGGTTAGGGTTAGGGTTAGGGTTAGGGTACGGGTTATGGTTAGGGTTAGGTTTAGGGTTAGTGTTAGGGTTAGGGTACGGGTTAGGGTTAGGAAAGGGTTAGGGTTAGGGTTACATTATGGTTAAGGTACGGGTTAGGTTTAGGGTTAGGGTACGGGTTAGGGTTAGGGTTAGGGTTAGGTTTAGGGGTTAGGGGTTAGTGTTAGGTTTAGGGTTAGGTTTAGGGTTAGGGTATGGGTTAGGGTACGGCTTAGGGTTAGGGCACGGGTTAGTGTTAGGGATAGGGTTAGGGTTAGGGTTAGGGTACAGGTTAGGGTTAGGGTTAGGGTTAGGGTTAGGTTTCGGGTTAGGGTTAGGGTTAGGGTTAGGATTAAGGTACGGGGTAGGGTTAGGTTTAGG
>JAVLSZ010000139.1:335000-355000 GCA_032313775.1 Urocyon cinereoargenteus | reverse complement strand
CGTTAGGGTTAGGGTACAGGTTAGGCTACGGGTTAGGGTTAGGGCACGGGTTAGTGTTAGGGTTAGGGTTAGGTTTAGGGTTAGGGTACGCGTTAGGGTTAGGGTACGGGTTAGGGTACGGGTTAGGGTTAGGGTAAGGGTTAGGATTAGGGTTTGGGGTTAGGGTGAGGGTTAGGGTTAGGGTTAGGGTTAGGGTACGGGTTAGGGTTAGGGTTAGGGTTAGGGTCAGGGTTAGGGGTTAGGGTTAGGGTTAGGGTACGTGTTAGGGTTAGGGTTAGGGTTAGGTTTAGGGTACGGGTTAGGGTTAGGGTTAGGGTTAGGGTTAAAGTTAGGTTATGTGTTAGGGTTAGGGTTAGTGTATGGGTTAGGGTTAGGGTACGGGTTAGGTTAAGGGTACGGGTTAGGGTTAGGCTTAGGGTACGTGTTAGGGTTAGGGTTAGGGTATAGGGTTAGGGGTAGGGTACGTGTTAGGGTTAGTGTACGGGTTAGGGTACGGGTTAGGGTTAGGGTACGGGTTAGGTTTAGGGTACGGTTTAGGGTTAGGGTTAGGGTACAGTTTAGGGTTAGGTTAGGGTTAGGTTACGGGTTAGGTTTAGGGTTAGGGTTAGGATTAGGTTACGGGGTAGGGTTCGGGTTAGGGTACGGGTTAGGGTTAGTGTACGGGTTAGGGTTAGGTTTAGGGTATGGGTTAGGTTTAGGTTTAGGGTACGTGTTAGGGTTAGGGTTAGGGTTAGGGTTAGGGTTAGAGTTTAGGGTTAGGGATAGAGTTAGGGTTAGGATTACGGTACGGGTTAGGGTACGGGTTAGGGTTAGGGTTAGGGTACGGGTTAGGGTTAGGGTACTGTTTAGTGTTAGGATTAGGTTTAGGGTTAGGGTACAGGTTATGGTTAGGGTTAGGTTTAGGGTTAGGGTTAGGGTTAGGGTACGGGTTAGGGTTAGGAAAGGGTTAGGGTTAGGGTTAGCGTTATGGTTAGGGTACGGGTTAGGGTTAGGGTTAGGGTACGGGTTAGGGTTAGGGTTAGGGTTAGGGTTAGGGGTTAGGGTTTAGTGTTAGGTTTAGGGTTAGGGTTAGGGTTAGGGTTAGGGTTAGGGTATGGGTTAGGGTACGGCTTAGGGTTAGGGCACGGGTTAGTGTTAGGGATAGGGTTAGGGTTAGGGTTAGAGTACAGGTTAGGGTTAGGGTTAGGGTTAGGGTTAGGTTTCGGGTTAGGGTTAGGGTTAGGGTTAGGATTAAGGTACGGGGTAGGGTTAGGGTTAGGGTACGGGTTAGGGTTAGGGTACGGGTTAGGGTTAGGTTTAGGGTACGGGTTAGGGTACGGGTTAGGGTTAGGGTTAGGGTACGTGTTAGGGTTAGGGTTAGGGTTAGCGTTAGGGTTAGGATTAGAGGTTAGGGTTAGGGATAAGTTTAGGGTTAGGATTAGGGTACGGGTTAGGGTTCAGGTACGGGTGAGTGTTAGGGTTAGGGTATGGGTTAGGGTTAGGGTTAGGGTATGTGTTAGGGTTAGGGTTAGGGGTTAGGGTTAGTGTTAGGGTTAGGTACGGGTTAGGGTTAGGGCACGGGTACGGGTTAGGGTTAGGGTTAGGGTTAGGGTACGGGTTAGGGTTAGGTTTAGGGGTTAGGGTTAGGTTTAGGGTACGGGTTAGGGTTAGGGTACGGGTTAGGGTACGGGTTAGGGTTAGGGTTAGGTTAGGAAAGGGTTAGGGTTAGGGTTAGCGTTAGGGTTAGGGTACGGATTAGGGTTAGTGTTAGGGTACGGGTTAGGGTTAGGGTTAGGGTTAAGGTTAGGGTTAGGGTTTAGGGGTTAGTGTTAGGGTTAGGGTTAGGGTTAGGGCACGGGTTAGGGTTAGGGTTAGGGGTTAGGGGTTAGTGTTAGGGTTAGGGTTAGGGTTAGGGTACGGGTTAGGGTACGGGTTAGGGTTAGGGCACGGGTTAGTGTTAGGGTTAGGGTTAGGGTTAGCGTTAGGGTACGGGTTAGGGTTAGGGTATGGGTTAGGGTTAGTGTACGGGTTAGGGTTAGGGTTAGGGGTTAGGGTTAGGGTTAGGGTTAGGGTTAGGGTACGGGTTAGGGTTAGGGTTAGGTTTAGGGTCAGGGTTAGGGGTTAGGGTTAGGGTTAGGGTTAGGTTACGGGTTAGGGTTAGTGTACGGGTTAGGTTTAGGGTACGGGTTAGGGTTAGGGATAGGGTACGGGTTAGGGTTAGGGTTAGGGTACGTGTTAGGGTTAGGGTTAGGGTTAGGGTTAGGGTTAGAGGTTAGGGTTAGGGATAGTGTTAGGGTTAGGATTAGGGTATGGGTTAGGGTACGGGTTAGGGTTAGGGTTAGGGTACGGGTTAGGGTACGGTTTAGGGTATGTTTTAGGGTTAGGGTACGGTTTAGGGTTAGGGTTAGGGTTAGGGTACGGGTTAGGTTTAGGGTACGGGTTAGGGTTAGGGTTAGTTTACGGGTTAGGGTTAGGGTACTGTTTAGGTTAAGGTTAGGTTTAGGGTTAGGGTACGGGTTAGGGTTAGGGTTAGGGTACGGGTTAGGGTTAGGGTTAGGGTTAGAGTTAGGGTTAGGGTACGGGTTAGGGTTAGGGTACGCGTTAGGATTAGGGTACGGGTTAGGTTTAGGGTTAGGGTTAGGGTTAGGGTTAGTGCTAGTTTTAGGGTACGGTTTAGGTTTAGGGTTAGGGTACGGGTTAGGGTTAGGGTACGGGTTAGGGTTAGGGTTAGGGTAGGGGTTAGGGTTAGGGTTAGGGTTAGGGTTAGGGTACGGGTTATGGTTATGGTTAGGTTTAGGTTTAGGGTTAGGGTTAGGGTACGGGTTAGGGTTAGGATAAGGGGTTAGGGTTAGGGTTAGGGTTAGGGTTAGGGTTACGGTAAATGTACGGGTTAAGGTTAGTGTTAGGGTTAGGGTTAAGGTCAGGGTTAGGGGTTAGGTTTAGGGTTAGGGTTAGGGTACGAGTTAGGGTTAGGGTTAGGGTATGGGTTAGGGTTAGGGTACTGGTTAGTTTTAGGGTTAGGGTTAGGGTTAGCGTTAGTGTACGGGTTAGGGTTAGGGTTAGGGTACGGGTTAGGGTTAGGGTACGGGTATGGGTTAGGGTTAGGGTTAGCGTTAGGGTACGGGTTAGGGTTAGGTTTAGGGGTTAGGGTTAGGGTTAGGGTACGGGTTAGGGTTAGGGCACGGGTTAGGGTTAGGGTTAGGGTTAGGGTTAGGTTAGGAAAGGGTTAGGGTTAGGGCTAGCGTTAGGGTTAGGGTACGGTTTAGGGTTAGTGTTAGGGTACGGGTTAGGGTTAGGGTTAGGGTTAAGGTTAGGGTTAGGGTTTAGGGGTTAGTGTTAGGGTTAGGTTTAGGGTTAGGGTACGGGTTAGGATTAGGGTTAGGGGTTAGGGGTTAGTGTTAGGGTTAGGGTTAGGTTTAGGGTACGGGTTAGGGTACGGGTTCGGGTTAGGGCACGGGTTAGTGTTAGGGTTAGGGTTAGGGTTAGCGTTAGGGTACGGGTGAGGGTTAGGGTACGGGTTAGGGTACGGGTGAGGGTTAGGGTACGGGTTAGGGTTTGGGTTAGGGGTTAGAGTTAGGGTTAGGGTTAGGGTTAGGGTACGGGTTAGGGTTAGGGTTAGGTTTAGGGTCAGGGTTAGGGGTTAGGTTTAGGGTTAGGGTTAGGTTACGGGTTAGGGTTAGGGTACGGGTTAGGTTTAGGGTACGGGTTAGGGTTAGGGATAGGGTACGGGTTAGGGTTAGGGTTAGGGTACGTGTTAGGGTTAGGGTTAGGGTTAGAGTTAGGGTTAGAGGTTAGGTTTAGGGATAGGGTTAGGGTTAGGATTAGGGTACGGGTTAGGGTACGGGTTAGGGTTAGGTTTAGGGTTAGGATATGGGTTAGGGTTAGGGATAGGGTACGTTTTAGGGTTAGGGTTAGAGAACGGGTTAGGGTTAGGGTACTGTTTAGGGTTAGGTTTAGGTTTAGGGTTAGGGTACGGGTTAGGGTTAGGGTTAGGGTACGGGTTAGGGTTAGGGTACGGGTTAGGGTTAGGTTACGGGTTAGGTTTAGGGTACGGGTTAGGGTTAGGGTACGGGTTAGTTTTAGGGTTAGGGTTAAGGTAGGGGTTAGGGTTAGGGTCAGGGTTAGGGTTAGTTTTAGGGTTAGGGTACGGGTTATGGTTAGGGTTAGGTTTAGGGTTAGTGTTAGTGTTAGGGTACAGGTTAGGGTTAGGAAAGGGTTAGGGTTAGGGTTAGCGTTATGGTTAGGGTACGGGTTAGGTTTAGGTTTAGGGTAGGGGTTAGGGTTAGGGTTAGGTTTAGGGTTAGGGGTTAGGGGTTAGTGTTAGGTTTAGGGTTAGGGTTAGGGTTAGGGTTAGGGTATGGGTTAGGGTACGGCTTAGGGTTAGGGCACGGGTTAGTGTTAGGGATAGGGTTAGGGTTAGGGTTAGGGTACAGGTTAGGGTTAGGTTTCGGTTTAGGGGTAGGTTTCGGGTTAGGGTTAGGGTTAGGGTTAGGATTAAGGTACGGGGTAGGGTTAGGATTAGCGTACGGGTTAGGGTTAGGGTACGGGTTAGGGTTAGGTTTAGGGTACGGGTTAGGGTACGGGTTAGGGTACGGCTTAGGGTACGTGTTAGCGTTAGGGTTAGGGTTAGCGTTAGGGTTAGGGTTAGAGGTTAGGTTTAGGGAGAGTTTTAGGGTTAGGATTAGGGTACGGGTTAGGGTTCAGGTTCGGGTGAGTGTTAGGGTTAGGGTATGGGTTAGAGTTAGGGTTAGGGTAAGTTTTAGTGTTAGGGTACGGTTTAGGGTTAGGGTTAGTGTTAGGGTACGGGTAAGGGTTAGGGTACGGGTTAGGGTTAGGGTTACGGTATGAGTTAGGTTTAGGATACTGTTTAGGGTTAGGGTAGGTTTCGGGTTAGGGTACGTGTTAGGGTTAGGGTTAGTGTACGGGCTAGGTTTAGGGATAGGGTTAGGGTTAGTGTACGGGTTAGGGTTAGGGTTAGGGTTAGGGTTAGGGTACGGGTTAGGTTTAGGGTACTGTTTAGGGTTAGGGTTAGGTTTAGGGTTAGGGTACGGGTTAGGGTTAGGGTTAGGGTACGGGTTAGGTTTAGGGTTAGGGTTAGGGCTAGGGTACGGCTTAGGGTTAGGGTTAGGGTACGGGTTAGGTTTAGGGTTAGGTTTAGGGTTAGGTTTAGGGTACGGGTTAGGGTTAGGGTTAGCGTACGGGTTAGGTTTAGGGTTAGGTTACGGGTTAGGTTTAGTGTATGGGTTAGGGTTAGCGTTAGGGTTACGTTAGCGTTAGGGTACGGGTTAGGGTTTGGGTTAGGGTTAGGGTTAGGGTACGGGTTAGGGTTAGGGTACGGGTTAGGGTTAGGTTACGGGTTAAGGTTAGGGTACGGGTTAGGGTTGGGGTTAGGGTTAGGGTACGGGTTAGGGTTAGTGTAAGGGTTAGGGTTAGAGTTAGGGTACGGGTTAGGGTTAGGGTTAGGGGTTAGGGTTAGGGTTAGGGTTAGGGTTAGTGTACGGGTTAGGGTTAGGGTACGGGTTAGGGTTAGGGTTAGGGTTAGCGTACGGGTTAGGGTTAAGGTTAGGTTTAGGATTAGGGTTAGGGTACGGGTAAGGGTTAGGGTACGGGTTAGGGTTAGGGTTACGGTTAGGGTTAAGGTTAGGGTTAGGAAAGGGTTAGGCTTAGGGTTAGCCTTAGGGTTAGGGTACGGTTTAGGGTTAGGGTTAGGGTACGGGTTAGGGTTAGGGTTAGGGTTAGGGGTTAGGGGTTAGTGTTAGGGTTAGGGTTAGGGTTAGGGTTAGGGTACGGGTTAGGGTAAGGGTACGGGTTATGGTTAGGGTACGGGTTAGGTTTAGGGTTAGGGTTAGGGTTAGTGTTAGGGTTAGGGTACGGGTTAGGGTTAGGGTTAGGGTACGGGTTAGGGTTAGGTTACGGGTTATGGTTAGGGTTAGTTTTAGGGTTAGGGTTAGGGTTAGGGTACGGGTTAGGGTTAGGGTTAGGGTACAGGATAGGTTTAGGGTAAGGGTTAGGGTTAGGGTTAGGGTTAGGGTACATATTAGGGTTAGGGTTAGGGTACGGGTTAGGGTTAGGGTACGGGTTAGGTTTAGGGTACGGGTTAGGGTTAGGGTACGGGTTAGGGTTAGGGTACAGGTTAGGGTTAGGGTACGGGTTAGGGTTAGGGTTAGGGTTAGGTTTAGGGTTAGGGTACGGGTTAGGGTTAGAGTTAGGGTACGGTTTAGGATTAGGTTTAGGGTTAGGGTTAGGGTTAGGGTTAGCGTACGGGTTAGGGTTAGGGTTAGGTTTAGGGTTAGGGTAAGGGTACGGGTTAGGGTTACGGTACGGGTTAGGGTACGGTTTAGGGTACGGGTTAGGGTTAGGGCACGGGTTAGTGTTAGGGTTAGGGTTAGGGTTAGCGTTAGGGTACGGGTTAGGGTTAGGCTACGGGTTAGGGTACGGGTTAGGGTTAGGGTACGGGTTAGGGTTAGGGTACGGATTAGGGTTAGGTTTAGGGTATGTATTAGGGTTAGGGTTAGGGGTTAGGGTTAGTGTTAGGGTTAGGTACGGGTTAGGGTTAGGGTACGGGTTAGGGTACGGGTTAGGGTTAGGGTTAGGGTACGGGTTAGGGTTAGGGTACAGTTTAGGGTTAGGGTTAGGGTACGGGTTAGGGTTAGGTTTAGGGTTTAGGGTTAGGGTTAGGGTACCGGTTAGTGTTAGGGTTAGGGTTAGGGTTAGTGTTAGGTTTCGGGTACGGGTTAGGTTTAGGGTACTGGTTAGGGTTAGGTTACGGGTTAGGGTTAGGGTTAGGGTAGGGGCTGGGTTAGGGTTAGGGTTAGGGTTAGGGTTAGGGTTAGGGTTAGGGGTTAGGGTTAGGGTTAGGGTTAGGGTTAGTGTACGGGTTAGGGTTAGGGTACGGGTTAGGGTTAGGGTTAGGGTTAGCGTACGGGTTAGGGTTAGGGTTAGGTTTAGGATTAGGGTTAGGGTACGGGTAAGGGTTAGGGTACGGGTTAGGGTTAGGGTACGGTTAGGGTTAAAGTTAGGGTTAGGAAAGGGTTAGGCTTAGGGTTAGCCTTAGGGTTAGGGTACGGTTTAGGGTTAGGGTTAGGGTACGGGTTAGAGTTAGGGTTAGGGTTAGGGGTTAGTGGTTAGTGTTAGGGTTAGGGTTAGGGTTAGGGTTAGGTTACGGGTTAGGGTAAGGGTACGGGTTATGGTTAGGGTACGGGTTAGGTTTAGGGTTAGGGTTAGGGTTAGTGTTAGGGTTAGGGTACGGGTTAGGGTTAGGGTTAGGGTACGGGTTAGGGTTAGGGTTAGGGTTAGGTTACGGGTTATGGTTAGGGTTAGGTTTAGGGTTAGGGTTAGGGTACGGGTTAGGGTTAGGGTTAGGGTACAGGATAGGTTTAGGGTAAGGGTTAGGGTTAGGGTTAGGGTTAGGGTACATATTAGGGTTAGGGTTAGGGTACGGGTTAGGGTTAGGGTACGGGTTAGGTTTAGGGTACGGGTTAGGGTTAGGGTACGGGTTAGGGTTAGGGTACAGGTTAGGGTTAGGGTACGGGTTAGGGTTAGGGTTAGGGTTAGGGTTAGGTTTAGGGTTAGGGTACGGGTTAGGGTTAGAGTTAGGGTACGGTTTAGGATTAGGGTTAGGGTTAGGGTTAGGGTTAGGGTTAGCGTACGGGTTAGGGTTAGGGTTAGGTTTAGGGTTAGGGTAAGGGTACGGGTTAGGGTTAGGGTACGGGTTAGGGTACGGTTTAGGGTACGGGTTAGGGTTAGGGCACGGGTTAGTGTTAGGGTTAGGGTTAGGGTTAGCGTTAGGGTACGGGTTAGGGTTAGGCTACGGGTTAGGGTACGGGTTAGGGTTAGGGTACGGGTTAGGGTTAGGGTACGGATTAGGGTTAGGTTTAGGGTATGTATTAGGGTTAGGGTTAGGGGTTAGGGTTAGTGTTAGGGTTTGGTACGGGTTAGGGTTAGTGTACGGGTTAGGGTACGGGTTAGGGTTAGGGTTAGGGTACGGGTTAGGGTTAGTGTACAGTTTAGGGTTAGGGTTAGGGTACGGGTTAGGGTTAGGTTTAGGGTTTAGGGTTAGGGTTAGGGTACCGGTTAGGGTTAGGGTTAGGGTTAGGGTTAGTGTTAGGTTTCGGGTACGGGTTAGGTTTAGGTTTAGGGTACTGGTTAGGGTTAGGGTACGGGTTAGGGTTAGGGTTAGGGTAGGGGCTGGGTTAGGGTTAGGGTTAGGGTTAGGGTTAGGGTTAGGCTTAGGGGTTAGGGTTAGGGTTAGGGTTAGGGTTAGTGTACGGGTTAGGGTTAGGGTACGGGTTAGGGTTAGGGTTAGGGTTAGCGTACGGGTTAGGGTTAGGGTTAGGTTTAGGATTAGGGTTAGGGTACGGGTAAGGGTTAGGGTACGGGTTAGGGTTAGGGTTACGGTTAGGGTTAAGGTTAGGGTTAGGAAAGGGTTAGGCTTAGGGTTAGCCTTAGGGTTAGGGTACGGTTTAGGGTTAGGGTTAGGGTACGGGTTAGGGTTAGGGTTAGGGTTAGGGGTAGGGGTTAGTGTTAGGGTTAGGGTTAGGGTTAGGGTTAGGGTACGGGTTAGGTTTAGGGTACGGGTTATGGTTAGGGTACGGGTTAGGTTTAGGGTTAGGGTTAGGGTTAGTGTTAGGGTTAGGGTACGGGTTAGGGTTAGGGTTAGGGTACGGGTTAAGGTTAGGGTTAGGGTTAGGGTACGGGTTATGGTTAGGGTTAGGTTTAGTGTTAGGGTTAGGGTTAGGGTACGGGTTAGGGTTAGGGTTAGGGTACAGGATAGGTTTAGGGTAAGGGTTAGGGTTAGGGTTAGGGTTAGGGTTAGGGTTAGGGTACATATTAGGGTTAGGGTTAGGGTACGGGTTAGGGTTAGGGTACGGGTTAGGTTTAGGGTACGGGTTAGGGTTAGGGTACGGGTTAGGGTTAGGGTACGGGTTAGGGTTGGGTTACGGGTTAGGGTTAGAGTTAGGGTACGGTTTAGGATTAGGGTTAGGGTACGGGTTAGGGTTAGGGTTAGGGGTTAGGGTTAGGGTTAGGGTTAGGGTTAGGTTTAGGGTACGGGTTAGGGTTAGGGTTAGGGTACGGGTTAGGGTTAGGGATAGGGTATGGGTTAGGGTTAGGGTTAGGGTACGTGTTAGGGTTAGGGTTAGGGTTAAGGTTAGGGTTAGAGGTTAGGGTTAGGGATAGGGTTAGGGTTAGGATTAGGGAACGGGTTAGGGTACGGGTTGGGGTTAGGTTTAGGGTTAGGATATGGGTTAGGGTTAGGGTTAGGGTACGTTTTAGGTTTAGGGTTAGGGTACGGGTTAGGGTTAGGGTACTGTTTAGGGTTAGGTTTAGGTTTAGGGTTAGGGTACGGGTTAGGGTTAGGGTTAGGGTACGGGTTAGGGTTAGGGTACGGGTTAGGGTTAGGGTACGGGTTAGGGTTAGGGTTAGGGTACGGGTTAGGGTTAGGGTACGGGTTAGGTTTAGGGTTAGGGTTAGGTTAGGGGTTAGGGTTAGGTTTAGGGTTAGGGTTAGGGTACGGGTTATGGTTAGGGTTAGGTTTAGGGTTAGTGTTAGGGTTAGGGTACGGGTTAGGGTTAGGGTTAGGGTTAGGGTTAGGTGTTAGGGGTTAGTGTTAGGGTTAAGGTTAGGGTTAGGGTATGGGTTAGGGTACGGCTTAGGGTTAGGGCACGGGTTAGTGTTAGGGATAGGGTTAGGGTTAGTTTTAGGGTACAGGTTAGGGTTAGGGTTAGGGTTAGGTTTAGGTTTCGGGTTAGGGTTAGGGTTAGGGTTAGGATTAAGGTACGGGGTAGGGTTAGGGTTAGGGTACGGGTTAGGGTTAGGGTACGGGTTAGGGTTAGGTTTAGGGTACGGGTTAGGGTACGGGTTAGGGTTAGGGTTAGGGTACGTGTTAGGGTTAGGGTTAGGGTTAGCGTTAGGGTTAGTGTTAGAGGTTAGGGTTAGGGATAGGTTTAGGGTTAGGATTAGGGTACGGGTTAGGGTTCAGGTTCGGTTGAGTGTTAGGGTTAGGGTATGTGTTAGAGTTAGGGTTAGGGTAAGTTTTAGGGTTAGGGTACGGTTTAGAGTTAGGGTTAGTGTTAGGGTACGGGTTAGGGTTAGGGTACGGGTTAGGGTTAAGGTTAGGTTACGGGTTAGGTTTAGGATACTGTTTAGGGTTAGGGTTAGGTTTAGGGTTAGGGTACGTGTTAGGGTTAGGGTTAGGGTACGGGCTAGGGTTAGGGATAGGGTTAGGGTTAGGGTACGGGTTAGGGTTAGGGTTAGGGTACGGGTTAGGGTTAGGGTACGGGTTAGGTTTAGGGTTAGGGTTAGGGTTAGTGTTAGGGTTAGGGTACGGGTTAGGGTTAGGGTTAGGGTACGGGTTAGGGTTAGGGTTAGGGTTAGGTTTAGGTTAGGGTTCGGGTTAGGGTACAGGTTAGGGTTAGGTTTAGGGTACGGGTTAGGTTTAGGGTTAGGTTACGGGTTAGGGTTAGGGTATGGGTTAGGGTTAGCATTAGGGGTAGGGTTAGCGTTAGGGTACGGGTACGGGTACGGGTTAGGGTTAGGGTTAGGGTTAGGGTTAGGGTACGGGTTAGGGTTAGGGTTAGGGTAAGGGTTAGGGTTAGGGTGAGGGTTAGGGTTAGCCTTAAGGTACGGGTTAGGGTTAGGGTTAGGGTTAGGGTTAGGGTTAGCGTACGGGTTAGGGTTAGGTTTAGGTTTAGGGTTAGGGTAAGGGTACGGGTTAGGGTTAGGGTTAGGGTTAGCGTACGGGTTAGGGTTAGGTTTAGGTTTAGGGTTAGGGTAAGCGTACGGGTTAGGGTTAGGGTTAGCGTTAGGGTACGGGTTAGGGTTAGGGTACGGGTTAGGGTACGGGTTAGGGTTAGGGTACGGGTTAGGTTTAGGGTACGGGTTAGGGTTAGGGTTAGGGTATGTATTAGGGTTAGGGTTAGGGGTTAGGGTTAGTGTTAGGGTTAGTTACGGGTTAGGGTTAGGGTACGGGTTAGGGTACGGGTTAGGGTTAGGGTTAGGGTACGGGTTAGGCTTAGGGTACAGTTTAGGGTTAGGGTTAGGGTACGGGTTAGGGTTAGGTTTAGGGTTTAGGGTTAGGGTTAGGGTACCGGTTAGGTTTAGGGTTAGGGTTAGGGTTAGTGTTAGGGTTAGGGTACGGGTTAGGTTTAGGTTTAGGGTACTGGTTAGGGTTAGGGTACGGGTTAGGGTTAGGGTAGGGGTTAGGGTTAGGGTTAGGGTTAGGGTTAGGGTACGGGTTATGGTTAGGGTAAGTTTAGGGTTTAGGGTTAGGGTTAGGGTACGGGTTAGGTTTAGGGTTAGGGGTTAGGGTTAGGGTTAGTGTTAGGGTTAGGGTACGGGTTAGGGTTAGTGTTAGGGTTAGGGTTAGGGTCAGCGTTCGGGGTTAGGGTTAGGGTTAGGGTACGGGTTAGGGTTATGGTACTGGTTAGGGTTAGGGTTAGGGTTAGGGTTAGGGTGCGGTTTAGGTTTCGGTTTTCGGTTAGGGTGAGGTTTAGGGTTAGGGTACGGGTTAGGGTTAGGGTTAGGGTTAGGTTACGGGTTAGGGTTAGGGTTAGGTTTAGGATTACGGTACGGGGTAGGGTTCGGGTTAGGGTACGGGTTAGGGTTAGGGTACGGGTTAGGGTTAGGGTTAGGGTACGGGTTAGGTTTAGGGTTAGGGTACGTGTTAGTGTTAGGGTTAGGGTTAGGGTTAGGGTTAGGGTTAGAGGTTAGGGTTAGGGATAGTGTTAGGGTTAGGATTAGGGTACGGGTTAGGGTACGGTTTAGGGTTATTGTTAGGGTTAGGCTTAGGGTAAGGGTTATGGTTACGGTACGGGTTAGGGTTAGGGTTAGGGTACGGGTTAGGGTTAGGGTACTGTTTAGGGTTAGGGTTACGTTTTGGGTTAGAGTACGGGTTAGGGTTAGGGTTAGGGTACGGTTTAGGGTTAGGGTTAGGGTACGGGTTAGGGTTAGGGTTAGGGTTAGGGTTAGGGTACGGGTTAGGGTTAGGGTACGGGTTAGGTTTAGGGTTAGCGTTAGGGTTAGTGTTAGGGTTAGAGTACGGGTTAGGTTTAGGGTTAGGGTACGGGTTAGGGTTAGGGTTAGGGTTAGGGTACGGGTTAGGGTTAGGGTCAGGGTACGAGTTAGGGTTAGGGTACGGGTTAGGGTTAGGGTTAGGGTTAGGGTACGGGTTAGGTTAAGGGTACGGGTTAGGGTTAGGTTTAGGGTTAGGGTTAGCGTACGGGTTAGGGTTAGGGTTAGGTTTAGGATTAGGGTTAGGGTACGGGTAAGGTTTAGGGTACGGGTTAGGGTTAGGGTTAGGGTTAGGGTTAGGGTTAGGGTTAGGAAAGGGTTAGGGTTAGGGTTAGCCTTAGGGTTAGGGTACGGGTTAGGGTTAGGGTTAGGGTACGGGTTAGGGTTAGGTGTTAGGGGTTAGTGTTAGGGTTAGGGTTAGGGTTAGGGTTAGGGTACGGGTTAGGGCTAGGGTACGGGTGAGGGTTAGGGTACGGGTTAGCTTTAGGGTTAGGGTTAGTGTTAGTGTTAGCGTTAGGGTACGGGTTAGGGTTAGGACTAGGGTACGGGTTAGGGTTAGGGTTAGGGTTAGGGTACGGGTTATGGTTAGGGTTAGGTTTAGGGTTAGGGTTAGGGTACGGGTTAGGGTTAGGGTTAGGGTACGGGTTAGGGTTAGGGTACGGGTTAGGGTTAGGGTTAGGGTTAGGTTTAGCGTTAGGGTACGGGTTAGGGTTAAGGTTAGGGTACGGGTTAGGGTTAGGGTACGGGTTAGGGTTAGGGTACGGGTTAGGGTTAGGGTACGGTTTAGCGTTAGGGTTAGGGTTAGGGTTAGGGTTAGGGTACGGATTAGGGTTAGAGTTAGGGTACGGTTTAGGGTTAGTGTTAGGGTTAGGTTTAGGGTTAGGCTTAGGGTTAGCGTACGGGTTAGGGTTAGGGTTAGGTTTAGGGTTAGGGTTAGGGTACGGGTTAGGGTTAGGGTACGGGTGAGGGTACGGGTTAGGGTACGGGTTAGGGTTAGGGCACGGGTTAGTGTTAGGGTTAGGGTTAGGTTTAGCGTTACGGTACTGGTTAGGGTTAGGGTACGGGTTAGGGTATGGGTTAGGGTTAGGGTACGGGTTAGGGTTAGGGTACGGGTTAGGGTTAGGGTTAGGGTATGTGTTAGGTTTAGGGTTAGGGGTTAGGGTTAGTGTTAGGGTTAGGTACGGGTTAGGGTTAGGCTACAGGTTAGGGTACGGGTTAGGGTTAGCGTTACGGTACGGGTTAGGGTTAGGGTACAGTTTAGGGTTAGGGTTAGGGTACGGGTTAGGGTTAGGTTTAGGGGTTAGGGTTAGGTAAGGAAAGGGTTAGGGTTAGGGTTAGCGTTAGGGTTAGTGTACGGATTAGGGTTAGTGTTAGGGTACGGGTTATGGTTAGGGTTAGGGTTAAGGTTAGGGTTAGGGTTTAGGGGTTAGTGTTAGGGTTAGGATTAGGGTTAGGGTACGGGTTAGGGTACGGGTTAGGGTTAGGGCACGGGTTAGTGTTAGGGTTAGGGTTAAGGTTAGCGTTAGGGTACGGGTTAGGGTTAGGGTACGGGTTAGTGTACGGGTTAGGGTTAGGGTACTGGTTAGGGTTAGGGTTAGGGGTTAAGGTTAGGGTTAGGGTTAGGTTTAGGGTCAGGGTTAGGGGTTAGGGTTAGGGTTAGGGTTAGGTTACGGGTTAGGGTTAGTGTACGTGTTAGGTTTAGGGTACGGGTTAGGGTTAGGGATAGGGTACGGGTTAGGGTTAGGTTTAGGGTACGTGTTAGGGTTAGGGTTAGGGTTAGGGTTAGGGTTAGAGGTTAGGGTTAGGGATAGGGTTAGGTTTAGGATTAGGGTACGGGTTAGGGTACGGGTTAGGGTTAGGATTAGGGTTAGGATATGGGTTAGGGTTAGGGTTAGAGTACGTTTTAGGGTTAGGGTTAGGGTACGGGTTAGGGTTAGGGTACTGTTTAGGGTTAGGTTTAGGTTTAGGGTTAGGGTACGGGTTAGGGTTAGTGTTAGGGTACGGGTTAGGGTTAGGGTACGGGTTAGGGTTAGGGTACGGGTTAGGGTTAGGGTTAGGGTACGGGTTAGGGTTAGGGTACGGGTTAGGTTTAGTGTTAGGGTTAGGGTAGGGGTTAGGGTTAGGGTTAGGGTTAGGGTTAGTGTTAGGGTACGGGTTATGGTTAGGGTTAGGTTTAGGGTTAGTGTTAGGGTTAGGGTACGGGTTAGGGTTAGGGAAGGGTTACGGTTAGGGTTAGCATTATGGTTAGGGTACGGGTTAGGTTTAGGGTTAGGGTACGGGTTAGGTTAGGGTTAGGGGTGAGGTTTTAGTGTTATGGTTAGGGTTAGGGTTAGGGTTAGGGTTAGGGTATGGGTTAGGGTACGGCTTAGGGTTAGGGCACGGGTTAGTGTTAGGGATAGTGTTAGGGTTAGGGTTAGGGTACAGGTTAGGGTTAGGGTTAGGGTTAGGGTTAGGATTAGGTTTCGGTTTAGGGTTAGGGTTAGGGTTAGGATTAAGGTACGGGGTAGGGTTAAGGTTAGGGTACGGGTTAGGGTTATGGTACGGGTTAGGGTTAGGTTTAGGGTACGGTTTAGCGTACGGGTTAGGGTTAGGGTTAGGGTACGTGTTAGGGTTAGGGTTAGGGTTAGCGTTAGGGTTAGGGTTAGAGGTTAGGGTTAGGGATAGGTTTAGGGTTAGGATTAGGGTACAGGTTAGGGTTCAGGTTCGGGTGAGTGTTAGGGTTGGTGTATGGGTTAGAGTTAGGGTTAGGGTAAGTTTTAGGGTTAGGGTAAGTTTTAGGGTTAGGGTTAGTGTTAGGGTATGGGTTAGGGTTAGGGTAAGGGTTAGGGTTAGGTTTAGGGGACGGGTTAGGTTTAGGATACTGTTTAGGGTTAGGGTTAGGTTTAGGGTTAGGGTACGTGTTAGGGTTAGGGTTAGGGTACGGGCTAGGTTTAGGGATAGGGTTAGGGTTAGGGTACGGGTTAGGTTTAGGGTTAGGGTTAGGGTTAGGGTTAGGGTACGGGTTAGGGTTAGGGTTAGGGTACGGGTTAGGGTTAGGGTTAGGTTTAGGGTTAGGGTTAGGGTTAGGGTACGGGTTAGGGTTAGGGTTAGGGTACGGGTTAGGGTTAGGGTTAGGGTACGGGTTAGGGTTAGGGTTAGGGTTAGGGTTAGCGTTAGGGTACGGGTTAGGGTTAGGGTTAGGGTTAGGGTTAGGGTACAGGTTAGGGTTAGGGTTAGGGTACGGGTTAGGGTTAGGGTACGGGTTAGGTTTAGGGTACGGGTGAGGGTTAGGGTACGGGTTAGGGTTAGGGTTAGGGTAGGGTTAGGGTTAGGGTACGGGTTAGGTTTAGAGTTAGGGTACGGTTTAGGGTTAGGTTTAGGGTTAGGGTTAGGGTTAGGGTTAGCGTACGGGTTAGGGTTAGGGTTAGGGTTAGGGTTAGGGTACGGGTTAGGGTTAGGGTACGGGTTAGGGTTAGGGTTAGGATTAGGGTTAGGGTTAGGGTTAGGGTTAGGAAAGGGTTAGGGTTAGGGTTAGCGTTAGGGTTACGTTACGGGTTAAGGTTAGGGTTAGGGTACGGGTTAAGGTTAGGGTTAGGGTTAGGGGTTAGGGGTTAATGTTAGGGTTAGGGTTACGGTTAGAGTACGGGTTAGGGTACGGGTTAGGGTTAGGGCACGGGTTAGTGTTAGGGTTAGGGTTAGGGTTTATTTTTAGGGTTAGGGTACGGGTTAGGGTTAGGTTATGGGTTAGGGTACGGGTTAGGGTTAGGGTACGGGTTAGGGTTAGGGTTAGGGGTTAGGGTGAAGGTTAGGTTAGGGTTAGGGTTAGGGTACGGGTTAGGGTTAGGGTTAGGGTAGGGTCAGGGTTAGGGGTTAGGGTTAGGGTTAGGGTTATGGTACGGGTTAGGGTTAGGGTACGGGTTAGGTTTAGGGTACGGGTTAGGGTTAGGTTTAGGGTTAGGGTTAGGGTTAAAGTTAGGGTACGTGTTAGGATTAGGGTTAGGGTACGGGTTAGGGTTAGGATAAGGGTTAGGGTAAGGGTACGGGTTAGGGTTAGGCTTAGGGTACGTGTTAGGGTTAGGGTTAGGGGTTAGGGTTAGGGTTAGGGTACGTGTTACTGTTAGGGTACGGGTTAGGGTACGGGTTAGGGTTAGGGTACGGGTTAGGGTTAGGGTACGGGTTAGGGTTAGGGTACGGGTTAGGGTTAGGGTTAGGGTATGTGTTAGGTTTAGGGTTAGGGGTTAGGGTTAGGGTTAGGGTTAGGTACGGGTTAGGGTTAGGGTACGGGTTAGGGTACAGTTTAGGTTTAGGGTTAGGGTAGGGGTTAGGGTTAGGGTACAGTTTAGGGTTAGGGTTAGGGTACGGGTTAGGGTTAGGTTTAGGGGTTAGGGTTAGGGTTAGGGTACGGGTTAGGATTAGGGTTAGGGTTAGGGTTAGGGTTAGGTTAGAAAAGGGTTAGGGTTAGGGTTAGCGTTAGGGTTAGGGTACGGATTAGGGTTAGGGTTAGGGTACGGGTTAGGGTTAGGGTTAGGGTTAAGTTTAGGGTTAGTGTTTAGGGGTTAGTGTTAGGGTTAGGGTTAGGTTTAGGGTACGGATTAGGGTTAGGTTTAGGGTACGGGTTAGGGCTAGGGTTAGGGTTAAGTTTAGGGTTAGGGTTTAGGGATTAGTGTAAGGGTTAGGGTTAGGGTTAGGGTACGGGTTAGGGTTAGGGTTAGGGGTTAGGGGTTAGTGTTAGGGTTAGGGTTAGGGTACGGGTTAGGGTGCGGGTTAGGGTTAGGGCACGGGTTAGTGTTAGGGTTAGGGTTAGGGTTAGCGTTAGGGTACTGGTTAGGGTTAGGGTACGGGTTAGGGTACGGGTTAGGGGTAGGGTACGGGTTAGGGTTAGGGTTAGGGGTTAGGGTTAGGGTTAGGTTTAGGGTACGGATTAGGGTTAGGGTTAGGTTTAGGGTCAGGGTTAGGGGTTAGGATTAGGGTTAGGGTTAGGTTACGGGTTAGGTTTAGTGTACGGGTTAGGTTTAGGGTACGGGTTAGGGTTAGGGATAGGGTACGGGTTAGGGTTAGGGTTAGGGTACGTGTTAGGGTTAGGGTTAGGGTTAGGGTTAGGGTTAGAGGTTAGGGTTAGGGATAGGGTTAGGGTTAGTATTAGGGTACGGGTTAGGGTACGGGTTACGGTTAGGTTTAGGGTTAGGATATGGGTTAGGGTTAGGGTTAGGGTACGTTTTAGGTTTAGGGTTAGGGTACGGGTTAGGGTTAGGGTACAGTTTAGGGTTAGGTTTAGGTTTAGGGTTAGGGTACGGGTTAGGGTTAGGGTTAGGGTACGGGTTAGGGTTAGGGTACGGGTTAGGGTTAGGGTACGGGTTAGGGTTAGGGTTAGGGTACGGGTTAGGGTTAGGGTACGGGTTAGGTTTAGGGTTAGGGTTAGGGTAGGGGTTAGGGTTAGTGTTAGGGTTAGGGTTAGGGTTAGGGTACGGGTTATGGTTAGGGTTAGGTTTAGGGTTAGTGTTAGGTTTAGGGTACGGGTTAGGGTTAGGAAAGGGTTAGGGTTAGGGTTAGCATTATGGTTAGGGTACGGGTTAGGTTTAGGGTTAGGGTACGGGTTAGGGTTAGGGTTAGGGTTAGGTGTTAGGGGTTAGTGTTAGGGTTAGGGTTAGGGTTAGGGTTAGGGTTAGGGTTAGGGTATGGTTTAGGGTACGGCTTAGGGTTAGGGCACGGGTTAGTGTTAGGGATAGGGTTAGGGTTAGGATTAGGGTACAGGTTAGGGTTAGGGTTAGGGTTAGGGTTAGGTTTAGGTTTCGGGTTAGGGTTAGGGTTAAGGTTAGGATTAAGGTACGGGGTAGGGTTAGGGTTAGGACACGGGTTAGGGTTAGGGTACGGGTTAGGGTTAGGTTTAGGGTACGGGTTAGGGTACGGATTAGGGTTAGGGTTAGGGTACATGTTAGGGTTAGGGTTAGGGTTAGCGTTAGGGTTAGGGTTCGAGGTTAGGGTTAGGATTAGTGTACGGGTTAGGGTTCAGGTTCGGGTGAGTGTTAGGGTTAGGGTATGGGTTAGAGTTAGGGTTAGGGTAAGTTTTAGGGTTAGGGTACGGTTTAGGTTTAGGGTTAGTGTTAGGGTACGGGTTAGGGTTAGGGTACGGGTTAGGGTTAGGGTTAGGTTACGGGTTAGGTTTAGGATATGTTTAGGGTTAGGGTTAGGTTTAGGGTTAGGGTACGTGTTAGGGTTAGGGTTAGGGTACGGGCTAGGGTTAGGGAAAGGGTTAGGGTTAGGGTACGGGTTAGGTTTAGGGTTAGGGTTAGGATTAGTGTTAGGGTTAGGGTACGGGTTAGGGTTAGGGTACGGGTTAGGGTTAGGGTTAGGTTACGGGTTAGGTTTAGGATACTGTTTAGGGTTAGGGTTAGGGTTAGGGTTAGGGTTAGGGTACGGGTTAGGGTTAGGGTACGGGTTAGGTTTAGGGTTAGGGTTAGGGTTAGTGTTAGGGTTAGGGTACGGGTTAGGGTTAGGGTTAGGGTACGGGTTAGGGTTAGGGTTAGGGTTAGGTTTAGGGTTAGGGTACAGGTTAGGGTTAGGGTTAGGGTACGGGTTAGGTTTAGGGTTAGGTTACGGGTTAGGGTTAGGGTATGGGTTAGGGTTAGCGTTAGGGTTAGGGTTAGCGTTAGGGTACGGGTTAGGGTTAGGGTTAGGGTTAGGGTTAGGGTTAGGTTTAGGGTACGGGTTAGGGTTAGGGTACGGGTTAGGGTTAGGGTTAGTGTTAGGGTACGGGTTAGGGTTAGGGTACGGGTTAGGTTTAGAGTTAGGGTACGGGTTAGGATTAGGGTTAGGGGTTAGGGTTAGGGTTAGTGTTAGGGTTAGTGTACGGGTTAGGGTTAGGGTACGGTTTAGGGTTAGGTTTAGGGTTAGGGTTAGCGTACGGGTTAGGGTTAGGGTTAGGTTTAGGATTAGGGTAAGGGTACGGGTAAGGGTTAGGGTACGGGTAAGAGTTAGGGTTAGGTTTAGGGTTAGGGTTAGGGTTAGGGTTAGGGTTAGGAAAGGGTTAGGCTTAGGGTTAGCCTTAGGGTTAGGGTACGGGTTAGGGTTAGGGTTAGGGTACGATTTAGGGTTAGGGTTAGGGTTAGGGGTTAGGGTTAGGGTTAGGGTTAGAGTTAGGGTACGGTTTAGGGTTAGGGTTAGGGTTAGGGTTAGGGTTAGCGTTAGCGTACGGGTTAGGGTTAGGGTTAGGTTTAGGGTTAGGGTTAGGGTACGGTTTAGGGTTAGGGTACGGGTTAGGGTACGGGTTAGGGTACGGGTTAGGGTTAGGGCACGGGTTAGTGTTAGGGTTTGGATTAGGGTTAGCGTTAGGGTACTGGTTAGGGTTAGGGTTAGGGTACGGGTTAGGGTTAGGGTACGGGTTAGGGTTAGGGTACGGGTTAGGGTTAGGGTTAGGGTATGTGTTAGGGTTAGGGTTAGGGGTTAGGGTTAGTGTTAGGGTTAGGTACGGGTTAGGGTTAGGGTACAGGTTAGTGTACGGGTTAGGGTTAGGGTTAGGGTACGGGTTAGGGTTAGGGTACAGTTTAGGGTTAGGGTTAGGGTACGGGTTAGGGTTAGGTTTAGGGGTTAGGGTTAGGGTTAGGGTACCGGTTAGGGTTAGGGTACGGGTTAGGTTTAGGGTTAGGGTTAGGGTTAGGTAAGGAAAGGTTTAGGGTTAGGGTTAGCGTTAGGGTTGGTGTACGGATTAGGGTTAGTGTTAGGGTACGGGTTATGGTTAGGGTTAGGGTTAAGGTTAGTGTTAGGGTTTAGGGGTTAGTGTTAGGGTTAGGGTTAGGGTTAGGGTACGGGTTAGGGTACGGGTTAGGGTTAGGGCACGGGTTAGTGTTAGGTTTAGGGTTAGGGTTAGCGTTAGGGTACGGGTTAGGGTTAGGGTACTGGTTAGGGTTAGGGTTAGGGGTTAGGGTTAGGGTTAGGGTTAGGTTTGGGGTCAGGGTTAGTGGTTAGGGTTAGGGTTAGGGTTAGGTTACGGGTTAGGGTTAGTGTACGTGTTAGGTTTAGGGTACGGGTTAGGGTTA
>JAVLSZ010000139.1:320000-330000 GCA_032313775.1 Urocyon cinereoargenteus | reverse complement strand
TTAGGGTTAGGGTTAGGGTGAGGGTACGGGTTAGGGTTAGGGTACGGGTTAGGGTTAGGGTTAGAGTTAGGGTTAGCGTTAGGGTACGGGTTAGGGTTAGGGTTAGGGTTAGGGTTAGGGTTAGGGTACAGGTTAGGGTTAGGGTTAGGGTACGGGTTAGGGTTAGGGTACGGGTTAGGTTTAGGGTACGGGTTAGGGTTAGGGTACGGGTTAGGGTACGGGTTAGGGTTATGGTTAGGGTTAGGGTTAGGGTACGGGTTAGGGTTCGAGTTAGGGTATGGTTTAGGGTTAGGGTTAGGGTTAGGGTTAGGGTTAGTGTTAGCGTACGGGTTAGGGTTAGGGTTAGGTTTAGGGTTAGGTTTAGGGTACGGGTTAGGGTTAGAGTACGGATTAGGGTTAGGGTTAGGGTTAGGGTTAGGGTTAGGGTTAGGAAAGGGTTAGGGTTAGGGTTAGCGTTAGGGTTAGGTTACGGGTTAGGGTTAGGTTTAGGGTACGGGTTAGGGTTAGGGTTAGGGTTAGGGGTTAGGGGTTAATGTTAGGGTTAGGGTTAGGGTTAGGGTTAGAGTACGGGTTAGGGTACGGGGTAGGGTTAGGGCACGGGTTAGTGTTAGGGTTAGGGTTAGGGTTAGGTTTAGGGTACGGGTTAGGGTTAGGGTACGGGTTAGGGTTAGGGTACGGGTTAGGGTTAGGGTTAGGGGTTAGGGTGAAGGTTAGGTTAGGGTTAGGGTTAGGGTACGGGTTAGGGTTAGGGTTAGGGTAGGGTCAGGGTTAGGGGTTAGGGTTAGGGTTAGGGTTAGGTTACGGGTTAGGGTTAGGGTACGGGTTAGGTTTAGGGTACGGGTTAGGTTTAGGGTTAGGGTTAGGGTTAGGGTTCGGGTACGGGTTAGGGTTAGGGTTAGGGTTAAAGTTAGGGTACGTGTTAGGGTTAGGGTTAGGGTACGGGTTAGGGTTAGGGTACGGGTTAGGGTAAGGGTACGGGTTAGGGTTAGGCTTAGGGTACGTGTTAGGGTTAGGGTTAGGGGTTAGGGTTAGGGTTAGGGTACGTGTTAGGGTTAGGGTACGGGTTAGGGTACGGGTTAGGGTTAGGGTACGGGTTAGGGTTAGGGTACGGGTTAGGGTTAGGTTTAGGGTTAGGGTACGGGTTAGGGTTAGTGTTAGGGTTAGGGTTAGGGTCAGGATAAGGGGTTAGGGTTAGGGCACGGGTTAGTGTTAGGGTTAGGGTTAGTGTTAGCGTTAGGGTACGGGTTAGGTTTAGGGTACGGGTTAGGGCACGGGTTAGGGTTAGGGTACGGGTTAGGGTTAGGGTTAGGGTATGTGTTAGGTTTAGTGTTAGGGGTTAGGGTTAGTGTTAGGGTTAGGTACGGGTTAGGGTTAGGGTACGGGTTAGGGTACGGGTTAGGGTTAGGGTTAGGGTATGGGTTAGGGTTAGGGTACATTTTAGGGTTAGGGTTAGGGTACGGGTTAGGATTAGGTTTAGGGGTTAGGGTTAGTGTTAGGGTACGGGTTAGGTTTAGGGTACGGGTTAGGGTTAGGGTTAGGGTTAGGGTTAGGTTTAGGTTAGGAAAGGGTTAGGGTTAGGGTTAGCGTTAGGGTTAGGGTACGGGTTAGGGTTAGGGTTAGGGTTAAGTTTAGGGTTAGGGTTTAGGGGTTAGTGTTAGGGTTAGGATTAGGGTTAGGGTACGGGTTAGGGTTAGGGTTAGGGGTTAGGGGTTAGTGTTAGGGTTAGGGTTAGGGTTAGGGTACGTGTTAGGGTACGGGTTAGGTTTAGGGCACGGGTTAGTGTTAGGGTTAGGGTTAGGGTTAGCGTTAGGGTACGGGTTAGGGTTAGGTTACGGGTTAGGGTACGGGTTAGGGTTAGGGTACGGGTTAGGGTTAGGGTTAGGGGTTAGGGTTAGGGTTAGGGTTAGGGTTAGGTTTAGGGTACGGGTTAGGGTTAGGGTTAGGATTAGGGTCAGGGTTAGGGGTTAGGGTTAGGTTTAGGGTTAGGTTACGGGTTAGGGTTAGTGTACGGGTTAGGTTTAGGGTAAGGGTTAGTGTTAGGGATAGGGTACGGGTTAGGGTTAGTGTTAGGGTACGTGTTAGGGTTAGGGTTAGGGTTAGGGTTAGGGTTAGAGGGTAGGGTTAGGGATAGGGTTAGGGTTAGGATTAGGGTACGGGTTAGGGTACAGGTTAGGGTTAGGTTTAGGGTTAGGATATGGGTTAGGGTTAGGGTTAGGGTACGTTTTAGTTTTAGGGTTAGGGTACGGGTTAGGGTTAGGGTGCTGTTTAGGGTTAGGTTTAGGTTTAGGGTTAGGTTACGGGTTAGGGTTAGGGTTAGGGTACGGGTTAGGGTTAGGGTACGGGTTAGGGTTAGGGTACGGGTTAGGGTTAGGGTTAGGGTACGGGTTAGGGTTAGGGTACGGGTTAGGTTTAGGGTTAGGGTTAGGGTAGGGGTTAGGGTTAGGGTTAGGGTTAGGGTTAGGGTACGGGTTATGGTTATGGTTAGGGTTAGGTTTAGGGTTAGTGTTAGGGTTAGGGTACGGGTTAGGGTTAGGAAAGGGTTAGGGTTAGGGTTAGCATTATGGTTAGGGTACGGGTTAGGTTTAGGGTTAGGGTACGGGTTAGGGTTAGGGTTAGGGTTAGGGTTAGGTGTTAGGTGTTAGTGTTAGGGTTAGGGTTAGGGTTAGGGTTAGGGTTAGGGTATGGGTTAGGGTACGGCTTAGGGTTAGGGCACGGGTTAGTGTTAGGGATAGGGTTAGGGTTAGGTTTAGGGTACAGGTTAGGGTTAGGGTTAGGGTTAGGTTTAGGTTTCGGGTTAGGGTTAGGGTTAGGGTTAGGCTTAAGGTACGGTGTAGGGTTAGGGTTAGGTTACGGTTTAGGGTTAGGGTACGGGTTAGGGTTAGCTTTAGGGTACGGGTTAGGGTACGGGTTAGGGTGAGGGTTAGGGTACGTGTTAGGGTTAGGGTTAGGGTTAGCGTTAGGGTTAGGGTTAGAGGTTAGGGTTAGGGATAGGTTTCGGGTTAGTATTAGGGTACGGGTTAGGGTTCAGGTTCGGGTGAGTGTTAGGGTTAGGGTATGGGTTAGAGTTAGGGTTAGGGTAAGTTTTAGGGTTAGGGTACAGTTTAGGGTTAGGGTTAGTGTTAGGGTACGGGTTAGGGTTTGGGTACGGGTTAGGGTTAGGGTTAGGTTACGGGTTAGGTTTAGGATACTGTTTAGGGTTAGGGTTAGGTTTAGGGTTAGGGTACGTGTTAGGGTTAGGGTTAGGGTACGGGCTAGGGTTAGGGATAGGGTTAGGGTTAGGGAACGGGTTAGGGTTAGGGTTAGGGTACGGGTTAGGGTTAGGGTACGGGTTAGGTTTAGGGTTAGGGTTAGGGTTAGTGTTAGGGTTAGGGTACGGGTTAGATTAGGGTTAGGGTACGGGTTAGGGTTAGTGTTAGGTTTAGGGTTAGGGTTAGGGTTAGGGTACGGATTAGGGTTAGGGTTAGCGTACGGGTTAGGTTTAGGGTTAGGTTACGGGTTAGGGTTAGGGTATGGGTTAGGGTTAGCGTTAGGGTTAGGGTTAGCGTTAGGGTACGGGTTAGGGTTAGGGTTAGGGTTAGGGTTAGGGTTAGGGTACGGGTTAGGGTTAGGTTGAGGGTACGGGTTAGGTTTAGGGTATGGTTTAGGGTTAGGGTACGGGTTAGTGTTAGGGTACGGGTTAGGGTGAGGGTACGGGTTAAGGTTAGAGTTAGGGTTCGGGTTAGGGTTAGGGTTAGGGGTTAGGGTTAGGGTTAGGGTTAGGGTTAGGGTTAGTGTACGGGTTAGTGTTAGGATACGGGTTAGGGTTAGGGTTAGGGTTAGCGTACGGGATAGGGTTAGGGTTAGGTTTAGGATTAGGGTTAGGGTACGGGTAAGGGTTAGGGTACGGGTACGGGTTAGGGTTAGGGTTAGGGGTTAGGGTTAGGGTTAGGGTTAGGGTTAGGGTTAGGGTTAGTGTACGGATTAGGGTTAGGATACGGGTTAGGGTTAGGTTTAGGGTTAGCGTACGGGTTAGGGTTAGGGTTAGGTTTGGATTAGGGTTAGGGTACAGGTTAGGTTTAGGGTAAGGGTTAGGTTTAGGGTTAGGGTTAGGGTTAGGGTTAGTGTTAGGCTTAGGGTACGGGTTAGGGTTAGGATTAGGGTACGGGTTAGGGTTAAGGTTAGGGTTAGGGTTAGGGTACGGGTTATGGTTAGGGTTAGGTTTAGGGTTAGGGTTAGGGTTAGGGTACGGGTTAGGGTTAGGGTTAGGGTACGGGTTAGGGTTAGGGTACGGGTTAGGGTTAGGGATAGGGTTAGGGTTAGCGTTAGAGTACGGGTTAGGGTTAGGGTTAGGGTTAGGGTTAGGGTAAAGGTTAGGGTTAGGGTTAGGGTATGGGTTAGGCTTAGGGTACGGGTTAGGGTTAGGGTACGGGTTAGGGTTAGGGTACGGGTTAGGGTTAGGGTTAGGGTTAGGGTTAGGGTTAGGTTTAGGGTACGGGTTATGGTTAGTGTTAGGGTTAGGGTTAGGGTACGGGTTAGGGTTAGGGTACGGTTTAGGGTTAGGGTTAGCGTTAGGGTTAGGGTACGGGTTAGGTTTAGGGTTAGGGTACGGGTTAGGGTTAGGGTTAGGGTTAGGGTTTAGGGGTTAGTGTTAGGGTTAGGGTTTAGGTTAGGGTTAGGGTACGGGTTAGGGTACGGGTTAGGGTAAGGGCACGGGTTAGTGTTAGGGTTAGTGTTAGGGTTAGGGTTAGGGTACGGGTTAGGGTTAGGGTACGGGTTAGGGTACGGGTTAGGGTTAGGGTATGGATTAGGGTTAGGGTTAGGGGTTAGGGTGAGGGTTAGTTTTAGGGTTAGGGTTAGGGTACGGGTTAGTGTAAGGGTACGTTTTAGGGTTAGGCTTAGGGTACGTGTTAGGGTTAGGGTTAGGGTTTAGGGTTAGGGTTAGGGTACGTGTTAGGGTTAGGGTACGGGTAAGGGTACAGGTTAGGGTTAGGGTACGGGTTAGGTTTAGGGTACAGGTTAGGGTTAGGGTTAGGTTACGGGTTAGGGTTAGGGTTAGGGTTAGGTTACGGGTTAGGGTTAGGGTTAGTATTAGGGTACGGGGTAGGGTTCGGGTTAGGGTACGGGTTAGGGTTAGGGTACGTGTTAGGGTTAGGGTTAGGGTACGGGTTAGGTTTAGGTTCAGAGTACGTGTTAGGGTTAGGGTTATGGTTAGGGTTAGGGTTAGGGTAAGGTTACGGGTTAGGGTTAGGGTACTGTTTAGGGTTAGGGTTAGGGTACGTGTTAGGGTTAGGTTTAGGGGTTAGGGTTAGGGTTAGGGTACGGGTTAGGGTTAGGGTACGGGTTAGGGTACGGGTAAGGTTTAGGGTTAGGTTAGGAAAGGGTTAGGGTTAGGGTTAGCGTTAGGGTTAGGGTACGGATTAGGGTTAGTGTTAGGGTACGGGTTAGGGTTAGGGTTAGGGTTAAGGTTAGGGTTAGGGTTTAGGGGTTAGTGTTAGGGTTAGGGTTAGGGTACGGGTTAGGGTTAGGGTTAGGGGTTAGGGGTTAGTGTTAGGGTTAGGGTTAGGTTTAGCGTTAGGGTACGGGTTAGGGTTAGGGTACGGGTTAGGGTACGGGTTAGGGTTAGGGTACGGGTTAGGGTTAGGGTTAGGGGTTAGGGTTAGGGTTAGGGTTAGGGTTAGGGTACGGGTTAGGGTTAGGGTTAGGTTTAGGGTCAGGGTTAGGGGTTAGGGTTAGGGTTAGGGTTAGGTTTCGGGTTAGGGTTAGTGTACGGGTTAGGTTTAGGGTACGGGTTAGGGTTAGGGATAGGGTACGGGTTAGGGTTAGGGTTAGGGTACGTGTTAGGGTTAGGGTTAGGGTTAGGGTTAGGGTTAGAGGTTAGGATTAGGAATAGGGTTAGGGTTAGGATTAGGGTACGGGTTAGGGTACGGGTTAGGGTTAGGGTACGGGTTAGGGTTAGGGTACGGGTTAGGGTTAGGGTTAGGGTACGGGTTAGGGTTAGGGTACGGGTTAGGGTTAGGGTACGGGTTAGGGTTAGGGTTAGGGTACGGGCTAGGGTTAGGGTACGGGTTAGGTTTAGGGTTAGGGTTAGGGTAGGGGTTAGGGTTAGGTTTAGGGTTAGGGTTAGGGTACCGGTTATGGTTAGGGTTAGGTTTAGTGTTTGGGTTAGGGTTAGGGTACCGGTTAGGGTTAGGAAAGGGTTAGGGTTAGGGTTAGGGTTAAGGTTAGGTTACGGGTTAGGGTTAGGGTATGGGTTAGGGTTAGCGTTAGGGTTAGGGTTAGCGTTAGGGTACGGGTTAGGGTTAGGGTTAGGGTTAGGGTTAGGGTTAGGGTACGGGTTATGTTTAGGGTTAGGGTACGGGTTAGGGTTAGGGTACGGGTTAGGGTACGGGTTAGGGTTAGGGTACGGGTTAGGGTTAGGGTTAGGGTACGGGTTAGGGTTAGGTTTAGGGTTAGGGTCAGGGTTAGGGGTTAGGGTTAGGGTTAGGGTACGGGTTAGGGTTAGGGTACGCGTTAGGTTTAGGGTACACGTTCGGGTTAGGGTTAGGGTTAGGGTTAGGTTTAGGGTACGGGTTAGGGTTAGGGTTAGGGTTAAAGTTAGGGTATGTGTTAGGGTTAGGGTTAGGGTACGGGTTACGGTTAGGGTACGGGTTAGGGTAAGGGTACGTTTTAGGTTTAGGCTTAGGGTACATATTAGGGTTAGTGTTAGGGTTTAGGGTTAGGGTTAGGGTACGTGTTAGGCTTAGGGTATGGGTTAGGGTACGGGTACGGGTTAGGTTACAGGTTAGGGTTAGGGTACAGGTTAGGGTTAGGGTTAGGGTACGGGTTAGGGTTAGGGTTAGGGTTAGGTTACGGGTTAGGGTTAGGGTTAGGGTTAGTATTAGGGTACGGGTTAGGGTTCGGGTTAGGGTACGGGTTAGGGTTAGGGTACGGGTTAGGGTTAGGGTTAGGGTACGGGTAAGGTTTAGGTTTAGAGTACGTGTTAGGGTTAGGGTTAGGGTTAGGGTTAGGGTTAGTGTTTAGGGTTAGGTATAGGGTTAGTGTTAGGATTAGGGTACGGGTTAGGGTACGGGTTAGGGTTAGGGTTAGGGTAAGTGTACGGGTTAGGGTTAGGGTACTGTTTAGTGTAAGGATTAGGTTTAGTGTTAGGGTGCAGGTTATGGTTAGGGTTAGGTTTAGGGTTAGTGTTAGGGTTAGGGTACGGGTTAGGGTTAGGAAAGGGTTAGGGTTAGGGTTAGCGTTATGGTGAGGGTACGGGTTAGGGTTAGGGTTAGTGTACGGGTTAGGGTTAGGGTTAGGGTTAGGGTTAGGGGTTAGGGGTTAGTGTTAGGGTTAGGGTTAGGGTTAGGGTTAGGGTATGGGTTAGGGTACGGCTTAGGGTTAGGGCACGGGTTAGTGTTAGGGATAGGGTTAGGGTTAGGGTTAGGGTACAGGTTAGGTTTAGGGTTAGGGTTAGGTTTAGGTTTCGGTTTAGGGTTAGGGTTAGGGTTAGGATTAAGGTACGGGTTAGGGTTAGGGTTAGGGTACGGGTTAGGGTTAGGGTACGGGTTAGGGTTAGGTTTAGGGTACGGGTTAGGGTACGGGTTAGGGTTAGGGTTAGGGTACGTGTTAGGGTTAGGGTTAGGGTTAGCGTTAGGGTTAGGATTAGAGGTTAGGGTTAGGGATAGGTTTAGGTTTAGGATTAGGGTACGGGTTAGGGTTCAGGTTCGGGTGAGTGTTAGGGTTAGGGTATGGGTTAGGGTTACGGTTAGGGTATGTGTTAGGGTTAGGTTTAGGCGTTAGGGTTAGGGTTAGGGTTAGGTACGGGTTAGGGTTAGGGTACGGGTTAGGGTTAGGTTTAGGGTTAGGGTACGGGTTAGGGTTAGGGTACAGTTTAGGGTTAGGGTTAGGGTACAGGTTAGGGTACGGGTTAGGTTTAGGGTTAGGTTAGGAAAGGGTTAGGGTTAGGGTTAGCGTTAGGGTTAGGGTACGGATTAGGGTTAGTTTTAGGGTACTGGTTAGGGTTAGGGTTAGGGTTAAGTTTAGGGTTAGGGTTTAGGGGTTAGTGTTAGGGTTAGGGTTAGGTTTAGGGTACGGGTTAGGGTTAGGGTTAGGGGTTAGGGGTTAGTGTTAGGGTTAGGTTTAGGGTTAGGGTACGGGTTAGGGTACGAGTTAGGGTTAGGGCACGGGTTAGTGTTAGGGTTAGGGTTAGGGTTAGGGTTAGCGTTAGGGTACGGGTTAGGGTTAGGGTACGGGTTAGGGTACGGGTTAGGGTTAGGGTACGGGTTTGGGTTAGGGTTAGGGGTTAGGGTTAGGGTTAGGGTTAGGGTTAGGGTTAGGGTACGGGTTAGGGTTAGGGTTAGGTTTAGGGTCAGGGTTAGGGGTTAGGGTTAGGGTTAGGGTTAGTTTACGGGTTAGGGTTAGTGTACGGGTTAGGTTTAGGGTACGGGTTAGGGTTAGGGATAGGGTACGGGTTAGGGTTAGGTTTAGGGTACGTGTTAGGGTTAGAGTTAGGGTTAGGGTTAGGGTTAGAGGTTAGGGTTAGGGATAGGGTTAGGGTTAGGATTAGGGTACGGGTTAGGGTACGGGTTAGGGTTAGGGTACGGGTTAGGGTTAGGGTACTGGTTAGGGTTAGGGTTAGGGTTAGGGTACGGGTTAGGGTTAGGGTACGGGTTAGGGTTAGAGTTAGGGTACGGGTTAGGATTAGGGTTAGGATTTAGGGTTAGGGTTAGGGTTAGGGTTAGGGTTAGTGTACGGGTTAGGGTTAGGGTACGGGTTAGGGTTAGGGTTAGGGTTAGGGTTAGCGTACGGGTTAGGGTTAGGGTTAGGTTTAGGATTAGGGTTAGGGTACGGGTAAGGGTTATGGTACGGGTTAGGGTTAGGGTTAGGTTTAGGGTTAGGGTTAGGGTTAGGAAAGGTTTAGGGTTAGGGTTAGCCTTAGGGTTAGGGTACGGGTTAGGGTTAGGGTTAGGGTACGGGTTAGGTTTAGGGTTACGGTTAGGGGTTAGGGGTTAGTGTTAGGGTTAGGGTTAGGGTCAGGGTTAGGGTACGGGTTAGGGTTAGGGTTATGGTTAGGGTTAGTGTTAGGGTTAGGGTACAGGCTAGGGTTAGGGTTAAGGTACGGGTTAGGGTTAGGGTTAGGGTACGGGTTAGGGTACGGGTTAGGGTTAGGGTACGGGTTAGGTTTAGGGTTAGGGTTAGGGTTAGTGTTAGGGTTAGGGTACGGGTTAGGGTTAGGGTTAGGGTACGGGTTAGGGTTAGGGTTAGGGTTATGGTACGGGTTAGGGTTAGGGTTAGGGTTAGGGTTAGGGTACGGGTTAGGGTTAGTGTTAGGGAACGGGTTAGGGTTAGGGTACGGGTTAGGGTTAGGGTTAGGGTTAGGGTCAGGGTTAGGGGTTAGGGTTAGGGTTAGGGTATGGGTTAGGGTTAGGGTACGGGTTAGGTTTAGGGTACGGGTTAGGGTTAGGGTTAGGGTTAGGGTTAGGTTTAGGGTACGGGTTAGGGTTAGGGTTAGGGTTAAATTTAGGGTATGTGTTAGGGTTAGGGATAGGGTACGGGTTAGGGTTAGGGTACGGGTTAGGGTAAGGGTACGTTTTAGGTTTAGGCTTAGGGTACGTGTTAGGGTTAGTGTTAGGGTTTAGGGTTAGTGTTAGGGTACGTGTTAGGGTTAGGTTACGGGTTAGGGTACGGGTTAGGGTTAGGGTACGGGTTAGGGTTAGGGTACAGGTTAGTGTTAGGTTTAGGGTACGGGTTAGGGTTAGGTTTAGGGTTAGGTTACGGGTTAGGGTTAGGGTTAGGGTTAGTATTAGGGTACGGTGTAGGGTTCGGGTTAGGGTACGGGTTAGTGTTAGGGTACGAGTTAGGGTTAGGGTTAGGGTACGGGTTAGGTTTAGGTTTAGAGTACGTGTTAGGGTTAGGGTTAGGGTTAGGGTTAGGGTTAGAGTTTAGGGTTAGGGATAGGGTTAGGGTTAGGATTAGGGTACGGGTTAGGGTACGGGTTAGGGTTAGGGTTAGGGTAAGGGTACGGGTTAGGTTTAGGGTACTG
>JAVLSZ010000139.1:297500-317500 GCA_032313775.1 Urocyon cinereoargenteus | reverse complement strand
GGGTTAGGGTTAGGGTACAGGTTAGTGTACGGGTTAGGGTTAGGGTTAGGGTACGGGTTAGGGTTAGGGTACAGTTTAGGGTTAGGGTTAGGGTACGGGTTAGGGTTAGGTTTAGGGGTTAGGGTTAGGGTTAGGGTACCGGTTAGGGTTAGGGTACGGGTTAGGTTTAGGGTTAGGGTTAGGGTTAGGTAAGGAAAGGTTTAGGGTTAGGGTTAGCGTTAGGGTTGGTGTACGGATTAGGGTTAGTGTTAGGGTACGGGTTATGGTTAGGGTTAGGGTTAAGGTTAGTGTTAGGGTTTAGGGGTTAGTGTTAGGGTTAGGGTTAGGGTTAGGGTACGGGTTAGGGTACGGGTTAGGGTTAGGGCACGGGTTAGTGTTAGGTTTAGGGTTAGGGTTAGCGTTAGGGTACGGGTTAGGGTTAGGGTACTGGTTAGGGTTAGGGTTAGGGGTTAGGGTTAGGGTTAGGGTTAGGTTTAGGGTCAGGGTTAGGGGTTAGGGTTAGGGTTAGGGTTAGGTTACGGGTTAGGGTTAGTGTACGTGTTAGGTTTAGGGTACGGGTTAGGGTTAAGGATAGGGTACGGGTTAGGGTTAGGTTTAGGGTACGTGTTAGGGTTAGGGTTAGGGTTAGGGTTAGAGGTAAGGGTTAGGGATAGGGTTAGGGTTAGGATTAGGGTACGGGTTAGGGTACGGGTTAGGGTTAGGTTTAGGGTTAGGATATGTGTTAGGGTTAGGGTTAGGGTACGTTTTAGGGTTAGGGTTAGGGTACGGGTTAGGGTTAGGGTACTGTTTAGGGTTAGGTTTAAGTTTAGGGTTAGGGTACGGTTAGGGTTAGGGTTAGGGTACGGGTTAGGGTTAGGGTACGGGTTAGGGTTAGGGTACGGGTTAGGGTTAGGGTTAGGGTACGGGTTAGGGTTAGGGTACGGGTTAGGTTTAGGGTTAGGTTTAGGGTAGGGGTTAGGGTTAGGGTTAGGGTTAGGGTTAGGGTTAGGGTACGGGTTATGGTTAGGGTTAGGTTTAGGGTAAGTGTTAGGGTTAGGGTACGGGTTAGGGTTAGGAAAGGGTTAGGATTAGGATTAGCGTTATGGTTAGGGTACGGGTTAGGTTTAGGGTTAGGGTACGGGTTAGGGTTAGGGTTAGGGTTAGGGGTGAAGGGTTAGTGTTAGGGTTAGGGTTAGGGTTAGGGTTAGGGTTAGGGTATGGGTTAGGGTACGGCTTAGGGTTAGGGCACGGGTTAGTGTTAGGGATAGTGTTAGGGTTAGGGTACAGGTTAGGGTTAGGGTTAGGGTTAGGGTTAGGGTTAGGTTTCGGTTTAGGGTTAGGGTTAGGGTTAGGATTAAGGTACGGGGTAGGGTTAGGGTTAGGGTACGGGTTAGGGTTAGGGTACGGGTTAGGGTTAGGTTTAGGGTACGGTTTAGGGTACGGGTTAGGGTTAGGGTTAGGGTACGTGTTAGGGTTAGTGTTAGGGTTAGCGTTAGGGTTAGGGTTAGAGGTTAGGGTTAGGGATAGGTTTAGGGTTAGGATTAGGGTACAGGTTAGGGTTCAGGTTCGGGTGAGTGTTAGGGTTGGGGTATGGGTTAGAGTTAGGGTTAGGGTAAGTTTTAGGGTTAGGGTACGGTTTAGGGTTAGGGTTAGTGTTAGGGTACGGGTTAGGGTTAGGGTAAGGGTTAGGGTTAGGTTTAGGGTTCTGGTTAGGTTTAGGATACGGTTTAGGGTTAGGGTTAGGTTTAGGGTTTGGGTACGTGTTAGGGTTAGGGTTAGGGTACGGGCTAGGGTTAGGGATAGGGTTAGGGTTAGGGTACGGGTTAGGGTTAGGGTTAGGGTACGGGTTAGGGTACGGGTTAGGGTTAGGGTACGGGTTAGGTTTAGGGTTAGGGTTAGTGTTAGGTTTAGGGTACGGGTTAGGGTTAGGGTTAGTGTAGGGGTTAGGGTTAGGTTTAGGGTACGGGTTAGGGTTAGGGTTAGGGTTAGGGTTAGCGTTAGGGTACGGGTTAGGGTAGGGTTAGGGTTAGGGTTAGGGTACAGGTTAGGGTTAGGGTTAGGGTACGGGTTAGGGTTAGGGTACGGGTTAGGTTTAGGGTACGGGTTAGGGTTAGGGTACGGGTTAGGGTTAGGGTTAAGGTTAGGGTTAGGTTTAGGGTACGGGTTAGGGTACGGGTTAGGGTTAGGGTAAGGGTACGTGTTAGGCTTAGGGTTAGGGTTAGCGTTAGGGTTAGGGTTAGAGGTTAGGGTTAGGGATAGGTTTAGGGTTAGGATTAGGGTACGGGTTTGGGTTCAGGTTCGGGTGAGTGTTAGGGTTAGGGTATGGGTTAGAGTTAGGGTTAGGGTAAGTTTTAGGGTTAGGGTACGGTTTAGGGTTAGGGTTAGTGTTAGGGTACGGGTTAGTGTTAGGGTACGGGTTAGGGTTAGGGTTAGGTTACGGGTTAGGTTTAGGATACTGTTTAGGGTTAGGGTTAGGTTTAGGGTTAGGGTACGTGTTAGGGTTAGGGTTAGGGTACGGGCTAGGGTTAGGGAAAGGGTTAGGGTTAGGGTACGGGTTAGGTTTAGGGTTAGGGTTAGGGTTAGTGTTAGGGTTAGGGTACGGGTTAGGGTTAGGTTACGGGTTAGGGTTAGGGTTAGGTTACGGGTTAGGTTTAGGATACTGTTTAGGGTTAGGGTTAGGGTTAGGGTTAGGGTACGGGTTAGGGTTAGGGTACGGGTTAGGTTTAGGGTTAGGGTTAGGGTTAGTGTTAGGGTTAGAGTACGGGTTAGGGTTAGGGTTAGGGTACGGGTTAGGGATAGGGTTAGGGTTAGGTTTAGGTTTAGGGTACAGGTTAGGGTTAGGGTTAGGGTACGGGTTAGGTTTAGGGTTAGGGTTAGGGTTAGGGTTAGGGTTAGGTTTAGGGTACGGTTTAGGGTTAGGGTACGGGTTAGGGTTAGGGTTAGTGTTAGGGTACGGGTTAGGGTTAGGGTACGGGTTAGGGTTAGAGTTAGGGCACGGGTTAGGGTTAGGGTTAGGGGTTAGGGTTAGGGTTAGGGTTAGGGTTAGTGTACGAGTTAGGGTTAGGGTACGGGTTAGGGTTAGGTTTAGGGTTAGGGTTAGCGTACGGGTTAGGGTTAGGGTTAGGTTTAGGATTAGGGTTAGGGTACGGGTAAGGGTTAGGGTACGGGTAAGGGTTAGGGTTAGGTTTAGGGTTAGGGTTAGGGTTAGGGTTAGAGTTAGGAAAGGGTTAGGGTTAGGGTTAGCCTTAGGGTTAGGGTACGGGTTAGGGTTAGGGTTAGGGTACGGGTTAGGGTTAGGGTTAGGGTTAGGGGTTAGGGTTAGGGTTAGGGTTAGGGTTAGGGTTAGTGTACGAGTTAGGGTTAGGGTACGGGTTAGGGTTAGGTTTAGGATTAGGGTTAGGGTACGGGTAAGGGTTAGGGTACGGGTAAGGGTTAGGGTTAGGTTTAGGGTTAGGGTTAGGGTTAGAGTTAGGAAAGGGTTAGGGTTAGGGTTAGCCTTAGGGTTAGGGTACGGGTTAGGGTTAGGGTTAGGGTACGGGTTAGGGTTAGGGTTAGGGTTAGGGGTTAGGGTTAGGGTTAGGGTTAGAGTTAGGGTACGGTTTAGGGTTAGGGTTAGGGTTAGGTTTAGGGTTAGGGTTAGGGTTAGCGTACGGGTTAGGGTTAGGGTTAGGTTTAGGGTTAGGGTTAGGGTACGGTTTAGGGTTAGGGTACGGGTTAGGGTTCGGGTTAGGGTACGGGTTAGGGTTAGGGCACGGGTTAGTGTTAGGGTTAGGATTAGGGTTAGCGTTAGGGTACTGGTTAGGGTTAGGGTACGGGTTAGGGTACGGGTTAGGGTTAGGGTACGGGTTAGGGTTAGGGTACGGGTTAGGGTTAGGGTTAGGGTATGTGTTAGGGTTAGGGTTAGGGGTTAGGGTTAGTGTTAGGGTTAGGTACGGGTTAGGGTTAGGGTACAGGTTAGGGTACGGGTTAGGGTTAGGGTTAGGGTACGGGTTAGGGTTAGGGTACAGTTTAGGGTTAGGGTTAGGGTACGGGTTAGGGTTAGGTTTAGGGGTTAGGATTAGGGTTAGGGTACCGGTTAGGGTTAGGGTACGGGTTAGGTTTAGGGTTAAGGGTTAGGGTTAGGTAAGGAAAGGGTTAGGGTTAGGGTTAGCGTTAGGGTTAGTGTACGGATTAGGGTTAGTGTTAGGGTACGGGTTATGGTTTGGGTTAGGGTTAATGTTAGGGTTAGGGTTTAGGGGTTAGTGTTAGGGTTAGGGTTAGGGTTAGGGTACGGGTTAGTGTACGGGTTAGGGTTAGGGCACGGATTAGTGTTAGGTTTAGGGTTAGGGTTAGCATTAGGGTACGGGTTAGGGTTAGGTTACGGGTTAGTGTACGGGTTAGGGTTAGGGTACTGGTTAGGGTTAGGTTTAGGGGTTAGGGTTAGGGTTAGGGTTAGGTTTAGGGTCAGGGTTAGGGGTTAGGGTTAGGGTTAGGGTTAGGTTACGGTTTAGGGTTAGTGTACGTGTTAGTTTAGGGTACGGGTTAGGGTTAAGGATAGGGTACGGGTTAGGGTTAGGTTTAGGGCACGTGTTAGGGTTAGGGTTAGGGTTAGGGTTAGAGGTAAGGGTTAGGGATAGGGTTAGGTTTAGGATTAGGGTACGGGTTAGGGTACGGGTTAGGGTTAGGATTAGGGTTAGGATATGGGTTAGGGTTAGGGTTAGAGTACGTTTTAGGGTTAGGGTTAGGGTATGGGTTAGGGTTAGGGTACTGTTTAGGGTTAGGTTTAGGTTTAGGGTTAGGGTACGGGTTAGGGTTAGGGTTAGGGTAGGGTTAGTGTTAGGGTACGGGTAAGGGTTAGGGTACGGGTTAGGTTTAGGGTTAGGGTTAGGGTAGGGGTTAGGGTTAGGGTTAGGGTTAGGGTTAGGGTTAGGGTACGGGTTATGGATAGGGTTAGGTTTAGGGTAAGTGTTAGGGTTAGGGTACGGGTTAGGGTTAGGAAAGGGTTAGGGTTAGTGTTAGCGTTATGGTTAGGGTACGGGTTAGATTTAGGGTTAGGGTACGGGTTAGGGTTAGGGTTAGGGTTAGGAGTGAGGGGTTAGTGTTAGGGTTAGGGTTAGGGTTAGGGTTAGGGTTAGGGTTAGGGTATGGGTTAGGGTACGGCTTAGGGTTAGGGCACGGGTTAGTGTTAGGGATAGTGTTAGGGTTAGGGTACAGGTTAGGGTTAGGTTTAGGGTTAGGGTTAGGTTTCGGTTTAGGGTTAGGTTTAGGGTTAGGATTAAGGTACGGGGTAGGGTTAGGGTTAGGGTACGGGTTAGGGTTATGGTACGGGTTAGGGTTAGGTTTAGGGTACGGTTTAGGGTACGGGTAGGGTTAGGGTTAGGGTACGTGTTAGGGTTAGGGTTAGGTTTAGCGTTAGGGTTAGGGTTAGAGGTTAGGTTTAGGGATAGGTTTAGGGTTAGGATTAGGGTACAGGTTAGGGTTCAGTTTCGGGTGAGTGTTAGGGTTGGGGTATGGGTTAGAATTAGGGTTAGGGTAAGTTTTAGGGTTAGGGTACGGTTTAGGGTTAGGGTTAGTGTTAGGGTACGGGTTAGGGTTAGGGTAATGGTTAGGGTTAGGTTTAGGGTACGGGTTAGGTTTAGGATACTGTTTAGGGTTAGGGTTAGGTTTAGGGTTAGGGTACGTGTTAGGGTTAGGGTTAGGGTACGGGCTAGGTTTAGGGATAGGTTTAGGGTTAGGATACGGGTTAGGTTTAGGGTACGGGTTAGGTTTAGGGTTAGGGTTAGGGTTAGTGTTAGGGTTAGGGTACGGGTTAGGGTTAGGGTTAGGATACGGGTTAGGGTTAGGGTTAGGTTTAGGGTTAGGGTACGGGTTAGGGTTAGGGTTAGGGTACGGGTTAGGGTTAGGGTTAGGTTTAGGGTTAGGGTTAGGGTGAGGGTACGGGTTAGGGTTAGGGTACGGGTTAGGGTTAGGGTTAGAGTTAGGGTTAGCGTTAGGGTACGGGTTAGGGTTAGGGTTAGGGTTAGGGTTAGGGTTAGGGTACAGGTTAGGGTTAGGGTTAGGGTACGGGTTAGGGTTAGGGTACGGGTTAGGTTTAGGGTACGGGTTAGGGTTAGGGTACGGGTTAGGGTACGGGTTAGGGTTATGGTTAGGGTTAGGGTTAGGGTACGGGTTAGGGTTCGAGTTAGGGTATGGTTTAGGGTTAGGGTTAGGGTTAGGGTTAGGGTTAGTGTTAGCGTACGGGTTAGGGTTAGGGTTAGGTTTAGGGTTAGGTTTAGGGTACGGGTTAGGGTTAGGGTTAGCGTTAGGGTTAGGTTACGGGTTAGGGTTAGGTTTAGGGTACGGGTTAGGGTTAGGGTTAGGGTTAGGGGTTAGGGGTTAATGTTAGGGTTAGGGTTAGGGTTAGGGTTAGAGTACGGGTTAGGGTACGGGGTAGGGTTAGGGCACGGGTTAGTGTTAGGGTTAGGGTTAGGGTTAGGTTTAGGGTACGGGTTAGGGTTAGGGTACGGGTTAGGGTTAGGGTACGGGTTAGGGTTAGGGTTAGGGGTTAGGGTGAAGGTTAGGTTAGGGTTAGGGTTAGGGTACGGGTTAGGGTTAGGGTTAGGGTAGGGTCAGGGTTAGGGGTTAGGGTTAGGGTTAGGGTTAGGTTACGGGTTAGGGTTAGGGTACGGGTTAGGTTTAGGGTACGGGTTACGTTTAGGGTTAGGGTTAGGGTTAGGGTTCGGGTACGGGTTAGGGTTAGGGTTAAAGTTAGGGTACGTGTTAGGGTTAGGGTTAGGGTACGGGTTAGGGTTAGGGTACGGGTTAGGGTAAGGGTACGGGTTAGGGTTAGGCTTAGGGTACGTGTTAGGGTTAGGGTTAGGGGTTAGGGTTAGGGTTAGGGTACGTGTTAGGGTTAGGGTACGGGTTAGGGTACGGGTTAGGGTTAGGGTACGGGTTAGGGTTAGGGTACGGGTTAGGGTTAGGTTTAGGGTTAGGGTACGGGTTAGGGTTAGTGTTAGGGTTAGGGTTAGGGTCAGGATAAGGGGTTAGGGTTAGGGCACGGGTTAGTGTTAGGGTTAGGGTTAGTGTTAGCGTTAGGGTACGGGTTAGGTTTAGGGTACGGGTTAGGGCACGGGTTAGGGTTAGGGTACGGGTTAGGGTTAGGGTTAGGGTATGTGTTAGGTTTAGTGTTAGGGGTTAGGGTTAGTGTTAGGGTTAGGTACGGGTTAGGGTTAGGGTACGGGTTAGGGTACGGGTTAGGGTTAGGGTTAGGGTATGGGTTAGGGTTAGGGTACATTTTAGGGTTAGGGTTAGGGTACGGGTTAGGATTAGGTTTAGGGGTTAGGGTTAGTGTTAGGGTACGGGTTAGGTTTAGGGTACGGGTTAGGGTTAGGGTTAGGGTTAGGGTTAGGTTTAGGTTAGGAAAGGGTTAGGGTTAGGGTTAGCGTTAGGGTTAGGGTACGGGTTAGGGTTAGGGTTAGGGTTAAGTTTAGGGTTAGGGTTTAGGGGTTAGTGTTAGGGTTAGGATTAGGGTTAGGGTACGGGTTAGGGTTAGGGTTAGGGGTTAGGGGTTAGTGTTAGGGTTAGGGTTAGGGTTAGGGTACGTGTTAGGGTACGGGTTAGGTTTAGGGCACGGGTTAGTGTTAGGGTTAGGGTTAGGGTTAGCGTTAGGGTACGGGTTAGGGTTAGGTTACGGGTTAGGGTACGGGTTAGGGTTAGGGTACGGGTTAGGGTTAGGGTTAGGGGTTAGGGTTAGGGTTAGGGTTAGGGTTAGGTTTAGGGTACGGGTTAGGGTTAGGGTTAGGATTAGGGTCAGGGTTAGGGGTTAGGGTTAGGTTTAGGGTTAGGTTACGGGTTAGGGTTAGTGTACGGGTTAGGTTTAGGGTAAGGGTTAGTGTTAGGGATAGGGTACGGGTTAGGGTTAGTGTTAGGGTACGTGTTAGGGTTAGGGTTAGGGTTAGGGTTAGGGTTAGAGGGTAGGGTTAGGGATAGGGTTAGGGTTAGGATTAGGGTACGGGTTAGGGTACAGGTTAGGGTTAGGTTTAGGGTTAGGATATGGGTTAGGGTTAGGGTTAGGGTACGTTTTAGTTTTAGGGTTAGGGTACGGGTTAGGGTTAGGGTGCTGTTTAGGGTTAGGTTTAGGTTTAGGGTTAGGGTACGGGTTAGGGTTAGGGTTAGGGTACGGGTTAGGGTTAGGGTACGGGTTAGGGTTAGGGTACGGGTTAGGGTTAGGGTTAGGGTACGGGTTAGGGTTAGGGTACGGGTTAGGTTTAGGGTTAGGGTTAGGGTAGGGGTTAGGGTTAGGGTTAGGGTTAGGGTTAGGGTACGGGTTATGGTTATGGTTAGGGTTAGGTTTAGGGTTAGTGTTAGGGTTAGGGTACGGGTTAGGGTTAGGAAAGGGTTAGGGTTAGGGTTAGCATTATGGTTAGGGTACGGGTTAGGTTTAGGGTTAGGGTACGGGTTAGGGTTAGGGTTAGGGTTAGGGTTAGGTGTTAGGTGTTAGTGTTAGGGTTAGGGTTAGGGTTAGGGTTAGGGTTAGGGTATGGGTTAGGGTACGGCTTAGGGTTAGGGCACGGGTTAGTGTTAGGGATAGGGTTAGGGTTAGGTTTAGGGTACAGGTTAGGGTTAGGGTTAGGGTTAGGTTTAGGTTTCGGGTTAGGGTTAGGGTTAGGGTTAGGCTTAAGGTACGGTGTAGGGTTAGGGTTAGGTTACGGTTTAGGGTTAGGGTACGGGTTAGGGTTAGCTTTAGGGTACGGGTTAGGGTACGGGTTAGGGTGAGGGTTAGGGTACGTGTTAGGGTTAGGGTTAGGGTTAGCGTTAGGGTTAGGGTTAGAGGTTAGGGTTAGGGATAGGTTTCGGGTTAGTATTAGGGTACGGGTTAGGGTTCAGGTTCGGGTGAGTGTTAGGGTTAGGGTATGGGTTAGAGTTAGGGTTAGGGTAAGTTTTAGGGTTAGGGTACAGTTTAGGGTTAGGGTTAGTGTTAGGGTACGGGTTAGGGTTTGGGTACGGGTTAGGGTTAGGGTTAGGTTACGGGTTAGGTTTAGGATACTGTTTAGGGTTAGGGTTAGGTTTAGGTTTAGGGTACGTGTTAGGGTTAGGGTTAGGGTACGGGCTAGGGTTAGGGATAGGGTTAGGGTTAGGGAACGGGTTAGGGTTAGGGTTAGGGTACGGGTTAGGGTTAGGGTACGGGTTAGGTTTAGGGTTAGGGTTAGGGTTAGTGTTAGGGTTAGGGTACGGGTTAGATTAGGGTTAGGGTACGGGTTAGGGTTAGTGTTAGGTTTAGGGTTAGGGTTAGGGTTAGGGTACGGATTAGGGTTAGGGTTAGCGTACGGGTTAGGTTTAGGGTTAGGTTACGGGTTAGGGTTAGGGTATGGGTTAGGGTTAGCGTTAGGGTTAGGGTTAGCGTTAGGGTACGGGTTAGGGTTAGGGTTAGGGTTAGGGTTAGGGTTAGGGTACGGGTTAGGGTTAGGTTGAGGGTACGGGTTAGGTTTAGGGTATGGTTTAGGGTTAGGGTACGGGTTAGTGTTAGGGTACGGGTTAGGGTGAGGGTACGGGTTAAGGTTAGAGTTAGGGTTCGGGTTAGGGTTAGGGTTAGGGGTTAGGGTTAGGGTTAGGGTTAGGGTTAGGGTTAGTGTACGGGTTAGTGTTAGGATACAGGTTAGGGTTATGGTTAGGGTTAGCGTACGGGATAGGGTTAGGGTTAGGTTTAGGATTAGGGTTAGGGTACGGGTAAGGGTTAGGGTACGGGTACGGGTTAGGGTTAGGGTTAGGGGTTAGGGTTAGGGTTAGGGTTAGGGTTAGGGTTAGGGTTAGTGTACGGATTAGGGTTAGGATACGGGTTAGGGTTAGGTTTAGGGTTAGCGTACGGGTTAGGGTTAGGGTTAGGTTTGGATTAGGGTTAGGGTACGGGTTAGGTTTAGGGTAAGGGTTAGGTTTAGGGTTAGGGTTAGGGTTAGGGTTAGTGTTAGGCTTAGGGTACGGGTTAGGGTTAGGATTAGGGTACGGGTTAGGGTTAAGGTTAGGGTTAGGGTTAGGGTACGGGTTATGGTTAGGGTTAGGTTTAGGGTTAGGGTTAGGGTTAGGGTACGGGTTAGGGTTAGGGTTAGGGTACGGGTTAGGGTTAGGGTACGGGTTAGGGTTAGGGATAGGGTTAGGGTTAGCGTTAGAGTACGGGTTAGGGTTAGGGTTAGGGTTAGGGTTAGGGTAAAGGTTAGGGTTAGGGTTAGGGTACGGGTTAGGCTTAGGGTACGGGTTAGGGTTAGGGTACGGGTTAGGGTTAGGGTACGGGTTAGGGTTAGGGTTAGGGTTAGGGTTAGGTTTAGGGTACGGGTTAGGGTTAGTGTTAGGGTTAGGGTTAGGGTACGGGTTAGGGTTAGGGTACGGTTTAGGGTTAGGGTTAGCGTTAGGGTTAGGGTACGGGTTAGGTTTAGGGTTAGGGTACGGGTTAGGGTTAGGGTTAGGGTTAGGGTTTAGGGGTTAGTGTTAGGGTTAGGGTTTAGGTTAGGGTTAGGGTACGGGTTAGGGTACGGGTTAGGGTAAGGGCACGGGTTAGTGTTAGGGTTAGTGTTAGGGTTAGGGTTAGGGTACGGGTTAGGGTTAGGGTACGGGTTAGGGTACGGGTTAGGGTTAGGGTATGGATTAGGGTTAGGGTTAGGGGTTAGGGTGAGGGTTAGTTTTAGGGTTAGGGTTAGGGTACGGGTTAGTGTAAGGGTACGTTTTAGGGTTAGGCTTAGGGTACGTGTTAGGGTTAGGGTTAGGGTTTAGGGTTAGGGTTAGGGTACGTGTTAGGGTTAGGGTACGGGTAAGGGTACAGGTTAGGGTTAGGGTATGGGTTAGGTTTAGGGTACAGGTTAGGGTTAGGGTTAGGTTACGGGTTAGGGTTAGGGTTAGGGTTAGGTTACGGGTTAGGGTTAGGGTTAGTATTAGGGTACGGGGTAGGGTTCGGGTTAGGGTACGGGTTAGGGTTAGGGTACGTGTTAGGGTTAGGGTTAGGGTACGGGTTAGGTTTAGGTTCAGAGTACGTGTTAGGGTTAGGGTTATGGTTAGGGTTAGGGTTAGGGTAAGGTTACGGGTTAGGGTTAGGGTACTGTTTAGGGTTAGGGTTAGGGTACGTGTTAGGGTTAGGTTTAGGGGTTAGGGTTAGGGTTAGGGTACGGGTTAGGGTTAGGATACGGGTTAGGGTACGGGTAAGGTTTAGGGTTAGGTTAGGAAAGGGTTAGGGTTAGGGTTAGCGTTAGGGTTAGGGTACGGATTAGGGTTAGTGTTAGGGTACGGGTTAGGGTTAGGGTTAGGGTTAAGGTTAGGGTTAGGGTTTAGGGGTTAGTGTTAGGGTTAGGGTTAGGGTACGGGTTAGGGTTAGGGTTAGGGGTTAGGGGTTAGTGTTAGGGTTAGGGTTAGGTTTAGCGTTAGGGTACGGGTTAGGGTTAGGGTACGGGTTAGGGTACGGGTTAGGGTTAGGGTACGGGTTAGGGTTAGGGTTAGGGGTTAGGGTTAGGGTTAGGGTTAGGGTTAGGGTACGGGTTAGGGTTAGGGTTAGGTTTAGGGTCAGGGTTAGGGGTTAGGGTTAGGGTTAGGGTTAGGTTTCGGGTTAGGGTTAGTGTACGGGTTAGGTTTAGGGTACGGGTTAGGGTTAGGGATAGGGTACGGGTTAGGGTTAGGGTTAGGGTACGTGTTAGGGTTAGGGTTAGGGTTAGGGTTAGGGTTAGAGGTTAGGATTAGGAATAGGGTTAGGGTTAGGATTAGGGTACGGGTTAGGGTACGGGTTAGGGTTAGGGTACGGGTTAGGGTTAGGGTACGGGTTAGGGTTAGGGTTAGGGTACGGGTTAGGGTTAGGTTGAGGGTACGGGTTAGGTTTAGGGTATGGTTTAGGGTTAGGGTACGGGTTAGTGTTAGGGTACGGGTTAGGGTGAGGGTACGGGTTAAGGTTAGAGTTAGGGTTCGGGTTAGGGTTAGGGTTAGGGGTTAGGGTTAGGGTTAGGGTTAGGGTTAGGGTTAGTGTACGGGTTAGTGTTAGGATACGGGTTAGGGTTAGGGTTAGGGTTAGCGTACGGGATAGGGTTAGGGTTAGGTTTAGGATTAGGGTTAGGGTACGGGTAAGGGTTAGGGTACGGGTACGGGTTAGGGTTAGGGTTAGGGGTTAGGGTTAGGGTTAGGGTTAGGGTTAGGGTTAGGGTTAGTGTACGGATTAGGGTTAGGATACGGGTTAGTGTTAGGTTTAGGGTTAGCGTACGGGTTAGGGTTAGGGTTAGGTTTGGATTAGGGTTAGGGTACGGGTTAGGTTTAGGGTAAGGGTTAGGTTTAGGGTTAGGGTTAGGGTTAGGGTTAGTGTTAGGCTTAGGGTACGGGTTAGGGTTAGGATTAGGGTACGGGTTAGGGTTAAGGTTAGGGTTAGGGTTAGGGTACGGGTTATGGTTAGGGTTAGGTTTAGGGTTAGGGTTAGGGTTAGGGTACGGGTTAGGGTTAGGTTTAGGGTACGGGTTAGGGTTAGGGTACGGGTTAGGGTTAGGGATAGGGTTAGGGTTAGCGTTAGAGTACGGGTTAGGGTTAGGGTTAGGGTTAGGGTTAGGGTAAAGGTTAGGGTTAGGGTTAGGGTACGGGTTAGGCTTAGGGTACGGGTTAGGGTTAGGGTACGGGTTAGGGTTAGGGTACGGGTTAGGGTTAGGGTTAGGGTTAGGGTTAGGTTTAGGGTACGGGTTAGGGTTAGTGTTAGGGTTAGGGTTAGGGTACGGGTTAGGGTTAGGGTACGGTTTAGGGTTAGGGTTAGCGTTAGGGTTAGGGTACGGGTTAGGTTTAGGGTTAGGGTACGGGTTAGGGTTAGGGTTAGGGTTAGGGTTTAGGGGTTAGTGTTAGGGTTAGGGTTTAGGTTAGGGTTAGGGTACGGGTTAGGGTACGGGTTAGGGTAAGGGCACGGGTTAGTGTTAGGGTTAGTGTTAGGGTTAGGGTTAGGGTACGGGTTAGGGTTAGGGTACGGGTTAGGGTACGGGTTAGGGTTAGGGTATGGATTAGGGTTAGGGTTAGGGGTTAGGGTGAGGGTTAGTTTTAGGGTTAGGGTTAGGGTACGGGTTAGTGTAAGGGTACGTTTTAGGGTTAGGCTTAGGGTACGTGTTAGGGTTAGGGTTAGGGTTTAGGGTTAGGGTTAGGGTTAGGGTACGGGTTAGGGTTAGGGTTAGGTTTAGGGTCAGGGTTAGGGGTTAGGGTTAGGGTTAGGGTTAGCTTTCGGGTTAGGGTTAGTGTACGGGTTAGGTTTAGGGTACGGGTTAGTGTTAGGATTAGGGTACGGGTTAGGGTACGGGTTAGGGTTAGGGTTAGGGTAAGTGTACGGGTTAGGGTTAGGGTACTGTTTAGTGTAAGGATTAGGTTTAGTGTTAGGGTGCAGGTTATGGTTAGGGTTAGGTTTAGGGTTAGTGTTAGGGTTAGGGTACGGGTTAGGGTTAGGAAAGGGTTAGGGTTAGGGTTAGCGTTATGGTGAGGGTACGGGTTAGGGTTAGGGTTAGTGTACGGGTTAGGGTTAGGGTTAGGGTTAGGGTTAGGGGTTAGGGGTTAGTGTTAGGGTTAGGGTTAGGGTTAGGGTTAGGGTATGGGTTAGGGTACGGCTTAGGGTTAGGGCACGGGTTAGTGTTAGGGATAGGGTTAGGGTTAGGGTTAGGGTACAGGTTAGGTTTAGGGTTAGGGTTAGGTTTAGGTTTCGGTTTAGGGTTAGGGTTAGGGTTAGGATTAAGGTACGGGTTAGGGTTAGGGTTAGGGTACGGGTTAGGGTTAGGGTACGGGTTAGGGTTAGGTTTAGGGTACGGGTTAGGGTACGGGTTAGGGTTAGGGTTAGGGTACGTGTTAGGGTTAGGGTTAGGGTTAGCGTTAGGGTTAGGATTAGAGGTTAGGGTTAGGGATAGGTTTAGGTTTAGGATTAGGGTACGGGTTAGGGTTCAGGTTCGGGTGAGTGTTAGGGTTAGGGTATGGGTTAGGGTTACGGTTAGGGTATGTGTTAGGGTTAGGTTTAGGCGTTAGGGTTAGGGTTAGGGTTAGGTACGGGTTAGGGTTAGGGTACGGGTTAGGGTTAGGTTTAGGGTTAGGGTACGGGTTAGGGTTAGGGTACAGTTTAGGGTTAGGGTTAGGGTACAGGTTAGGGTACGGGTTAGGTTTAGGGTTAGGTTAGGAAAGGGTTAGGGTTAGGGTTAGCGTTAGGGTTAGGGTACGGATTAGGGTTAGTTTTAGGGTACTGGTTAGGGTTAGGGTTAGGGTTAAGTTTAGGGTTAGGGTTTAGGGGTTAGTGTTAGGGTTAGGGTTAGGTTTAGGGTACGGGTTAGGGTTAGGGTTAGGGGTTAGGGGTTAGAGTTAGGGTTAGGTTTAGGGTTAGGGTACGGGTTAGGGTACGAGTTAGGGTTAGGGCACGGGTTAGTGTTAGGGTTAGGGTTAGGGTTAGGGTTAGCGTTAGGGTACGGGTTAGGGTTAGGGTACGGGTTAGGGTACGGGTTAGGGTTAGGGTACGGGTTTGGGTTAGGGTTAGGGGTTAGGGTTAGGGTTAGGGTTAGGGTTAGGGTTAGGGTACGGGTTAGGGTTAGGGTTAGGTTTAGGGTCAGGGTTAGGGGTTAGGGTTAGGGTTAGGGTTAGTTTACGGGTTAGGGTTAGTGTACGGGTTAGGTTTAGGGTACGGGTTAGGGTTAGGGATAGGGTACGGGTTAGGGTTAGGTTTAGGGTACGTGTTAGGGTTAGAGTTAGGGTTAGGGTTAGGGTTAGAGGTTAGGGTTAGGGATAGGGTTAGGGTTAGGATTAGGGTACGGGTTAGGGTACGGGTTAGGGTTAGGGTACGGGTTAGGGTTAGGGTACTGGTTAGGGTTAGGGTTAGGGTTAGGGTACGGGTTAGGGTTAGGGTACGGGTTAGGGTTAGAGTTAGGGTACGGGTTAGGATTAGGGTTAGGATTTAGGGTTAGGGTTAGGGTTAGGGTTAGGGTTAGTGTACGGGTTAGGGTTAGGGTACGGGTTAGGGTTAGGGTTAGGTTTAGGGTTAGCGTACGGGTTAGGGTTAGGGTTAGGTTTAGGATTAGGGTTAGGGTACGGGTAAGGGTTATGGTACGGGTTAGGGTTAGGGTTAGGTTTAGGGTTAGGGTTAGGGTTAGGAAAGGTTTAGGGTTAGGGTTAGCCTTAGGGTTAGGGTACGGGTTAGGGTTAGGGTTAGGGTACGGGTTAGGTTTAGGGTTACGGTTAGGGGTTAGGGGTTAGTGTTAGGGTTAGGGTTAGGGTCAGGGTTAGGGTACGGGTTAGGGTTAGGGTTATGGTTAGGGTTAGTGTTAGGGTTAGGGTACAGGCTAGGGTTAGGGTTAAGGTACGGGTTAGGGTTAGGGTTAGGGTACGGGTTAGGGTACGGGTTAGGGTTAGGGTACGGGTTAGGTTTAGGGTTAGGGTTAGGGTTAGTGTTAGGGTTAGGGTACGGGTTAGGGTTAGGGTTAGGGTACGGGTTAGGGTTAGGGTTAGGGTTATGGTACGGGTTAGGGTTAGGGTTAGGGTTAGGGTTAGGGTACGGGTTAGGGTTAGTGTTAGGGAACGGGTTAGGGTTAGGGTACGGGTTAGGGTTAGGGTTAGGGTTAGGGTCAGGGTTAGGGGTTAGGGTTAGGGTTAGGGTATGGGTTAGGGTTAGGGTACGGGTTAGGTTTAGGGTACGGGTTAGGGTTAGGGTTAGGGTTAGGGTTAGGTTTAGGGTACGGGTTAGGGTTAGGGTTAGGGTTAAATTTAGGGTATGTGTTAGGGTTAGGGATAGGGTACGGGTTAGGGTTAGGGTACGGGTTAGGGTAAGGGTACGTTTTAGGTTTAGGCTTAGGGTACGTGTTAGGGTTAGTGTTAGGGTTTAGGGTTAGGGTTAGGGTACGTGTTAGGGTTAGGTTACGGGTTAGGGTACGGGTTAGGGTTAGGGTACGGGTTAGGGTTAGGGTACAGGTTACTGTTAGGTTTAGGGTACGGGTTAGGGTTAGGTTTAGGGTTAGGTTACGGGTTAGGGTTAGGGTTAGGGTTAGTATTAGGGTACGGTGTAGGGTTCGGGTTAGGGTACGGGTTAGTGTTAGGGTACGAGTTAGGGTTAGGGTTAGGGTACGGGTTAGGTTTAGGTTTAGAGTACGTGTTAGGGTTAGGGTTAGGGTTAGGGTTAGGGTTAGAGTTTAGGGTTAGGGATAGGGTTAGGGTTAGGATTAGGGTACGGGTTAGGGTACGGGTTAGGGTTAGGGTTAGGGTAAGGGTACGGGTTAGGTTTAGGGTACTGTTTAGTGTAAGGTTTAGGTTTAGGGTTAGGGTGCAAGTTATGGTTAGGGATAGGTTTAGGGTTAGTGTTAGGGTTAGGGTACGGGTTAGGGTTAGGAAAGGGTTAGGGTTAGGGTTAGCGTTATGGTGAGGGTACGGGTTAGGGTTAGGGTTAGGGTACGGGTTAGGGTTAGGGTTAGGGTTAGGGTTAGGGGTTAGGGGTTAGTGTTAGGGTTAGGGTTAGGGTTAGGGTTAGGGTTAGGGTATGGGTTATGGTACGGCTTAGGTTTAGGGCACTGGTTAGTGTTAGGGATAGGGTTAGGGTTAGGGTTAGGGTACAGGTTAGGGTTAGGGTTAGTGTTAGGGTTAGGTTTCGGGTTAGGGTTAGGGTTACGGTTAGGATTAAGGTACGGGGTAGGGTTAGGGTTAGGGTACGGGTTAGGGTTAGGGTACGGGTTAGGGTTAGGTTTAGGGTACGGGTTAGGGTACGGGTTAGGGTACGGGTTAGGTTACGTGTTAGGGTTAGGGTTAGGGTTAGCGTTAGGGTTAGGGTTAGAGGTTAGGGTTAGGGATAGGTTTAGGGTTAGGATTAGGGTACGGGTTAAGGTTCAGGTTTGGGTGTGTGTTAGGGTTAGGGTATGGGTTAGAGTTAGGGTTAGGGTAAGTTTTAGGGTTAGGGTACATTTTAGGGTTAGGGTTAGTGTTAGGGTACGGGTTAGGGTTAGGGTTAGGCGTTAGGGTTAGGGTTAGGGTTAGGGTTAGGGTTAGTGTACGGGTTAGGGTTAGGGTACGGGTTAGGGTTAGGGTTAGGGGTTAGGTGTTAGTGTTAGGGTTAGAGTTAAGGTCAGGGTTAGGGTACTGGTTAGGGTTAGGGTACGGGTTAGGGTTAGGGTACGGGTTAGGTTTAGGGTTATGGTTAGGGTTAGTGTTAGGGTTAGGGTACGGGTTAGGGTTAGGGTTAGGGTACGTGTTAGGGTACGTGTTAGGGTTAGGGTTAGGGTACGGGTTAGGGTTAGGGTTAGGTTTAGGGTTAGGGTTAGGGTTAGGGTACGGGTTAGGGTTAGGGTTAGGGTACGGGTTAGGGTTAGGGTACGGGTACGGGTTAGGTTTAGGGTTAGCGTTAGGGTACGGTTTAGGGTTAGGGTTATGTTTAGGGTTAGGGTACGTGTTAGGGTTAGGGTTAGGGTACGGGCTAGGGTTAGGGATAGGGTTAGGGTTAGGGTACGGGTTAGGGTTAGGGTTAGGGTTAGGTTACGGGTTAGGTTACGGGTTAGGGTTAGGGTACGGGTTAGGTTTAGTGTTAGGGTAAGGGTTAGTGTTAGGGTTAAGGTACGGGTTAGGGTTAGGGATAGGGTACGGGTTAGGGTTAGGGTTAGGGTAGGGTTAGGGTTAGGGTACGGGTTAGGGTTAGGGTTAGGGTACGGGTTAGGGTTAGGGTACGGGTTAGGGTTAGGGTTAGGGTTAGGGTTAGGGTTAGGGTTAGGGTTAGGAAAGGGTTAGGGTTAGGGTTAGCCTTAGGGTTAGGGTACGGGTTAGGGTTAGGGTTAGGGTACGGGTTAGGTTTAGGGTTAGGGTTAGGGGTTAGGGGTTAGTGTTAGGTTTACGGTTAGGGTCATGTTTAGGGTACGGGTTAGGGTTAGGGTACGGGTTAGGGTTAGGGTACGGGTTAGGTTTAGGGTTAGGGTTAGGGTTAGTGTTAGGGTTAGGGTACGGGTTAGGGTTAGGGTTAGGGTACGTGTTAGGGTTAGGGTTAGTGTTAGGGTTAGGGTACGGGTTATGGTTAGGGTTAGGTTTAGGGTTAGGGTTAGGGTTAGGGTACGGGTTACGGTTAGGGTTAGGGTACGGGTTAGGTTTAGGGTACGGGTACGGGTTAGGTTTAGGTTTAGCGTTAGGGTACGTGTTAGGGTTAGGGTTAGGTTTAGGGTTAGGGTACGTGTTAGGGTTAGGGTTAGGGTACGGGCAAGGGTTAGGGATAGGGTTAGGGTTAGGGTACGGGTTAGGGTTATGGTTAGGGTACGGGTTAGGGTACGGGTTAGGGTTAGGGTACGGGTTAGGTTTAGGGTTAGGTTTAGGGTTAGTGTTAGGGTTAGGGTACGGGTTAGGGTTAGGGTTAGGGTACGGGTTAGGGTTTGGGTTAGGGTTAGGGTACGGGTTAGGGTTAGGGTTAGGGTACGGGTTAGGGTTAGGGTACGGGTTAGGGTTAGGGTTAGGGTTAGGGTTAGCATTAGGGTACGGGTTAGGGTTAGGGTTAGGCTTAGGGTTAGGGTTAGGGTACAGGTTAGGGTTAGGGTTAGGGTACGGGTTAGGGTTAGGGTACGGGTTAGGTTTAGGGTACGGTTTAGGATTAGGGTACGGGTTAGGGTTAGGGTTAGGTTTAGGGTTAGGGTACGTGTTATGGTTAGTGTTAGGGTACGGTTTAGGGTTAGGGTTAGGGTTAGGGTTAGGGTTAGGGTTAGCGTACTGGTTAGGGTTAGGGTTAGGTTTAGGGTTTGGGTTAGGGTACGGGTTAGGGTTAGGGTACGGGTTAGGGTTAGGGTTAGTGTTAGGGTTAGGGTTAGGGTTAGGAAAGGGTTAGGGTTAGGGTTAGCGTTAGGGTTAGGTTATGGGTTAGGGTTAGGGTTAGGGTACGGGTTACGGTTAGGGTTAGGGTTAGGGGTTAGGGGTTAATGTTAGGGTTAGGGTTAGGGTTAGAGTACGGGTTAGGGTACGGGTTAGGGTTAGGGCACCGGTTAGTGTTAGGGTTAGTGTTAGGGTTAGGGTACGGTTTAGGGTTAGGGTACGGGTTAGGGTACGGGTTAGGGTTAGGGTACGGGTTAGGGTTAGGGTTAGGGGTTAGGGTGAAGGTTAGGTTAGGGTTAGGGTTAGGGTACGGGGTAGGGTACGGTTTAGGGTAGGGTCAGGGTTAGGGGTTAGGGTTAGGGTTAGGGTTAGGGTACGGGTTAGGGTTAGTGTACGGGTTAGGTTTAGGGTACGGGTTAGGGTTAGGGTTAGGGTTAGGGTTAGGGTACGGGTTAGGGTTAGGGTTAGGGTTAAAGTTAGGGTACGTGTTAGGGTTAGGGTTAGGGTACGGGTTAGGGTTAGGGTACGGGTTAGGGTAAGGGTACGGGTTAGGGTACGGGTTAGGGTTAGTGTTAGGGTTAGGGTTAGGGTCAGGGTAAGGGGTTAGGGTTAGGGTTAGGGTTAGGGTACGTGTTACGGTTAGGGTTAGGGTATGGGTTAGGGTTAGGGTACTGCTTAAGGTTAGGGTTAGGGTTAGGGTTAGCGTTAGGGTATGGGTTAGGGTTAGGGTTAGGGGTTAGGGGTTAGTGTTAGGGTTAGGGTTAGGGTTAGGGTACGGGTTAGGGTACGGGTTAGGGTTAGGGCACGTGTCAGTGTTAGGGTTAGGGTTAGGGTTAGCGTTAGGGTACGGGTTAAGTTTAGGGTACGGGTTAGGGCACGGGTTAGGGTTAGGGTACGGGTTAGGGTTAGGGTTAGGGTATGTGTTAGGTTTAGGGTTAGGGGTTAGGGTTAGGGTTAGGGTTAGGTACGGGTTAGGGTTAGGGTACGGGTTAGGGTACGGGTTAGGGTACGGGTTAGGTTTAGGGTACAGTTTAGGGTTAGGGTTAGGGTACGGGTTAGGGTTAGGTTTAGGGGTTAGGGTTCGGGTTAGGGTACGGGTTAGGGTTAGGGTACGGGTTAGGTTTAGGGTTAGGGTTAGGGTTAGGTTAGGAAAGGGTTAGGGTTAGGGTTAGCGTTAGGGTTAGGGTACGGATTAGGGTTAGGTTTAGGGTACGGGTTAGAGTTAGGGTTAGGGTTAAGTTTAGGGTTAGGGTTTAGGGGTTAGTGTTAGGGTTAGGGTTAGG
>JAVLSZ010000139.1:280000-295000 GCA_032313775.1 Urocyon cinereoargenteus | reverse complement strand
GGTTAGGGTTAGGGTTAGCGTACTGGTTAGGGTTAGGGTTAGGTTTAGGGTTTGGGTTAGGGTACGGGTTAGGGTTAGGGTACGGGTTAGGGTTAGGGTTAGTGTTAGGGTTAGGGTTAGGGTTAGGAAAGGGTTAGGGTTAGGGTTAGCGTTAGGGTTAGGTTATGGGTTAGGGTTAGGGTTAGGGTACGGGTTACGGTTAGGGTTAGGGTTAGGGGTTAGGGGTTAATGTTAGGGTTAGGGTTAGGGTTAGAGTACGGGTTAGGGTACGGGTTAGGGTTAGGGCACCGGTTAGTGTTAGGGTTAGTGTTAGGGTTAGGGTACGGTTTAGGGTTAGGGTACGGGTTAGGGTACGGGTTAGGGTTAGGGTACGGGTTAGGGTTAGGGTTAGGGGTTAGGGTGAAGGTTAGGTTAGGGTTAGGGTTAGGGTACGGGGTAGGGTACGGTTTAGGGTAGGGTCAGGGTTAGGGGTTAGGGTTAGGGTTAGGGTTAGGGTACGGGTTAGGGTTAGTGTACGGGTTAGGTTTAGGGTACGGGTTAGGGTTAGGGTTAGGGTTAGGGTTAGGGTACGGGTTAGGGTTAGGGTTAGGGTTAAAGTTAGGGTACGTGTTAGGGTTAGGGTTAGGGTACGGGTTAGGGTTAGGGTACGGGTTAGGGTAAGGGTACGGGTTAGGGTACGGGTTAGGGTTAGTGTTAGGGTTAGGGTTAGGGTCAGGGTAAGGGGTTAGGGTTAGGGTTAGGGTTAGGGTATGTGTTACGGTTAGGGTTAGGGTATGGGTTAGGGTTAGGGTACTGCTTAAGGTTAGGGTTAGGGTTAGGGTTAGCGTTAGGGTATGGGTTAGGGTTAGGGTTAGGGGTTAGGGGTTAGTGTTAGGGTTAGGGTTAGGGTTAGGGTACGGGTTAGGGTACGGGTTAGGGTTAGGGCACGTGTCAGTGTTAGGGTTAGGGTTAGGGTTAGCGTTAGGGTACGGGTTAAGTTTAGGGTACGGGTTAGGGCACGGGTTAGGGTTAGGGTACGGGTTAGGGTTAGGGTTAGGGTATGTGTTAGGTTTAGGGTTAGGGGTTAGGGTTAGGGTTAGGGTTAGGTACGGGTTAGGGTTAGGGTACGGGTTAGGGTACGGGTTAGGGTACGGGTTAGGTTTAGGGTACAGTTTAGGGTTAGGGTTAGGGTACGGGTTAGGGTTAGGTTTAGGGGTTAGGGTTCGGGTTAGGGTACGGGTTAGGGTTAGGGTACGGGTTAGGGTTAGGGTTAGGGTTAGGGTTAGGTTAGGAAAGGGTTAGGGTTAGGGTTAGCGTTAGGGTTAGGGTACGGATTAGGGTTAGGTTTAGGGTACGGGTTAGAGTTAGGGTTAGGGTTAAGTTTAGGGTTAGGGTTTAGGGGTTAGTGTTAGGGTTAGGGTTAGGGTTAGGGTAGGGGTTAGGGATAGGTTTAGGGGTTAGGGGTTAGTGTTAGGGTTAGGGTTAGGGCTAGGGTACGGGTTAGGGAACGGGTTAGGGTTAGGGCACGGGTTAGTGTTAGGGTTAGGGTTAGGGTAAGCGTTAGGGTACGGGTTAGGGTTAGGGTACGGGTTAGGGTACGGGTTAGGGTTAGGGTACGGTTTAGGGTTAGGGTTAGGTGTTAGGGTTAGGGTTAGGGTTAGGGTTAGTTTTAGGGTACGGGTTAGGGTTAGGGTTAGGTTTAGGGTCAGGGTTAGTGGTTAGGGTTAGGGTTAGGGTTAGGTTACGGGTTAGGGTTAGTGTACGGTTTAGGTTTAGGGTACGGGTTAGGGTTAGGGATAGGGTACGGGTTGGGGTTAGGGTTAGGGTACGTGTTAGGGTTAGGGTTAGGGTTAGGGTTAGAGGTTAGTGTTAGGGATAGGGTTAGGGTTAGGATTAGGGTACGGGTTAGGGTACGGGTTAGGGTTAGGTTTAGGGTTAGGATATAGGTTAGGGTTAGGGTTAGGGTACGTTTTAGGTTTAGGGTTAGGGTACGGGTTAGGGTTAGGGTACTGTTTATTGTTAGGTTTAGGTTTAGGGTTAGGGTACGGTTTAGGGTTAGGGTTAGGTTACGGGTTAGGATTAGGGTACCGGTTAGGGTTAGGGTACGGGTTAGGGTTAGGGTTAGGGTACGGGTTAGGTTTAGGGTACGGGTTAGGTTTAGGGTTAGGGTTAGGGTAGGGGTTAGGGTTAGGGTTAGGGTACGGGTTAGGGTTAGGGAACGGGTTATGGTTAGGGTTAGGTTTAGGGTTAGTGTTAGGGTTCGGGTACGGGTTAGGGTTAGGAAAGGGTCAGGGTTAGGGTTAGCATAATGGTTAGGGTACGGGTTAGGTTTAGGGTTAGGGTACGGGTTAGGGTTAGGGTTAGGGTTAGGGTTAGGTGTTAGGGGTTAGTGTTAGGGTTAGGGTTAGGGTTAGGGTTAGGGTATGGGTTAGGGTTCGGCTTAGGGTTAGGTCACGGGTTAGTGTTAGGGATAGGGTTAGGGTTAGGGTTAGGGTACGGGTTAGGGTTAGGGTTAGGGTTAGGTTTAGGTTTCAGGTTAGGGTTAGGGTTAGGGTTAGGGTTAGGATTAAGGTACGGGGTAGTGTTAGGGTTAGGGTACGGGTTAGGGTTAGGGTACGGGTTAGGGTTAGGTTTAGGGTACGGGTTTGGGTACGGGTTAGAGTTAGGGTTAGGGTACGTGTTAGGTTTAGGGTTAGGGTTAGCGTTAGGGTTAGGGTTAGAGGTTAGTGTTAGGGATAGGTTTAGGGTTAGGATTAGGGTACGGGTTAGGGTTCAGGTTCGGGTGAGTGTTAGGGTTAGGGTATGGGTTAGAGTTAGGGTTAGGGTAAGTTTTAGGGTTAGGGTACGGTTTAGGGTTAGGGTTAGTGTTAAGGTACGGGTTAGGGTTAGGGTACGTGTTAGCTTAGGGTTAGGTTACGGGTTAGGTTTAGGATACTGTTTAGGTTTAGGGTTAGGTTTAGGGTTAGGGTACGTGTTAGGGTTAGGGTTAGGGTACGGGCTAGGATTAGTGATTGGGTTAGGGTTAGGGTACGGGTTAGGGTACGGGTTAGGGTACGGGTTAGGGTACGGGTTAGGATTAGGGTTATTGTACGGGCTAGGATTAGTGATAGGGTTAGTGTTAGGGTACGGGTTAGGGTTAGGGTACGGGTTAGGGTTAGGGTTAGGTTACAGGTTAGGTTTAGGATACTTTTTAGGTTTAGGGTTAGGTTTAGGGTTAGGGTACGTGTTAGGGTTAGGGTTAGGGTACGGGCTAGGATAGTGAATAGGGTTAGGGTTAGGGTACGGGTTAGGGTACGGGTTAGGGTTAGGGTACGGGTTAGGTTTAGGGTAAGGGTTAGGTTTAGGGTTAGGGTTAGGGTTAGGGTTAGTGTTAGGGTTAGGGTACGGGTTAGGGTTAGGGTTAGGGTACGGGTTAGGGTTAAGGTTAGGGTTAGGGTTAGGGTACGAGTTATGGTTAGGGTTAGGTTTAGGGTTAGGTTTAGGGTTAGGGTACGGGTTAGGGTTAGGGTTAGGGTATGGATTAGGGTTAGGGTACGGGTTAGGGTTAGGGATAGGTTTAGGGTTAGCGTTAGAGTACGGGTTAGGGTTAGGGTTAGGGTTAGGGTTAGGGTTAGGGTACAGGTTAGGGTTAGGGTTAGGGTACGGGTTAGGGTTTGGGTTAGTGTTAGGGTTAGGTTACGGGTTAGGGTTAGGGTATGAGTTAGGGTTAGCGTTAGGGTTAGGGTTAGCGTTAGGGTACGGGTTAGGGTTAGGGTTAGGGTTAGGGTTAGGGTTAGGGTTAGGGTACGGGTTAGGGTTAGGTTTAGGGTACGGGTTAGGGTTAGGGTACGGGTTAGGGTACGTGTTAGGGTTAGGGTACGGTTTAGGGTTAGGGTTAGGGTTTAGGGTGAGGGTTAGGGTTAGGGTTAGGGTTAGGGTACGGGTTAGGGTTAGGGTTAGGGTTAGGGTCAGTGTTAGGGGTTAGGGTTAGGGTTAGGGTACGGGTTAGGGTTAGGGTACGGGTTAGGTTTAGGGTACGGGTTAGGGTTAGGGTTAGGGTTAGGGTTAGGTTTAGGGTACGGGTTAGGGTTAGGGTTAGGGTTAAAGTTAGGGTATGTGTTAGGGTTAGGGTTAGGTAACGGGTTAGGGTTAGGGAACGGGTTAGGGTAAGGGTACGTTTTAGTGTTAGGCTTAGGGTACGTGTTAGGGTTAGTGTTAGGGTTTAGGGTTAGGGTTAGGGTACGTGTTAGGGTTAGGGTACGGGTTAGGGTACGGGTTAGGGTTAGGGTACGGGTTAGGGTTAGGGTACATGTTAGGGTTAGGGTTAGGGTACGGGTTAGGGTTAGGGTTAGGGTTAGGTTACGGGTTAGGGTTAGGGTTAGGGTTAGTATTAGGGTACGGGGTAGGGCTCGGGTTAGGGTACGGGTTAGGGTTAGGGTACGGGTTAGGGTTAGGGTTAGGGTACGTGTTAGGTTTAGGTTTAGAGTACGTGTTAGGGTTAGGGCTAGGGTTAGGGTTAGGGTTAGAGTTTAGGGTTAGGGATAGGGTTAGGGTTAGGATTAGGGTACGGGTTAGGGTACGGGTTAGGGTTAGGGTTAGGGTAAGGGTACGGGTTAGGGTTAGGGTACTGTTTAGTGTAAGGATTAGGTTTAGGGTTAGGGTGCAGGTTATGGTTAGGGTTAGGTTTAGGGTTAGTGTTAGTGTTAGGGTACGGGTTAGGGTTAGGAAAGGGTTAGGGTTAGGGTTAGCGTTATGGTGAGGGTACGGGTTAGGGTTAGGGTTAGGGTACGGGTTAGGGTTAGGGTTAGGGTTAGGGGTTAGGGGTTAATGTTAGGGTTAGGGTTAGGGTTAGGGTTAGGGTTAGGTTATGGGTTAGGGTACGGCTTAGGGTTAGGGCACGGGTTAGTGTTAGGGATAGGGTTAGAGTTAGGGTTAGGGTACAGGTTAGGGTTAGGGTTAGGGTTAGGGTTAGGTTTCGGGTTAGGGTTAGGTTTAGGGTTAGGATTAAGGTACGGGGTAGGGTTAGGGTTAGGGTACGGGTTAGGGTTAGGGTACGGGTTAGGGTTAGGTTTAGGGTAGGGGTTAGGGTACGGGTTAGGGTTAGGGTTAGGGTTAGGGTACGTGTTAGGGTTAGGGTTAGGGTTAGCGTTAGGGTTAGGATTAGAGGTTAGGGTTAGGGATAGGTTTAGGGTTAGGATTAGGGTACGGGTTAGGGTTCAGGTTCGGGTGAGTGTTAGGGTTAGGGTATGGGTTAGGGTTACGGTTAGGGTATGTGTTAGGGATAGGGTTAGGGGTTAGGGTTAGGGTTAGGGTACGGGTTAGGGTTAGGTTTAGGGTACGGGTTAGGGTTAGGGTTAGGTTTAGGGTTAGGGTACGTGTTAGGGTTAGGGTACAGTTTAGGGTTAGGGTTAGGGTACGGGTTAGGGTTAGGGTTAGGGGTTAGGGGTTAGTGTTAGGGTTAGGGTTAGGGTTAGGGTACGGGTTAGGGTACGAGTTAGGGTTAAGGCACGGGTTAGTGTTAGGGTTAGGTTTAGGGTTAGCGTTAGGGTACGGGTTAGGGTTAGGGTACGGGTTAGGGTACGGGTTAGGGTTAGGGTTAGGGTACGGGTTAGGGTTAGGGTTAGGTTTAGGGTCAGGGTTAGGGGTTAGGGTTAGGGTTAGGGTTAGGGTACGGGCTAGGATTAGTGATAGGGTTAGGGTTAGGGTACGGGTTAGGGTTAGGGTTAGGGTACGGGTTAGGGTACGGGTTAGGGTTAGGGTACGGGTTAGGTTTAGGGTAAGGGTTAGGTTTAGGGTTAGGGTTAGGGTTAGGGTTAGTGTTAGGGTTAGGGTACGGGTTAGGGTTAGGGTTAGGGTACGGGTTAGGGTTAAGGTTAGGGTTAGGGTTAGGGTACGAGTTATGGTTAGGGTTAGGTTTAGGGTTAGGTTTAGGGTTAGGGTACGGGTTAGGGTTAGGGTTAGGGTACGGATTAGGGTTAGGGTACGGGTTAGGGTTAGGGATAGGTTTAGCGTTAGCGTTAGAGTACGGGTTAGGGTTAGGGTTAGGGTTAGGGTTAGGGTTAGGGTACAGGTTAGGGTTAGGGTTAGGGTACGGGTTAGGGTTTGGGTTAGTGTTAGGGTTAGGTTACGGGTTAGGGTTAGGGTATGAGTTAGGGTTAGCGTTAGGGTTAGGGTTAGCGTTAGGGTACGGGTTAGGGTTAGGGTTAGGGTTAGGGTTAGGGTACGGGTTAGGGTTAGGTTTAGGGTACGGGTTAGGGTTAGGGTACGGGTTAGGGTACGTGTTAGGGTTAGGGTACGGGTTAGGGTTAGGGTTAGGGGTTAGGGTGAGGGTTAGGGTTAGGGTTAGGGTTAGGGTACGGGTTAGGGTTAGGGTTAGGGTTAGGGTCAGTGTTAGGGGTTAGGGTTAGGGTTAGGGTACGGGTTAGGGTTAGGGTACGGGTTAGGTTTAGGGTACGGGTTAGGGTTAGGGTTAGGGTACGGTTTAGGGTACGGGTTAGGGTTAGGGTTAGGGTTAAAGTTAGGGTATGTGTTAGGGTTAGGGTTAGGTAACGGGTTAGGGTTAGGGAACGGGTTAGGGTAAGGGTACGTTTTAGTGTTAGGCTTAGGGTACGTGTTAGGGTTAGTGTTAGGGTTTAGGGTTAGGGTTAGGGTACGTGTTAGGGTTAGGGTACGGGTTAGGGTACGGGTTAGGGTTAGGGTACGGGTTAGGGTTAGGGTACATGTTAGGGTTAGGGTTAGGGTACGGGTTGGGGTTAGGGTTAGGGTTAGGTTACGGGTTAGGGTTAGGGTTAGGGTTAGTATTAGGGTACGGGGTAGGGCTCGGGTTAGGGTACGGGTTAGGGTTAGGGTACGGGTTAGGGTTAGGGTTAGGGTACGTGTTAGGTTTAGGTTTAGAGTACGTGTTAGGGTTAGGGCTAGGGTTAGGGTTAGGGTTAGAGTTTAGGGTTAGGGATAGGGTTAGGGTTAGGATTAGGGTACGGGTTAGGGTACGGGTTAGGGTTAGGGTTAGGGTAAGGGTACGGGTTAGGGTTAGGGTACTGTTTAGTGTAAGGATTAGGTTTAGGGTTAGGGTGCAGGTTATGTTTAGGGTTAGGTTTAGGGTTAGTGTTAGTGTTAGGGTACGGGTTAGGGTTAGGAAAGGGTTAGGGTTAGGGTTAGCGTTATGGTGAGGGTACGGGTTAGGTTTAGGGTTAGGGTACGGGTTAGGGTTAGGGTTAGGGTTAGGGGTTAGGGGTTAGTGTTAGGGTTAGGGCTAGGGTTAGGGTTAGGTTATGGGTTAGGGTACGGCTTAGGGTTAGGGCACGGGTTAGTGTTAGGGATAGGGTTAGAGTTAGGGTTAGGGTACAGGTTAGGGTTAGGGTTAGGGTTAGGGTTAGGTTTCGGGTTAGGGTTAGGTTTAGGGTTAGGATTAAGGTACGGGGTAGGGTTAGGGTTAGGGTACGGGTTAGGGTTAGGGTACGGGTTAGGGTTAGGTTCAGGGTAGGGGTTAGGGTACGGGTTAGGGTTAGGGTTAGGGTTAGGGTACGTGTTAGGGTTAGGGTTAGGGTTAGCGTTAGGGTTAGGATTAGAGGTTAGGGTTAGGGATAGGTTTAGGGTTAGGATTAGGGTACGGGTTAGGGTTCAGGTTCGGGTGAGTGTTAGGGTTAGGGTATGGGTTAGGGTTACGGTTAGGGTATGTGTTAGGGTTAGGGTTAGGGGTTAGGGTTAGGGTTAGGGTTAGGTACGGGTTAGGGTTAGGGTACGGGTTAGGGTTAGGGTTAGGTTTAGGGTTAGGGTACGTGTTAGGGTTAGGGTACAGTTTAGGGTTAGGGTTAGGGTACGGGTTAGGGTTAGGGTTAGGGGTTAGGTGTTAGTGTTAGGGTTAGGGTTAGGGTTAGGGTACGGGTTAGGGTACGAGTTAGGGTTAAGGCACGGGTTAGTGTTAGGGTTAGGGTTAGGGTTAGCGTTAGGGTACGGGTTAGGGTTAGGGTACGGGTTAGGGTACGGGTTAGGGTTAGGGTTAGGGTACGGGTTAGGGTTAGGGTTAGGTTTAGGGTCAGGGTTAGGGGTTAGGGTTAGGGTTAGGGTTAGGTTACGGTTAGGGTTAGTGTACGGGTTAGGTTTAGTGTACGGGTTAGGGTTAGGGATAGGGTTCGGGTTAGGGTTAGGGTTAGGGTACGTGTTAGGGTTAGGGTTAGGGTTAGAGGTTAGGGTTAGTGATAGGGTTAGGGTTAGGATTAGGGTACGGGTTAGGGTACGGGTTAGGGTTAGGGTACGGGTTAGGGTTAGGGTACGGGTTAGGATTAGGGTTAGGGTACGGGTTAGGGTTAGGGTACGGGTTAGGGTTAGAGTACGGGTTAGGGTTAGGGTTAGGGTACGGGCTAGGGTTAGGGTACGGGTTAGGTTTAGGGTTAGGGTTAGGGTAGGGGTTAGGGTTAGGGTTAGGGTTAGGGTTAGGGTACGGGTTATGGTTAGGGTTAGGTTTAGGGTTAGGGTTAGGGTTAAGGTACGGGTAAGGGTTAGGAAAGGGTTAGGGTTAGGGTTAGGGTTAGGGTTAGGGTTAGAAAAGGGTTAGGGTTAGGGTTAGCGTTAGGGTTAGGGTACGGTTTAGGGTTAGGGTTAGGGTTAGGGTTAGAGGTGAGGGGTTAGTTTTAGGGTTAGGGTTAATGTTAGGGTTAGGGTTAGGGTATGGGTTAGGGTACGGCTTAGGGTTAGGGCACGGGTTAGTGTTAGGGATAGGGTTAGGGTTAGGGTTAGGGTACAGGTTAGGGTTAGGGTTAGTGTTAGGGTACGGGTTAGGGTTAGGGTACGGGTTAGGGTTAGGGTTAGGGTACGGGTTAGGTTTAGGGTACTGTTTAGTGTTAGGGTTAGGTTTAGGGTTAGGGTACGTGTTAGGGTTAGGGTTAGGGTATGGGCTAAGGTTAGGGATAGGGTTAGGGTACGGGTTAGGTTTAGGGTTAGGGTACGGGTTAGGGTTAGGTTACGGATTAGGGTTAGGGTTAGGGTTAGGGTATGGGTTAGGGTTAGGGTACGGGTTAGGGTTAGAGTTAGGGTACGGGTTAGGGTTAGGGTTAGGCGTTAGGGTTAGGGTTAGGGTTAGGGTTAGTGTACGGGTTAGGGTTAGGGTACGGGTTAGGGTTAGGGTTAGGGTACGGGTTAGGGTTAGGGTACGGGTTAGGTTTAGGGTTAGGGTTAGGGTAGGGGTTAGGGTTAGGGTACGGGTTAGGGTTAGGGAACGGGTTATGGTTAGGGTTAGGTTTAGGGTTAGTGTTAGGGTTAGGGTACGGGTTAGGGTTAGGAAAGGGTCAGGGTTAGGGTTAGCATTATGGTTAGGGTACGGGTTAGGTTTACGCTTAGGGTACGGGTTAGGGTTAGGGTTAGGGTTAGGGTTACGTGTTAGGGGTTAGTGTTAGGGTTAGGGTTAGGGTTAGGGTTAGGGTTAGGGTTAGGGTTAGGGGTTAGGGGTTAGTGTTATGGTTAGGGTTAGGGTTAGGGTTAGGGTATGGGTTAGGGTACGGCTTAGGGTTAGGGCACGGGTTAGTGTTAGGGATAGGGTTAGAGTTAGGGTTAGGGTACAGGTTAGGGTAAGGGTTAGGGTTAGGGTTAGGTTTCGGGTTAGGGTTAGGTTTAGGGTTAGGATTAAGGTACGGGGTAGGGTTAGGGTTAGGGTACGGGTTAGGGTTAGGGTACGGGTTAGGGTTAGGTTTAGGGTACGGGTTAGGGTACGGGTTAGGGTTAGGGTTAGGGTTAGGTTACGTGTTAGGGTTAGGGTTAGGGTTAGCGTTAGGGTTAGGATTAGAGGTTAGGCTTAGGGATAGGTTTAGGGTTAGGATTAGGGTACGGGTTAGGGTTCAGGTTCGGGTGAGTGTTAGGGTTAGGGTATGGGTTAGGGTTACGGTTAGAGTATGTGTTAGGGTTAGGGTTAGGGGTTAGGGTTAGGGTTAGAGTTAGGTACGGGTTAGGGTTAGGGTACGGGTTAGGGTTAGGGTTAGGTTTAGGGTTAGGGTACGTGTTAGGGTTAGGGTACAGTTTAGGGTTAGGGTTAGGGTACGGGTTAGGGTTAGGGTTAGGGGTTAGGGGTTAGTGTTAGGGTTAGGGTTAGGGTTAGGGTACGGTTTAGGGTACGAGTTAGGGTTAAGGCACGGGTTAGTGTTAGGGTTAGGGTTAGGGTTAGCGTTAGGGTACGGGTTAGGGTTAGGGTACGGGTTAGGGTACGGGTTAGGGTTAGGGTACGGGTTAGGGTTAGGTTTAGGGGTTAGGGTTAGGGTTAGGGTTAGGGTTAGGGTACGGGTTAGGGTTAGGGTTAGGTTTAGGGTCAGGGTTAGGGGTTAGGGTTAGGGTTAGGGTTAGGTTACGGGTTAGGGTTAGTGTACGGGTTAGGTTTAGTGTACGGGTTAGGGTTAGGGATAGGGTTCGGGTTAGGGTTAGGGTTAGGGTACGTGTTAGGGTTAGGGTTAGGGTTAGAGGTTAGGGTTAGTGATAGGGTTAGGGTTAGGATTAGGGTACGGGTTAGGGTACGGGTTAGGGTTAGGGTACGGGTTAGGGTTAGGGTACGGGTTAGGTTTAGTGTACGGGTTAGGGTTAGGGATAGGGTTCGGGTTAGGGTTAGGGTTAGGGTACGTGTTAGGGTTAGGGTTAGGGTTAGGGTTAGAGGTTAGGGTTAGTGATAGGGTTAGGTTTAGGATTAGGGTACGGGTTAGGGTACGGGTTTGGGTTAGGGTACGGGTTAGGGTTAGGGTACGGGTTAGGATTAGGGTTAGGGTACGGGTTAGGGTTAGGGTACGGGTTAGGGTTAGGGTACGGGTTAGGGTTAGGGTTAGGGTACGGGCTAGGGTTAGGGTACGGGTTAGGTTTAGGGTTAGGTTTAGGGTAGGGGTTAGGGTTAGGGTTAGGGTTAGGGTTAGGGTACGGGTTATGGTTAGGTTTAGTTTTAGGGTTAGGGTTAGTGTTAAGGTACGGGTAAGGGTTAGGAAAGGGTTAGGGTTAGGGTTAGGGTTAGGGTTAGAAAAGGGTTAGGGTTAGGGTTAGCGTTAGGGTTAGGGTACGGTTTAGGGTTAGGGTTAGGGTAAGGGTTAGGGTTAGGGTTAGGGTTAGGGTTAGAGGTGAGGGGTTAGTTTTAGGGTTAGGGTTAATGTTAGGGTTAGGGTTAGGGTATGGGTTAGGGTACGGCTTAGGGTTAGGGCACGGGTTAGTGTTAGGGATAGGGTTAGGGTTAGGGTTAGGGTACAGGTTAGGGTTAGGGTTAGATTTCGGGTTAGGGTTAGGGTTAGGGTTAGGATTAAGGTACGGGGTAGGGTTAGGGTTAGGGTACGGGTTAGGGTTAGGGTTAGCGTTAGGGTTAGGGTTAGAGGTTAGGGTTAGGGATAGGTTTAGGGATAGGATTAGGGTACGGGTTAGGGTTCAGGTTCGGGTGAGTGTTAGGGTTAGTGTATGGGTTAGAGTTAGGGTTAGGGTAAGTTTTAGGGTTAGGGTACGGTTTAGGGTTAGGGTTAGTGTTAGGGTACGGGTTAGGGTTAGGGTACGGGTTAGGGTTAGGGTTAGGGTACGGGTTAGGTTTAGGGTACTGTTTAGTGTTAGGGTTAGGTTTAGGGTTAGGGTACGTGTTAGGGTTAGGGTTAGGGTACGGGCTAAGGTTAGGGATAGGGTTAGGGTTAGGGTACGGCTTAGGGTTAGGGTTAGGGTACGGGTTAGGTTTAGGGTACGGGTTAGGTTTAGGGTTAGGGTTAGGGTTAGTGTTAGGGTTAGGGTACGGGTTATGGTTAGGGTTAGGGTACGGGTTAGGGTTAAGGTTAGGTTTAGGGTTAGGGTTAGGGTTAGGGTTAGGTTTAGGGTACGGGTTAGGGTTAGGGTTAGGGTACGGGTTAGGTTTAGGGTTAGGTTACGGGTTAGGGTTAGGGTATGGGTTAGGGTTAGCGTTAGGGTTAGGGTTAGCGTTAGGTTACGGGTTAGGGTTAGGGTTAGGGTTAGGGTTAGGGTACGGGTTAGGGTTAGGGTTAGGGTACGGGTTAGGTTTAGGGTACGGGTTAGGGTTAGGGTACGGGTTAGGGTTAGGTTACGGATTAGGGTTAGGGTTAGGGTTAGGGTACGGGTTAGGGTTAGGGTATGGGTTAGGGTTAGCGTTAGGTTTAGGGTTAGGGTTAGGGTTAGGAAAGGGTAAGGGTTAGGGTTAGCCTTAGGGTTAGGGTACGGGTTAGGGTAGGGTTAGGGTACGGGTTAGGTTTAGGGTTAGGGTTAGGGGTTAGGGGTTAGGTTTAGGGTTAGGGTTAGGGTCAGGGTTAGGGTACGGGTTAGGGTTAGAGTACAGGTTAGGGTTAGGGTACGGGTTAGGTTTAGGGTTATGGTTAGGGTTAGTGTTAGGGTTAGGGTACGGGTTAGGGTTAGGGTTAGGGTACGGGTTAGGGTTAGGGTTAGGGTTAGGGTACGGGTTATGATTATGGTTAGGTTTAGGGTTAGGGTTAGGGTTAGGGTACGGGTTAGGGTTAGGGTTAGGGTACGGGTTAGGGTTAGGTACGGGTACGGGTTAGGTTTAGGGTTAGCGTTAGGGTACGGGTTAGGGTACGGGTTAGGGTTAGGGTTAGGGTACAGGTTAGGGTTAGGGTTACGGTACGGGTTAGGGTTAGGGTACGGGTTAGGGTTAGGGTACGGGTTAGGGTTAGGGTACGGGTTAGGGTTAGGGTTAGGGTTAGGGTACGGGTTAGGGTTAGAGTTACGGTACGGGTTAGGTTTAGGGTTAGTGTTAGGGTTGGGGTTAGCGTACGGGTTGGGGTTAGGGTTAGGTTTAGGGTTAGGTTTAGGGTACGGGTTAGGGTTAGGGTATGTGTTAGGGTTAGGGTTAGGGTTCGGGTTAGGGTTAGGAAAGGGTTAGGGTTAGGGTTAGGGTTAGGTTTAGGGTACGGTTTAGGGTTAGGGTTAGGGTACGGGTTAGGGTTAGGGTTAGGGTTATGGGTTAGGGGTTAGTGTTAGGGTTAGGGTTAGGGTTAAAGTTAGGGTACGGGTTAGGGTACGGGTTAGGGTTAGGGCACGGGTTAGTGTTAGGGTTAGGGTTAGGGTTAGGGTACGGGTTAGGGTTAGGGTACGGGTTAGGGTACGGGTTAGGGTTAGGGTACGGGTTAGGGTTAGGGTTAGGGTTTAGGGTGAGGGTTAGGGTTAGTGTTAGGGTTAGGGTACGGGTTAGGGTTAGGGTTAGGGTTAGGGTCAGGTTTAGGTGTTAGGGTTAGGGTTAGGGTTAGGGTACGAGTTAGGGTTAGGGTACGGTTTAGGTTTAGGTTACGGGTTAGGGTTAGGGTTAGGGTACGGGTTAGGGTTAGTGTTAGGGTTAAAGTTAGGGTACGTGTTAGGGTTAGGGTTAGGGTACGGGTTTGGCTAAGGGTACGGGTTAGGGTTAGGCTTAGGGTACGTGTTAGGGTTAGGGTTAGGGGTTAGGGTTAGGTTTAGGGTACGTGTTAGGGTTAGGGTACGGGTTAGGGTACGGGTTAGGGTTAGGGTACGGGTTAGGGTACGGGTTAGGGTTAGGGTACGGGTTAGGGTTAGGTTTAGGGTACGGGTTAGGTTTAGGTTTAGGGTACGTGTTATGGTTAGGGTACGGTTTAGGGTTAGGGTTAGGTTTAGGGTACGGGTTAGGAATAGGGTACGGGTTAGGGTTAGGTTTAGGGTACGGGTTAGGGTTAGGGTACTGTTTAGGGTTAGGGTTAGGGTTAGGGTTAGGGTACGGGTTAGGGTTAGGGTTAGGGTTAGGGTACGGGTTAGGGTTAGGGTTAGTATACGTTTTAGGGTTAGGGTACGGTTTAGGGTTAGGGTTAGGTTTAGGGTACGGGTTAGAGTTAGGGTACGGGTTAGGGTTAGGTTTAAGGTACGGGTTAGGGTTAGGGTACTGTTTAGTTTTAGGGTTAGGTTTAGGGTTAGGGTTAGGGTACGGGTTAGGGTTAGGGTAAGGGTACGGGTTAGGGTTAGGGTTAGGGTTAGGGTTCGGGTTAGGGTTAGGGTTAGGGTACGGGTAGGGTTAGGGTACGGGTTAGGTTTAGGGTTAGGGTTAGAGTTAGTGTTAGGGTTAGGGTACGGGTTAGGTTTAGGTTTAGGGTACTGGTTACGGTTAGGGTACGGGTTAGGGTTAGGGTTAGGGTAGGGGTTAGGTTTAGGGTTAGGGTTAGGGTTAGGGTAAGGGTTATGGTTAGGGTTAGGTTAGGGTTTAGGGTTAGGGTTAGGGTACGGGTTAGGGTTAGGGTTAGGGGTTAGGTTTAGGGTTAGGGTGAGGGTTAGGGTACGGGTTAGGTTTAGTGTTAGGGTTAGGGTTAGGGTCAGGGTTCGGGGTTAGGGTTAGGGTTAGGGTTAGGGTACGGGTTAGGGTTAGGTTTAGGGTACGGGTTAGGGTTAGGGTACTGGTTAGGGTTAGGGTTAGTGTTAGGGTTAGCATGCGGTTTAGGGTTCGGGTTACGGTTAGGGTTAGGTTTAGGGTTAGGATTAGGGTACGGGGTAGGGTTCGGGTTAGGGTACGGGTTAGGGTTAGGGCACGGGTTAGGGTTAGGGTTAGGGTACGGGTTAGGTTTAGGGTTAGGGTACGTGTTAGGGTTAGGGTTAGGGTTAGTGTTAGGGTTAGGGTTAGAGGTTAGGTTTAGGGATAGGGTTAGGGTTAGGATTAGGGTACGGGTTAGGGTACGGGTTAGGGATAGGGTTAGGGTTAGGGTACGTGTTAGGGTTAGGGTTAGGGTACGTTTTAGGGTTAGGGTACGGTTTAGGGTTAGGGTTAGGGTTAGGGTACGGGTTAGGGTTACGGTACGGGTTAGGGTTAGGTTTAGGTTACGGGTTAGGGTGAGGGTACTGTTTAGTGTTAGGGTTACGTTTCGGGTTAGGGTACGGGTTAGGGTTAGGGTTAGGGTACGGTTTAGGGTTAAGGTTAGGGTACGGGTTAGGGTTAGGGTTAGGGTTAGGGTACGGTTTAGGGTTAGGGTTAGGGTACGGGTTAGGGTTAGGGTACGGGTTAGGTTTAGGGTTAGGGTTAGGGTTAGTGTTAGGTTTAGGGTACGGGTTAGGTTTAGGGTTAAGGTACGGGTTAGGTTTAGGGTTAGG
>JAVLSZ010000139.1:237500-275000 GCA_032313775.1 Urocyon cinereoargenteus | reverse complement strand
GTTAGCGTTAGGGTACGAGTTAGGGTTAGGGTTAGGGTTAGGGTTTGGGTTAGGGTACGGGTTAGGGTTAGGGTTAGGGTACGGGTTAGGTTTAGGTTTAGCGGTTAGGGTTAGGGTTAGGGTTAGGGTACGGGTTAGGGTTAGTGTTAGGTTTAGGGTTAGGGTCAGGGTTCGGGGGTTAGTGTTAGGGTTAGGGTACGGGTTAGGTTTAGGTTTAGGGTACGTGTTAGGGTTAGGGTTAGGGTTATGTTTAGGGTTAGGTTAGGGTTTAGGGTTAGGGTTAGGGTACGGTTTAGGGTTAGGTTTAGGGGTTAGTGTTAGGGTTAGGGTTAGGGTACGGGTTAGGGTTAGGGTACGGGTTAGGGTTGGGATTAGGGTACGGGTTAGGGTTAGTGTACTGGTTAGGGTTAGGGTTAGGGTACGGGTTAGGGTTAGGGTACGGGTTATGGTTAGGGTTAGGTTTAGGGTTAGGGTTAGGGTTAGGGTAAGGGTTAGGGTTAGGGTTAGGTTTAGGGTACAGGTTAGGGTTAGGGTATGGGTTAGGGTTAGAGTTAGGGTACGGTTTAGGGTTAGGGTTAGGGGTTAGGGTTAGGGTTAGGGTTAGGGTTAGGGTTAGGGTTAGGGTTAGTGTACGGGTTAGGGTTAGGGTACGGGTTAGGGTTAGGGTTAGGGTTAGCGTACGGTTTAGGGTTAGGGTTAGGTTTAGGATTAGGGTTAGGGTACGGGTAAGGTTTAGGGTACGGGTTAGGGTTAGGTTTAGGGTTAGGGTTAGGAAAGGGTTAGGGTTAGGGTTAGCCTTAGGGTTAGGGTACGGGTTAGGGTTAGGGTTAGGGTACGGGTTAGGGTTAGGGTTAGGGTTAGGGGTTAGGGGTTAGTGTTAGGGTTAGGGTTAGGGTCAGGGTTAGGGTACGGGTTAGGTTTAGGGTACGGGTTAGGGTTAGGGTACGGGTTAGGTTTAGGGTTAGGGTTAGGGTTAGTGTTAGGGTTAGGGTACGGGTTAGGGTTAGTATTAGGGTACGGTTTAGGGTTAGGGTTAGGGTTAGGGTTAGGGTACGGGTTATGGTTAGGGTTAGGTTTAGGGTTAGGGTTAGGGTTAGGGTACGGGTTAGGGTTAGGGTTAGGGTACGGTTTAGGGTTAGGGTACGGGTATGGGTTAGGGTTAGGGTACGGGTTATGGTTAGGGTTAGGGTACGGGTTAGGGTTAGGGTTAGGGTTAGGGGTTAGGGGTTATTGTTAGGGTTAGGGTTAGGGTCAGGGTTAGGGTACGGGTTAGGTTTAGGGTACGGGTTAGGGTTAGGGTACGGGTTAGGTTTAGGGTTAGGGTTAGGGTTAGTGTTAGGGTTAGGGTACGGGTTAGGGTTAGGATTAGGGTACGGTTTAGGGTTAGGGTTAGGGTTAGGGTTAGGGTACGGGTTATGGTTAGGGTTAGGTTTAGGGTTAGGGTTAGGGTTAGGGTACGGGTTAGGGTTAGGGTTAGGGTACGGTTTAGGGTTAGGGTACGGGTATGGGTTAGGGTTAGGGTACGGGTTATGGTTAGGGTTAGGGTTAAGGTTAGGGTTAGCGTTAGGGTACGGGTTAGGGTTAGGTTTTGGGTTAGGGTTAGGGTTAGGGTACAGGTTAGGGTACGGGTTAGGGTTAGGGTACGGGTATGGGTTAGGGTTAGGGTTAGGGTTAGGGTTAGCGTTAGGGTATGGGTTAGGGTTAGGGTTAGGGTTAGGGTTAGGGTTAGGGTACGGGTTAAGTTTAGGGTACGCGTTAGGGTTAGGGTACGGGTTAGGATTAGGGTTAGGGTACGGGTTAGGGTTAGGGTACGGTTTAGGGTTAGGGTACGGGTTAGGGTTAGGGTTAGGGTACGGGCTAGGGTTAGGGTTAGGGTACGGGTTAGGGTTAGGGTACGGGTTAGGGTTAGGGTACGGGTTAGGGTACGGGTTAGGGTTAAGGTACGGGTTAGGGTTAGGGTTAGGGGTTAGGGTGAGGGTTAGGGTTAGGGTTAGGGTAAGGGTACGGGTTAGGGTTAGGGTTAGGGTTAGGGTCAGGGTTAGGGGTTAGGGTTAGGGTTAGGGTTAGGGTACGGGTTAGGGTTAGGGTACGGGTTAGGTTTAGGGTACGGGTTAGTGTTAGGGTTAGGGTTAGGGTTAGGGTTAGGGTTAGGGTACGGGTTAGGGTTAGGGTTAGTGTTAAAGTTACATTACGTGTTAGGGTTAGGGTTAGGGTCCGGGTTAGGGTTAGGGTACGGGTTAGGGTAAGGGTACGGGTTAGGGTTAGGGTTAGGGTACGTGTTAGGGTTAGGGTTAGGGTTAGAGTTTAGGGTTAGGGATAGGGTTAGGGTTAGGATTAGGGTACTGGTTAGGGTACGGGTTAGGGTTAGGGTTAGGTTTAGGGAACGGGTTAGGGTTTGGTACTGTTTAGGGTTAGGGTTAGGTTTAGGGTTAGGGTACAGGTTAGGGTTAGGGTTAGGGTACGGGTTAGGGTTAGGGTTAGGGTTAGGGTTAGGGTTAGGGTACGGGTTAGGGTTAGGGTTAGGGTACGGGTAGGGTTAGGGTACGGGTTAGGTTTAGGGTTAGGGTTAGGGTTAGTGTTAGGGTTAGGGTACGGATTAGGTTTAGGTTTAGGGTACTGGTTAGGGTTAGGGTACGGGTTAGGGTTAGGGTTAGGGTAGGGGTTAGGTTTAGGGTTAGGGTTAGGGTACGGGTTATGGTTAGGGTTAGGTTAGGATTTAGGGTTAGGGTTAGGGTACGGGTTGGGGTTAGGGTTAGGGGTTAGGGTTAGGGTTAGGGTTAGGGTTAGGGTACGGGTTAGGGTTAGTGTTAGGGTTAGGGTTAGGGTCAGGGTTCGGGGTTAGGGTTAGGGTTAGGGTTAGGTTACGGGTTAGGGTTAGGGTTAGGGTACGGGTTAGGGTTAGGGTACGGGTTAGGGTTAGGTTTAGGGTTAGGGTACGTGTTAGGGTTAGGGTACGGGTTAGGGTTAGGGTTAGTGTACAGGTTAGGTTTAGGGTTAGGGTACGTGTTAGGGTTAGGGTTAGTGTTAGGGTTAGGGTTAGGGTTAGGGTTAGGGTACGGGTTAGGTTTAGGGTTAGGGTACGTGTTAGGGTTAGGATTAGGGTTAGGGTTAGGGTTAGGTTTACAGGTTAGGGTTAGGGATAGGGTTAGGGTTAGGATTCGGGTTAGGGTTGGGGTACGGGTTAGGGTTAGGGTTAGGGTTAGGGTACGGGTTAGGGTTAGGTTTAGGGTACGTTTTAGGGTTAGGGTAGGGTTTAGGGTATGGGTTAGGGTTAGGGTTAGGGTATGTTTTAGGGTTAGGGTTAGGGGTTAGGTTTAGTGTTAGGGTTAGGTACGGGTTAGGGTTAGGGTACGGGTTAGGGTTAGGGTTAAGGTTAGGGTTAGGGTACGGGTTAGGGTTAGGGTACAGTTTAGGGTTAGGGTTAGGGTACGGGTTAGGGTTAGGTTTAGGGGTTAGGGTTAGGGTTAGGGTACGGGTTAGGGTTAGGGTACGGGTTAGGGTTAGGGTTAGGGTTAGGGTTAGGTTAGGAAAGGGTTAGGGTTAGGGTTAGCGTTAGGGTTAGGGTACGGATTAGGGTTAGTGTTAGGGTACGGGTTAGGGTTAGGGTTAGGGTTAAGGTTAGGGTTAGGGTTTAGGGGTTAGTGTTAGGGTTAGGGTTAGGGTTAGGGTACGGTTTAGGGTTAGGGTTAGGGGTGTGGGGTTAGTGTTAGGGTTAGGGTTAGGGTTAGGGTACGGGTTAGGGTACGGTTTAGGGTTAGGGCACGGGTTAGGGTTAGGGTTAGGGTTAGGGTTAGCGTTAGGGAACGGGTTAGGGTTATGGTACGGTTTAGGGTACGGTTTAGTGTTAGGGTACGGGTTAGGGTTAGGGTTAGGGGTTAGGGTTAGTGTTAGGGTTAGGGTTAGGGTTAGGGTACGGGTTAGGTTTAGGGTTAGGTTTAGGGTCAGGTTTAGGGGTTAGTGTTAGGGTTAGGGTTAGGTTACGGGTTAGGGTTAGTGTACGGGTTAGGTTTAGGGTACGGGTTAGGGTTAGGGATAGGGTACGTGTTAGGGTTACGGTTAGGGTACGTGTTAGGGTTAGGGTTAGGGTTAGGGTTAGGGTTAGAGGTTAGGGTTAGCTACAGGGTTAGGGTTAGGATTAGGGTACGGGTTAGGGTACGGGTTAGGGTTAGGTTTAGGGTTAGGATATGTATTAGGTTTAGGGTTAGGGTACGTTTTAGGGTTAGGGTTAGGGTACAGGTTAGGGTTAGGGTACTGTTTAGGGTTAGGTTTAGGTTTAGGGTTAGGGTACGGGTTAGGGTTAGGGTTAGGGTACGGGTTAGGGTTAGGGTACGGGTTAGGGTTAGGATACGGGTTAGGGTTAGGGTTAGGGTACGGGTTAGGGTTAGGGTACGGGTTAGGTTTAGGGTTAGGGTTAGGGTAGGGGTTAGGGTTAGGGTTAGGGTTAGGGTTAGGTTACGGGTTATGGTTAGGGTTAGGGTTAGGGTTAGGGTTAGGATTAGGGTACGGGTTAGGGTTAGGAAAGGGTTAGGGTTAGGGTTAGCGTTATGGTTAGGGTACGGGTTAGGTTTAGGCTTAGGGTACGGGTTAGGGTTAGGGTTAGGGTTAGGGTTAGGGTTTAGGGGTTAGTTTTAGGGTTAGGGTTAGGGTTAGGGTTTGTGTTAGGGTATGGGTTAGGGTACGGCTTAGGGTTAGGGCACGGGTTAGTGTTAGGGATAGGGTTAGGGTTAGGGGACAGGTTAGGGTTAGGGTTAGTGTTAGGGTTAATTTTCGGGTTAGGGTTAGGGTTAGGGTTAGGATTAAGGTACGGTGTAGGGTTAGGGTTAGGGTACGGGTTAGGGTTAGGGTACGGGTTAGGGTTAGGTTTAGGGTACGGGTTAGGGTACGGGTTAGGGTCAGGGTTAGGGTCCGTGTTAGGGTTAGAGTTAGGGTTAGCGTTAGGGTTAGGGATAGAGGTTAGGGTTAGGGATAGGTTTAGGCTTAGGATTAGGGTAGGGGTTAGGGTTCAGGTTCGGGTGAGTGTTAGGGTTAGGGTATGGGTTAGAGTTAGGGTTAGGGTAAGTTTTAGGGTTAGGGTACGGTTTAGGGTTAGGGTTAGTGTTAGGGTACGTGTTAGGGTTAGGGTACGGGTTAGGGTTAGGGTTAGGGTACGGGTTAGGTTTAGGATACTGTTTATGGTTAGGGTTAGGTTTAGGGTTAGGGTACGTGTTAGGGTTAGGGTTAGGGTACGGGCTAGGGTTAGGGATAGGGTTAGTGTGAGGGTACGGGTTAGGGTTAGGGTTAGGGTACGGGTTAGGGTTAGGGTACGGGTTAGGTTTAGGGTTAGGGTTAGGGTTAGTGTTAGGGTTAGGGTACGGGTTGGGGTTAGGGTTAGGGTACGGGTTAGGGTTAGGGTTAGGTTTAGGTTTAGGGTTAGGGTTAGGGTTAGGGTACGGGTTAGGGTTATGTTTAGGGTACGGGTTAGGTTTAGGGTTAGGTTACGGGTTAGGGTTAGGGTATGGGTTAGGGTTAGCGTTAGCGTTAGGCTTAGCGTTAGGGTACGGGTTAGGGTTAGGGTTAGGGTTAGGGTTAGGGTTAGGGTTAGGGTACGGGTTAGGGTTAGAGTTAGGGTACGGGTTAGGTTTAGGGTACGGGTTAGGGTTAGGGTACGGGTTAGGCTTAGGGTACGGTTTAGGGTTAGGGTTAGGGTTAGGGTTAGGGTACGGGTTAGGGTTAGAGTTAGGGTACGGTTTAGGGTTAGGGTTAGGGGTTAGGGTTAGGGTTAGGGTTAGGGTTAGGGTTAGGGTTAGTGTACGGGTTAGGGTTAGGGTACGGGTTAGGGTTAGGGTTAGGGTTAGGGTTAGCGTACGGGTTAGGGTTAGGTTTAGGTTTAGGATTAGGGTTAGGGTACGGGTAAGGGTTAGGTTACGGGTTAGGGTTAGGGTTAGGGTTAGGGTTAGGAAAGGGTTAGGGTTAGGGTTAGCCTTAGGGTTAGGGTACGGGTTAGGGTTAGGGTTAGGGTACGGGTTAGGGTTAGGGTTAGGGGTTAGGGGTTAGTGTTAGGGTTAGGGTTAGGGTCAGGGTTAGGGTACGGGTTAGGTTTAGGGTACGGGTTAGTGTTAGGGTACGGGTTAGGGTTACGGTACGGGTTAGGGTTAGGGTTAGGGTACGGGTTAGGGTTAGGGTACTGTTTAGGGTTAGGGTTACGTTTCGGGTTAGGGTACGGGTTAGGGTTAGGGTTAGGGTACGGTTTAGGGTTAGGGTTAGGGTACGGGTTAGGGTTAGGTTTAGGGTTAGGGTTAGGGTACGGGTTAGGGTTAGGGTTAGGGTTAGGGTTAGGGTTAGGGTACGGGTTAGGGTTAGGGTACGGTTTAGGTTTAGGGTTAGCGTTAGTGTTAGTGTTAGGGTTAGGGTACAGGTTAAGTTTAGGGTTAGGGTCCGGGTTAGGGTTAGGGTACCGGTTAGGGTTAGGGTTAGGGTAGGGGTTAGTGTTAGGGTTAGGGTTAGTGTTAGGGTACGGGCATATGGTTAGGGTTAGGTTTAGGTTTAGGTTTAGGGTTATTGTACGAGTTAGGGTTAGGGTTAGGGGTTAGTGTTAGGGTTAGGGTTAGGGTTAGGGTACGGGTTAGGGTTAGTGTTAGGGTTAGGGTTAGGGTCAGGGTAAGGGGTTAGGGTTAGGGTTAGGGTTAGGGTTAGGATTAGGGTTAGGGTACGTGTTAGGGTTAGGGTTAGGGTATGGGTTAGGGTTAGGGTACTGGTTAAGGTTAGGGTTAGGTTTAGGGTTAGCGTTAGGGTATGGGTTAGGATTAGGTTTAGGGTACTGGTTAGGGTTAGGGTACGGGTTAGGATTAGGGTACGGGTTAGGGTTAGGGTTAGGGTATGTGTTAGGGTTAGGGTTAGGGGATAGGGTTAGGGTTAGGGTTAGGTACGGGTTAGGGTTAGGGTACTGGTTAGGGTACGGGTTAGGGTTAGGGTACGGGTTAGGGTTAGGGTTAGGGTACGGGTTAGGGTTAGGGTTAGGGTTAGGTTTATGGTTATGGTTAGGGTTAGGGTAAGGGTTAGGTTTAGGGTTAGGGTACGGGTTAGGTTTAGGGTTAGGTTACGGGTTAGGGTTAGGGTATGGGTTAGGGTTAGCGTTAGGTTTAGGGTTAGCGTTAGGGTACGGGTTAGGTTTAGGGTTAGGGTTAGTGTTAGAGTTAGGGTACGGGTTAGGGTTAGGGTTAGGGTTAGGCTTAGGGTTAGGGTTAGGGTTAGGGTACGGGTTAGGTTTAGGATACTGTTTAGGGTTAGGGTTAGGTTTACGGTTAGGGTACGTGTTAGGGTTAGGGTTAGGGTACGGGCTATGGTTAAGGATATGGTTAGGGTTAGGGTACGGCTTAGGGTTAGGGTTAGTGTTAGGGTACGGGTTAGGGTTAGGGTACGGGTTAGGTTTAGGGTTAGGGTTAGGGTTAGTGTTAGGGTTAGGGTACGGGTTACGGTTAGGGTTAGGGTAGGGGTTAGGGTTAGGTTTAGGGTTAGGGTTAGGGTTAGGGTATGGGTTAGGGTTAGCGATAGGGTTAGGGTTAGCGTTAGGGTACGGGTACGGGTTAGGGTTAGGGTTAGGGTTAGGTTTAGGGTACGGGTTAGGTTAGGGTTAGGGTACGGGTTAGGGTTAGGGTACGGGTTAGGGTTAGGGTACGGGTTAGGGTTAGGTTACGGGTTAGGGTTAGGGTATGGGTTAGGGTTAGCGTTAGGGTTAGGGTTAGCGTTAGGGTATGGGTTAGGTTTAGGGTTAGGGTTAGGGATAGGGTTAGGGTTAGGGTACGGCTTAGGGTTAGGGTTAGGGTTAGGGTACGGGTTAGGGTTAGGGTACGGGTTAGGTTTAGGGTTAGGGTTAGGGTTAGTGTTAGGGTTAGGGTACGGGTTAGGGTTAGGGTTAGGGTACGGGTTAGGGTTAGGTTTAGGGTTAGGGTTAGGGTTAGGGTATGGGTTAGGGTTAGCGTTAGGGTTAGGGTTAGCGTTAGGGTACGGGTTAGGGTTAGGGTTAGGGTTAGGGTTAGGTTTAGGGTACGGGTTAGGTTAGGGTTAGGGTACGGGTTAGCGTTAGGGTACGGGTTAGGGTTAGGGTACGGGTTAGGGTTTGGGTACGGGTTAGGTTTAGGGTTAGGGTTAGGGTACGGGTTAGGGTTAGAGTTAGGGTACGGGTTAGGGTACGGGTTAGGGGTTAGGGTTAGGGTTAGGGTTAGGGTTAGGGTTAGTGTACGGGTTAGGGTTAGGGTACGGGTTAGGGTTAGGGTTAGGGTTAGCGTACAGGTTAGGGATAGGTTAGGTTTAGGATTAGGGTTATGGTACGGGTTAGGGTTAGTGTACTGGTTAGGGTTAGGGTACGGGTTAGGGTTAGGGTACGGGTTAGGGTAAGGGTTAGGGTTAGGGTTAGGGTTAGGGTTAGCGTACGGGTTAGGGTTAGGGTTAGTTTTAGGGTTAGGGTTAGGGTACGGGTTAGGTTTAGGGTACGGGTTAGGGTACGGTTTAGGGTACGGGTTAGGGTTAGGGCACGGGTTAGTGTTAGGGTTAGGGTTAGGGTTAGCGTTAGGGTACGGGTTAGGGTTAGGGTACGGTTTAGGGTACGGGTTAGGGTTAGGGTACGGGTTAGGGTTAGGGTACGGGTCAGAGTTAGGGTTAGGGTATGTGTTAGGGTTAGGGTTAGGGTTAGGGTTAGGGTTAGGGTTAGTATACCGGTTAGGGTTAGGGTACGGGTTAGGGTTAGGGTTAGGGTTAGGTAAGGAAAGGGTTAGGGTTAGGGTTAGCGTTAGGGTTAGTGTACGGATTAGGGTTAATGTTAGGGTACGTGTTAGGGTTAGGGTTAGGGTTAGGGTTAGGGTTAGGTTATGGGTTAGGGTACGGCTTAGGGTTAGGGCACAGGTTAGTGTTAGGGATAGTGTTAGGGTTAGGGTTAGGGTACAGGTTAGGGTTAGGTTTAGGGTTAGGGTTAGGTTTCGGGTTAGGGTTAGGGTTAGGGTTAGGATTAAGGTTCGGGGTAGGGTTAGGGTTAGGGTACGGGTTAGGGTTAGGGTACGGGTTAGGGTTAGGTTTAGGGTACGGGTTAGGGTACGGGTTAGGGTTAGGGTTAGGGTACGTGTTAGGGTTAGGGTTAGGGTTAGCGTTAGGGTTAGGTTTAGAGGTTAGGGTTAGGGATAGGTTTAGGGTTAGGATTAGGCTACGGGTTAGGGTTCAGGTTCGGGTGAGTGTTAGGGTTAGGGTATGGGTTAGAGTTAGGGTTAGGGTAAGTTTTAGGGTTAGGGTACGTTTTAGGGTTAGGATTAGTGTTAGGGTATGGGTTAGGGTTAGGGTACGGGTTAGGGTTAGGTTTAGGGTTAGGGTTAGGGTACGGGTTAGGGTTAGGTTTAGGGTACGTGTTAGGGTTAGGGTTAGGGTTAGGGTTAGAGGTTAGGGTTAGGGATAGGGTTAGGGTTAGGATTAGGGTACGGGTTAGGGTACGGGTTAGGGTTAGGTTTAGGGTTAGGATATGGGTTAGGGTTAGGGTTAGGGTACGTTTTAGGGTTAGGGTTAGGGTACGGGTTAGGGTTAGGGTACTGTTTAGGGTTAAGTTTAGGTTTAGGGTTAGGGTACGGGTTAGGGTTAGGGTTAGGGTACGGGTTAGGTTTAGGGTACGGGTTAGGGTTAGGGTACGGGTTAGGGTACAGGTTAGGTTTAGGGTACGGGTTAAGTTTAGGGTTAGGGTTAGGGTAGGGTTTAGGGTTAGGGTTACGGTTAGGGTTAGGGTTAGGGTACGGGTTATGGTTAGGGTTAGGTTTAGGGTTAGTGTTAGGGTTAGGGTACGGGTTAGGGTTAGGAAACGGTTAGGGTTAGGGTTAGCGTTATGGTTAGGGTACGGGTTAGGTTTAGGGTTAGGGTACGGGTTAGGGTTAGGGTTACGGTTAGGTTTAGGGGTGAGGGGTTAGTGTTAGGGTTAGGGTTAGGGTTAGGGTTAGGGTTAGGTTATGGGTTAGGGTACGGCTTAGGGTTAGGGCACAGGTTAGTGTTAGGGATAGTGTTAGGGTTAGGGTTAGGGTACAGGTTAGGGTTAGGTTTAGGGTTAGGGTTAGGTTTCGGGTTAGGGTTAGGGTTAGGGTTAGGATTAAGGTTCGGGGTAGGGTTAGGGTTAGGGTACAGGTTAGGTTTAGGGTTAGGGTACGGGTTAGGGTTAGGGTTACGGTTAGGGTTAGGGGTGAGGGGTTAGTGTTAGGGTTAGGGTTAGGGTTAGGGTTAGGGTTAGGTTATGGGTTAGGGTACGGCTTAGGGTTAGGGCACAGGTTAGTGTTATGGATAGTGTTAGGGTTAGGGTTAGGGTACAGGTTAGGGTTAGGTTTAGGGTTAGGGTTAGGTTTCGGGTTAGGGTTAGGGTTAGGGTTAGGATTAAGGTTCGGGGTAGGGTTAGGGTTAGGGTACGGGTTAGGGTTAGGGTACGGGTTAGGGTTAGGTTTAGGGTACGGGTTAGGTTACGGGTTAGGGTTAGGGTTAGGGTACGTGTTAGGGTTAGGGTTAGGGTTAGCGTTAGGGTTAGGGTTAGAGGTTAGGGTTAGGGATAGGTTTAGGGTTAGGATTAGGCTACGGGTTAGGGTTCAGGTTCGGGTGAGTGTTAGGGTTAGGGTATGGGTTAGAGTTAGGGTTAGGGTAAGTTTTAGGGTTAGGGTACGTTTTAGGGTTAGGATTAGTGTTAGGGTATGGGTTAGGGTTAGGGTACGGGTTAGGGTTAGGTTTAGGGTACGGGTTAGGTTTAGGATACTGTTTAGGGTTAGGGTTAGGTTCAGGGTTAGTGTACGTGTTAGGGTTAGGGTTAGGGTACGGGCTAGGGTTAGGGATAGGGTTAGGGTTAGGGTACGGGTTAGGGTTAGGTTTAGGGTACGGGTTAGGGTACGGGTTAGGGTTAGGGTACGGGTTAGGTTTAGGGTTAGGGTTAGGGTTAGGGTTAGTGTTAGGGTTAGGGTACGGGTTAGGGTTAGGGTTAGGGGACGGGTTAGGGTTAGGGTTAGGGTTAGGGTTAGGGTACGGGTTATGGTTAGGGTTAGGTTTAGGGTTAGGGTTAGGGTTAGGGTACGGGTTAGGGTTAGGGTTAGGTTTAGGGTTAGGTTTAGGGTACGGGTTAAGGTTAGGGTACGGGTTAGGGTTAGGGTTAGGGTTAGGTTTAGGGTTAGGGTTAGGGTTAGTAAAGTGTTAGGGTTAGGGTTAGCGTTAGGGTTAGGTTACGGGTTAGGGTTAGGGTTAGTGTTAGGGTTAGGGTACGGGTTAGGGTTAGGGTACGGGTTAGGATTAGGGTTAGGGTTAGGGATAGGGTACCGGTTAGGGTTAGGGTTAGGGTTAGGGTTAGGGTCAGGTTTAGGGGTTAGGGTTAGGGTTAGGGTTAGGGTTAGGGTTAGGGTTAGGGTACGTGTTAGGGTTAGGGTTAGGTATGGGTTAGGGTTTGGGTACTGGTTAAGGTTAGGGTTAGGGTTAGGGTTAGCGTTAGGGTATGGGTTAGGGTTAGGGTTAGGGTACGGGTTAGGGTTAGGGTACGGGTTAGGGTTAGGGTTAGGGAACGTGTTAGAGTTAGGGTTAGGGGTTAGGGTTAGGGTTAGGGTTAGGGTACGGGTTAGGTTTAGGTTTAGGGTTAGGGTTAGTGTTAGGGTTAGGGTACGGGTTAGGGTTAGGGTTATGGTACGGGTTAGGGTTAGGTTTAGTGTTAGTGTTAGGGTTAGGGTACGGGTTAGGTTTAGGGTTAGGGTACGGGTTAGGTTTAGGGTTAGGTTACGGGTTAGGGTTAGGGTATGGGTTAGGGTTAGCATTAGGGTTAGGGTTAGGGTTAGGGTTAGGTTTAGGGTACGGGTTAGGTTAGGGTTAGGGTACGGGTTAGGGTTAGGGTACGGGTTAGGGTTAGGGTACGGGTTAGGGTTAGGGTACGGGTTAGGGTTAGGGTTAGGTTTAGGGTACGGGTTAGGGTTAGGGTACGGGTTAGGGTTAGAGTTAGGGTACGGGTTAGGGTTAGGGTTAGGGGTTAGGGTTAGGGTTAGGGTTAGGGTTAGCGTACGGGTTAGGGTTAGGGTTAGGTTTAGGATTAGGGTTATGGTAAGGGTTAGGGTTAGTGTACGTGTTAGTGTTAGGGTACGGGTTAGGGTTAGGGTACGGGTTAGGGTTAGGGTTAGGGTTAGGGTACGGGTTAGGGTTAGAGTTAGGGTACGGTTTAGGGTTAGGGTTAGGGTTAGGGTTAGGGTTAGGGTTAGCGTACGGGTTAGGGTTAGGGTTAGGTTTAGGGTTAGGGTTAGGGTACGGGTTAGGGTTAGGGTACGGTTTAGGGTACGGGTTAGGGTACGGGTTAGGGTTAGGGCACGGGTTAGTGTTAGGGTTAGGGTTAGGGTTAGCGTTAGGGTACGGTTTAGGGTTAGGGTACGGGTTAGGGTACGGGTTAGGGTTTGGGTACGTGTTAGGGTTAGGGTTAGGGTTAGGGTTAGGGTACCGGTTAGGGTTAGGGTACGGGTTAGGGTTAGGGTTAGGGTTAGGTTAAGAAAGGGATAGGGTTAGGGTTAGCGTTAGGGTTAGTGTACGGATTAGGGTTAGTGTTAGGGTACGTGTTAGGGTTAGGGTTATGGTTAAGGTTAGGGTTAGGGTTTAGGGATTAGTGTTAGGGTTAGTGTTAGGGTTAGGTTACGGGTTAGGGTTAGGGTTAGGGGTTAGGGGTTAGTGTTAGGGTTAGGGTACGGGTTAGGGTACAGGTTAGGGTACGGGTTAGAGTTAGGGCACGGGTTAGTGTTAGGGTTAGGGTTAGGGTTAGCGTTAAGGTACAGGTTAGGGTTAGGGTACGGGTTAGGGTACGGGTTTGGGTTAGGTTACTGGTTAGGGTTAGGGTTAGGGGTTAGGGTTAGGGTTAGGGTTAGGGTTAGGTTTAGGGTACGGGTTAGGTTTAGGGTTAGGTTTAGGGTCAGGGTTAGGGGTTAGGGTTAGGGTTGGGTTTAGGTTACGGGTTAGGTTTAGTGTACGGGTTAGGTTTAGGGTACGGGTTAGGGTTAGGGATAGGGTACGGGTTAAGGTTAGGGTTAGGGTACGTGTTAGGGTTAGGGTTAGGGTTAGGGTTAGGTTTAGAGGTTAGGGTTAGGGATAGGGTTAGGGTTAGGATTAGGGTACGGCTTAGGGTACGGGTTAGGGTTAGGTTTAGGGTTAGGATATGGGTTAGGGTTAGGGTTAGGGTACGTTTTAGGGTTAGGGCTAGGGTACGGGTTAGGGTTAGGGTACTGTTTAGGGTTAGGTTTAGGTTTAGGGTTAGGGTACGGGTTAGCGTTAGGGTTAGGGTACGGGTTAGGTTTAGGGTACGGGTTAGGGTTAGGGTTAGGGTTAGGGTAGGGTTTAGGGTTAGGTTTACGGTTAGGGTTAGGGTTAGGGTACGGGTTATGGTTAGGGTTAGGTTTAGGGTTAGTGTTAGGGTTAGGGTACGGGTTAGGGTTAGGGTTAGCGTTATGGTTAGGGTACGGGTTAGGTTTAGGGTTAGGGTACGGTTTAGGGTTAGGGTTAGGGTTAGGGTTAGGTGTGAGGGGTTAGTGTTAGTGTTAGGGTTAGGGTTAGGGTTAGGGTTAGGGTATGGGTTAGGGTACGGCTTAGGGTTAGGGCACGGGTTAGTGTTAGGGATAGTGTTAGTGTTAGGGTTAGGGTACAGGTTAGGGTTAGGGTTAGGGTTAGGGTTAGGGTTAGGGTTAGGTTTCGGGTTAGGGTTAGGGTTAGGGTTAGGATTAAGGTACGGGGTAGGGTTAGGGTTAGGGTACGGGTTAGGGTTAGGGTACGGGTTATGGTTAGGTTTAGGGTACGGGTTAGGGTACGGGTTAGGTTTAGGGTTAGGGTAAGTGTTAAGGTTAGGGTTAGGGTTAGCGTTAGGGTTAGGGTTAGAGGTTAGGGTTAGGGATAGTTTTAGGGTTAGGATTAGGGTACGGGTTAGGGTTCAGGTTCGGGTGAGTGTTAGGGTTAGGGTATGGGTTAGAGTTAGGGTTAGGGTAAGTTTTAGGGTTAGGGTACGGTTTAGGGTTAGGATTAGTGTTAGGGTACGGGTTAGGGTTAGGGTACGGGTTAGTGTTAGGGTTAGGTTTAGGGTTAGGGTACGTGTTAGGGTTAGGGTTAGGGTACGGGCTAGGGTTAGGGATAGGTTAGGGTTAGGGTACGGGTTAGGGTTAGGTTTAGGGTACGGGTTAGGGTACGGGTTAGGGTTAGGGTACGGGTTAGGTTTAGGGTTAGGGTTAGGGTTAGTGTTAGGGTTAGGGTACGGGTTAGGTTTAGGGTTAGGGGACGGGTTAGGGTTAGGGTTAGGGTTAGGGTTAGTGTACGGGTTATGGTTAGGGTTAGGTTTAGGGTTAGGGTTAGGGTTAGGGTACGGGTTAGTGTTAGGGTTAGGGTACGGGTTAGGGTTAGGGTACGGGTTAGGGTTAGGGTTAGTGTTAGGGTTAGTGTTAGGGTTAGAAGTTAGGGTTAGGGATAGGGTTAGGGTTAGGATTAGGGTACGGGTTAGGGTACGGGTTAGGTTTAGGTTTAGGGTTAGGGTATGGGTTAGGGTTAGGGTTAGGGTATGTTTTAGGGTTAGGGTACGGTTTAGGGTTAGGGTTAGGGTTAAGGTACGGGTTAGGGTTAGTTATGGGTTAGGGTTAGGGTTAGGGTACGGGTTAGGTTTAGGGTACTCTTTTGCGTAAGGGTTAGGTTTAGGGTTAGGGAACGGGTTAGGGTTAGGGTTAGGGTACGGGTTAGGGTTAGGGTTAGGGTACGGATTAGGGTTAGGGTAAGGGTTAGGGTTAGGGTTAGGGTACGGGTTAGGGTTAGGGTTAGGTTTAGGGTTAGGGTTAGAGGTTAGGGTTAGGGATATGGTTAGGTTTAGGATTAGGGTACGGGTTAGGGTACGGTTTAAGGTTAGGTTTAGGGTATGGGTTAGGGTTAGGGTTAGGGTACGTTTTAGGGTTAGGGTACGGTTTAGGTATAGGGTTAGGGTTAATGTACGGGTTAGGGTTAGGGTACGGGTTAGGGTTAGGGTTAGGGTCCGGGTTAGGTTTAGGGTACTCTTTTGGGTTAGGGTTAGGTTTAGGGTTAGGGAACGGGTTAGGGTTAGGGTTAGGGTTAGGGTTAGGGTACGGCTTATGGTTAGAGTAAGGGTACGGGTTAGGGTTACGGTACGGGTTAGGTTTAGGGTTAGGGTTATGGTTAGTGTTAGGGTTAGGGTACGGGTTAGGGTTAGGGTTAGGGTACGGGTTAGGGTTAGGTCAAGGGTTAGTGTTAGGGTTAGGGTTAGGGTTAGGGTACGGGTTAGAGTTAGGGTACGGGTTAGGGTTAGGGTACGGGTTAGGATTAGGGTTAGGGGTTAGGGTAAGGGTTAGGGTTAGGGTTACGGTTAGGGTACAGGTTAGTGTTAGGGTTAGGGTTAAATTTAGGGTACGTGTTAGGGTTAGGGTTAGGGTTAGGGTACGGGTTAGGGTTAGGGTACGGGTTAGGGTAAGGGTACGGGTTAGTGTTAGGGTTAGGGTACGTGTTAGGGTTAGGGTTAGGGGTTAGGGTTAGGGTTAGGGTACGTGTTAGGGTTAGGGTACGGGTTAGGGTATGTGTTAGGGTTAGGGTACGGGTTAGGGTTAGGGTTAGTTGTTAGGGTTAGGGTTAGGGTTAGGGTTAGGGTTAGGGTTAGTGTACGGGTTAGGGATAGGGTACGGGTTAGGGTTAGGGTTAGGGTTTGGGTTAGGGTTAGGGTTAACGTACGGGTTAGGGTTAGGGTTAGGCTGAGGGTTAGGGTTAGGGTACGGGTTAGGGTTAGGGTACGAGTTAGGGTTAGGGTTAGGGTTAGGGTTACGGTTAGGGTACGGTTTAGGGTTCGGGTTAGGGTGCGGGTTAGTGTACAGGTTAGGGTTAGGGTTAGGGTTAGGGTTCGGTTACGGGTTAGGGTTAGGTTTAGGTTTAGGGTTAGGGTACGTGGTAGGGTTAGAGTTAGGGTACAGGTTAGGGTTAGGGTACGGGTTAGGGTTAGGGTTAGGGTTAGGGTACGGTTAGGGTTAGGGTTAGGGTTAGGGTACGTGTTAGGGTTATGGTTAGGCTTAGGGTTAGGGTTAGGGTTAAGGGTTAGTGTTAGGGTTAGGGTAAGGGTTAGGGATAGGGTACGGGTTAGGGTACGGGTTAGGGTTAGGGTTAGAGATAGGGTACGGGTTAGGGTTAGGATTAGGGTACGGTTTAGGGTTAGAGTACGGTTTAGGGTTAGGGTTAGGGTTAGGGTACGGGTTAGGGTTAGGGTACGGGTTAGGGTTCGGGTTAGGGTACGGGTTAGTGTTAGGGTTAGGGTACGGGTTACAGTTAGGATTAGGGTTAGGGTTAGGGTTAGGGGTTGGAGGTTAGGGTTAGGGTTAGGGTTAGTGTTAGGGTTAGGTTACGGGTTAGGGTACGGGTTAGGGTTAGGGTTAGGGTTAGTTTTAGGGTTCGGGTTAGGGTTAGGGTTAGGGTACGGGTAAGTGTTAGGGTTAAGGTACGGGTTAGGGTTAGGATTAGGGATAGGATTAGGGTTATGGGTTGGAGGTTAGGGTTAGCGTTAGGGTTAGTGTTAGGGTTAGGGTTAGGGTTGGGGTACGGGTTAGTGTTAGTGTTAGGGTTAGGATTAGGGTTAGGGTACGGGTTAGGTTTAGGGTAAGTTTTAGGGTTAGGGTACGGGTTAGGGTACGGGTTAGGGTACGGGTTAGGGTTAGGGTACGGGTTAGGGTTAGGGTTATGGTTCGGGTTAGGTTTAGGGTTAGGTTTAGGGTACGGGTTAGGGTACTGGTTAGGGTTAGGGTACGGGTTAGGGTTAGGGTTAGGGTTAGGGTGCGGTTTAGGTTTCAGGTTAGGTTTAGGGTAAGGGTTAGGGTTAGGGTACGTCTTAGGGTTAGGGTTAGGATTAGGGTTAGGTTACGGGTTAGGGTTAGGGTTAGGGTTAGGATTAGGGTACGGGGTTGGGTTAGGGTTAGGGTACGGGTTAGTGTTATGGTACGGGTTAGGGTTAGGGTACGGGTTAGGGTTAGGGTACGGGTTAGGTTTAGGGTTAGGGGTAGGTTTAGTGTTTGGGTTAGGGTACGGGTTAGGGTTAGGGTTAGGGTACGGGTTAGGGTTAGGGTACGGGTTAGGGTTAGGGTTAGCGTAGGGGTTAGGGTTAGGGTACGGGTTAGGGTTAGGGTTAGGGTAGGGGTTAGGGTTAGTGTTATGGTTAGGGTTAGGGTACGGGTCATGGTTAGGGTTAGGTTTAGGGTTAGGGTACGGGTTAGGGTACGGGTTAGGGTACGGGTTACGGGTTAGGGTTAGGGTTAGGGTTAGGGTTACGGTTTGGGTTAGGGTACGGGTTAGGGTTAGGGTTAGGGTATGGGTTGGGGTTAGGGTACTGGTTAGGGTTTGGGTTAGGGTTTGGGTTAGCGTTAGGGTACGGGTTAGGGTTAGTGTTATTATTAGGGTTTTGTTAGGGTACGGGTTAGGGTTAGGGTTAGGGTACGGGTTAGGGTTAGGTTATGTGTTAGGGTTAGGGTACGGGTTAGGGTTAGGGTTAGGGTTAGGGTTAGGGTTAAGGTACGTGTTAGGGTTAGGGTTAGGGGTTAGTGTTAGTGTTATGGTTAGGGTACGGGTTAGGGTTAGGGTACGGGTTAGGGTTAGGGTAAGGTTTAGGGTTAGGATACGGGTTAGGGTTAGGGTACAGGTTAGGGTTAGGTTTAGGGTACGGGTTAGGGTTAGGTTTAGGGGTTAGGATTATGGTTAGGGCACGGGTTAGGGTTAGGGTACGGGTTAGTGTTAGGGTTAGGGTTAGGGTTAGTTTTAGGAAAGTGTTAGGGTTAGGGTTAGCGTTAGGGTTAGGGATCGGGTTAGGGTTAGGGTTAGGGTACGGGTTAGGGTTAGGGTTAGGGTTAGGTTTAGGGTACGGGTTAGTGTTAGGGTTAGGGGTTAGAGGTTAGTGTTAGGGTTAGGGTTAGGGTTAGGGTACGGGTTAGGGTACGGGTTAGGGTTAGGGCACGGGTTAGTGTTATGGTTAGAGTTAGGGTTAGCGTTAGGGTACGGGTTAGGGTACGGGTTAGGGTTAGGGTACGATTTAGGGTTATGGTACGCGTTAGGGTTAGTGTTAGGGGTTAGGGTAAGGGTTTGGGTTAGGGTTAGGGTTAGGGTACGGGTTAGGTTTAGGGTTAGGGTCAGGTTTAGGGGTTAGGGTTAGTGTTAGGGCTAGGGTACGGGTTAGGTTTAGTGTACGGGTTAGGTTTAGGTTACGGGTTAGGGTTAGGGATAGGGTACGGGTTAGTGTTAGGGTTAGGGTACGTGTTAGGGTTAGGGTTAGGGTTAGGGTTCGGGTTATGGTTAGGGATAGAGGTTAGGGTTACGGATAGGGTTAGGGTTAGGATTAGGGTACGGGTTAGGGTACGGGTTAGGGTTAGGTTTAGGGTTAGGGTATGGATTAGGGTTAGGTTTAGGGTACGTTTTAGGGTTAGGGTTAGGGTACAGGTTAGGGTTAGGGTACTGTTTAGGGTTAGGGTTAGGTTTAGGGTTAGGGTACGGGTTAGGGTTAGGGCACGGGTTAGTGTTAGGGATAGGGTTAGGGTTAGGGTTAGGGTACGGGTTAGGGTTAGTGTTAGAGTTAGGGTTAGGGGTCAGGGTTAGGGGTTTGGGTTAGGGTTAGGGTTAGGGTACGGGTTAGGGTTAGGGTTAGGTTACGGATTAGGGTTAGGGTACTGGTTAAGGTTAGGGTTAGGGTTAGGGTTAGCGTTAGGGTACGGGTTAGGGTTAGGTTTAGGGTACTGGTTAGGGTTAGGGTACGGGTTAGGGTTAGGGTACGGGTTAGGTTTAGGGTTAGGGTACGTGTTAGGGTTAGGGTTAGGGGTTAGGGTTTAGTGTTAGGGTTAGGGAACGGGTTAGGGTTAGGGTACGAGTTAGGGTTAGGGTTAGGTTTAGGGTTAGGGTACGGGTTAGGGTTAGGGTACAGGTTAGGGTTAGGGTTAGGGTACGTGTTAGGGTTTGGTTTAGGGGTTAGGGTTATGGTTAGGACACGGGTTAGGGTTAGGGTAAGGGTTAGTGTTAGGGTTAGGTTTAGGGTTAGGGTTAGGAAAGTGTTAGGGTTAGGGTTAGCGTTAGGGTTAGGGAACGGGTTAGGGTTAGGGTTAGGGTACGGGTTAGGGTTAGGGTTAGGTTTAGGGTTAGGGTACGGGTTAGGGTTAGGGTTAGGGGTTAGAGGTTAGTGTTAGGGTTAGGGAACGGGTTAGGGTTAGGGTTAGGGTACGGGTTAGGGTACGGGTTAGGGTTAGGGTAGTGTTTAGGGTTAGGGTTAGTTTTAGGGTTAGGGTACGGGTTAGGGTTAGGGTTAGGGTACGGGTTATGTTTAGGGTTAGGGTTAGGGTACGGGTTAGGGTTGGGGTTAGGGTACAGGTTAGGGTTAGGGTACGGGTTAGGGTTAGGGTTAGGGGTTAGGGGTTAGTGTTAGGGTTAGGGTACGGGTTAGGGTACAGGTTAGGGTACGGGTTAGAGTTAGGGCACGGGTTAGTGTTAGGGTTAGGGTTAGGGTTAGCGTTAAGGTACAGGTTAGGGTTAGGGTACGGGTTAGGGTACGGGTTTGGGTTAGGTTACTGGTTAGGGTTAGGGTTAGGGGTTAGGGTTAGGGTTAGGGTTAGGGTTAGGTTTAGGGTACGGGTTAGGTTTAGGGTTAGGTTTAGGGTCAGGGTTAGGGGTTAGGGTTAGGGTTGGGTTTAGGTTACGGGTTAGGTTTAGTGTACGGGTTAGGTTTAGGGTACGGGTTAGGGTTAGGGATAGGGTACGGGTTAAGGTTAGGGTTAGGGTACGTGTTAGGGTTAGGGTTAGGGTTAGGGTTAGGTTTAGAGGTTAGGGTTAGGGATAGGGTTAGGGTTAGGATTAGGGTACGGCTTAGGGTACGGGTTAGGGTTAGGTTTAGGGTTAGGATATGGGTTAGGGTTAGGGTTAGGGTACGTTTTAGGGTTAGGGCTAGGGTACGGGTTAGGGTTAGGGTACTGTTTAGGGTTAGGTTTAGGTTTAGGGTTAGGGTACGGGTTAGCGTTAGGGTTAGGGTACGGGTTAGGTTTAGGGTACGGGTTAGGGTTAGGGTACGGGTTAGGGTACAGGTTAGGTTTAGGGTACGGGTTAGGTTTAGGGTTAGGGTTAGGGTAGGGTTTAGGGTTAGGTTTACGGTTAGGGTTAGGGTTAGGGTACGGGTTATGGTTAGGGTTAGGTTTAGGGTTAGTGTTAGGGTTAGGGTACGGGTTAGGGTTAGGGTTAGCGTTATGGTTAGGGTACGGGTTAGGTTTAGGGTTAGGGTACGGTTTAGGGTTAGGGTTAGGGTTAGGGTTAGGTGTGAGGGGTTAGTGTTAGTGTTAGGGTTAGGGTTAGGGTTAGGGTTAGGGTATGGGTTAGGGTACGGCTTAGGGTTAGGGCACGGGTTAGTGTTAGGGATAGTGTTAGTGTTAGGGTTAGGGTACAGGTTAGGGTTAGGGTTAGGGTTAGGGTTAGGGTTAGGTTTCGGGTTAGGGTTAGGGTTAGGGTTAGGATTAAGGTACGGGGTAGGGTTAGGGTTAGGGTACGGGTTAGGGTTAGGGTACGGGTTATGGTTAGGTTTAGGGTACGGGTTAGGGTACGGGTTAGGTTTAGGGTTAGGGTAAGTGTTAAGGTTAGGGTTAGGGTTAGCGTTAGGGTTAGGGTTAGAGGTTAGGGTTAGGGATAGTTTTAGGGTTAGGATTAGGGTACGGGTTAGGGTTCAGGTTCGGGTGAGTGTTAGGGTTAGGGTATGGGTTAGAGTTAGGGTTAGGGTAAGTTTTAGGGTTAGGGTACGGTTTAGGGTTAGGATTAGTGTTAGGGTACGGGTTAGGGTTAGGGTACGGGTTAGTGTTAGGGTTAGGTTTAGGGTTAGGGTACGTGTTAGGGTTAGGGTTAGGGTACGGGCTAGGGTTAGGGATAGGTTAGGGTTAGGGTACGGGTTAGGGTTAGGTTTAGGGTACGGGTTAGGGTACGGGTTAGGGTTAGGGTACGGGTTAGGTTTAGGGTTAGGGTTAGGGTTAGTGTTAGGGTTAGGGTACGGGTTAGGTTTAGGGTTAGGGGACGGGTTAGGGTTAGGGTTAGGGTTAGGGTTAGTGTACGGGTTATGGTTAGGGTTAGGTTTAGGGTTAGGGTTAGGGTTAGGGTACGGGTTAGGGTTAGGGTTAGGGTACGGGTTAGGGTTAGGGTACGGGTTAGGGTTAGGGTTAGTGTTAGGGTTAGTGTTAGGGTTAGAGGTTAGGGTTAGGGATAGGGTTAGGGTTAGGATTAGGGTACGGGTTAGGGTACGGGTTAGGTTTAGGTTTAGGGTTAGGGTATGGGTTAGGGTTAGGGTTAGGGTATGTTTTAGGGTTAGGGTACGGTTTAGGGTTAGGGTTAGGGTTAAGGTACGGGTTAGGGTTAGTTATGGGTTAGGGTTAGGGTTAGGGTACGGGTTAGGTTTAGGGTACTCTTTTGCGTAAGGGTTAGGTTTAGGGTTAGGGAACGGGTTAGGGTTAGGGTTAGGGTACGGGTTAGGGTTAGGGTTAGGGTACGGATTAGGGTTAGGGTAAGGGTTAGGGTTAGGGTTAGGGTACGGGTTAGGGTTAGGGTTAGGTTTAGGGTTAGGGTTAGAGGTTAGGGTTAGGGATATGGTTAGGTTTAGGATTAGGGTACGGGTTAGGGTACGGTTTAAAGTTAGGTTTAGGGTATGGGTTAGGGTTAGGGTTAGGGTACGTTTTAGGGTTAGGGTACGGTTTAGGTATAGGGTTAGGGTTAATGTACGGGTTAGGGTTAGGGTACGGGTTAGGGTTAGGGTTAGGGTCCGGGTTAGGTTTAGGGTACTCTTTTGGGTTAGGGTTAGGTTTAGGGTTAGGGAACGGGTTAGGGTTAGGGTTAGGGTACGGCTTATGGTTAGAGTAAGGGTACGGGTTAGGGTTACGGTACGGGTTAGGTTTAGGGTTAGGGTTATGGTTAGTGTTAGGGTTAGGGTACGGGTTAGGGTTAGGGTTAGGGTACGGGTTAGGGTTAGGTCAAGGGTTAGTGTTAGGGTTAGGGTTAGGGTTAGGGTACGGGTTAGAGTTAGGGTACGGGTTAGGGTTAGGGTACGGGTTAGGATTAGGGTTAGGGGTTAGGGTAAGGGTTAGGGTTAGGGTTACGGTTAGGGTACAGGTTAGTGTTAGGGTTAGGGTTAAATTTAGGGTACGTGTTAGGGTTAGGGTTAGGGTTAGGGTACGGGTTAGGGTTAGGGTACGGGTTAGGGTAAGGGTACGGGTTAGTGTTAGGGTTAGGGTACGTGTTAGGGTTAGGGTTAGGGTTTAGGGTTAGGGTTAGGGTACGTGTTAGGGTTAGGGTACGGGTTAGGGTATGTGTTAGGGTTAGGGTACGGGTTAGGGTTAGGGTTAGTTGTTAGGGTTAGGGTTAGGGTTAGGGTTAGGGTTAGGGTTAGTGTACGGGTTAGGGATAGGGTACGGGTTAGGGTTAGGGTTAGGGTTTGGGTTAGGGTTAGGGTTAGCGTACGGGTTAGGGTTAGGGTTAGGCTGAGGGTTAGGGTTAGGGTACGGGTTAGGGTTAGGGTACGAGTTAGGGTTAGGGTTAGGGTTAGGGTTACGGTTAGGGTACGGTTTAGGGTTCGGGTTAGGGTGCGGGTTAGTGTACGGGTTAGGGTTAGGGTTAGGGTTAGGGTTCGGTTACGGGTTAGTGTTAGGTTTAGGTTTAGGGTTAGGGTACGTGGTAGGGTTAGAGTTAGGGTACAGGTTAGGGTTAGGGTACGGGTTAGGGTTAGGGTTAGGGTTAGGGTACGGTTAGGGTTAGGGTTAGGGTTAGGGTACGTGTTAGGGTTATGGTTAGGCTTAGGGTTAGGGTTAGGGTTAAGGGTTAGTGTTAGGGTTAGGGTAAGTGTTAGGGATAGGGTACGGGTTAGGGTACGGGTTAGGGTTAGGGTTAGAGATAGGGTACGGGTTAGGGTTAGGATTAGGGTACGGTTTAGGGTTAGAGTACGGTTTAGGGTTAGGGTTAGGGTTAGGGTACGGGTTAGGGTTAGGGTACGGGTTAGGGTTCGGGTTAGGGTACGGGTTAGTGTTAGGGTTAGGGTACGGGTTACAGTTAGGATTAGGGTTAGGGTTAGGGTTAGGGGTTGGAGGTTAGGGTTAGGGTTAGGGTTAGTGTTAGGGTTAGGTTACGGGTTAGGGTACGGGTTAGGGTTAGGGTTAGGGTTAGTTTTAGGGTTCGGGTTAGGGTTAGGGTTAGGGTACGGGTAAGTGTTAGGGTTAAGGTACGGGTTAGGGTTAGGATTAGGGATAGGATTAGGGTTATGGGTTGGAGGTTAGGGTTAGGGTTAGGGTTAGTGTTAGGGTTAGGGTTAGGGTTGGGGTACGGGTTAGGGTTAGTGTTATTATTAGGGTTTTGTTAGGGTACGGGTTAGGGTTAGGGTTAGGGTACGGGTTAGGGTTAGGTTATGTGTTAGGGTTAGGGTACGGGTTAGGGTTAGGGTTAGGGTTAGGGTTAGGGTTAAGGTACGTGTTAGGGTTAGGGTTAGGGGTTAGTGTTAGTGTTATGGTTAGGGTACGGGTTAGGGTTAGGGTACGGGTTAGGGTTAGGGTAAGGTTTAGGGTTAGGATACGGGTTAGGGTTAGGGTACAGGTTAGGGTTAGGTTTAGGGTACGGGTTAGGGTTAGGTTTAGGGGTTAGGATTATGGTTAGGGCACGGGTTAGGGTTAGGGTACGGGTTAGTGTTAGGGTTAGGGTTAGTTTTAGGAAAGTGTTAGGGTTAGGGTTAGCGTTAGGGTTAGGGATCGGGTTAGGGTTAGGGTTAGGGTACGGGTTAGGGTTAGGGTTAGGGTTAGGTTTAGGGTACGGGTTAGTGTTAGGGTTAGGGGTTAGAGGTTAGTGTTAGGGTTAGGGTTAGGGTTAGGGTACGGGTTAGGGTACGGGTTAGGGTTAGGGCACGGGTTAGTGTTATGGTTAGAGTTAGGGTTAGCGTTAGGGTACGGGTTAGGGTACGGGTTAGGGTTAGGGTACGATTTAGGGTTAGGGTACGCGTTAGGGTTAGGGTTAGGGGTTAGGGTAAGGGTTTGGGTTAGGGTTAGGGTTAGGGTACGGGTTAGGTTTAGGGTTAGGGTCAGGTTTAGGGGTTAGGGTTAGTGTTAGGGCTAGGGTACGGGTTAGGTTTAGTGTACGGGTTAGGTTTAGGTTACGGGTTAGGGTTAGGGATAGGGTACGGGTTAGTGTTAGGGTTAGGGTACGTGTTAGGGTTAGGGTTAGGGTTAGGGTTCGGGTTATGGTTAGGGATAGAGGTTAGGGTTACGGATAGGGTTAGGGTTAGGATTAGGGTACGGGTTAGGGTACGGGTTAGGGTTAGGTTTAGGGTTAGGGTATGGATTAGGGTTAGGTTTAGGGTACGTTTTAGGGTTAGGGTTAGGGTACAGGTTAGGGTTAGGGTACTGTTTAGGGTTAGGGTTAGGTTTAGGGTTAGGGTACGGGTTAGGGTTAGGGCACGGGTTAGTGTTAGGGATAGGGTTAGGGTTAGGGTTAGGGTACGGGTTAGGGTTAGTGTTAGAGTTAGGGTTAGGGGTCAGGGTTAGGGGTTTGGGTTAGGGTTAGGGTTAGGGTACGGGTTAGGGTTAGGGTTAGGTTACGGATTAGGGTTAGGGTACTGGTTAAGGTTAGGGTTAGGGTTAGGGTTAGCGTTAGGGTACGGGTTAGGGTTAGGTTTAGGGTACTGGTTAGGGTTAGGGTACGGGTTAGGGTTAGGGTACGGGTTAGGTTTAGGGTTAGGGTACGTGTTAGGGTTAGGGTTAGGGGTTAGGGTTTAGTGTTAGGGTTAGGGAACGGGTTAGGGTTAGGGTACGAGTTAGGGTTAGGGTTAGGTTTAGGGTTAGGGTACGGGTTAGGGTTAGGGTACAGGTTAGGGTTAGGGTTAGGGTACGTGTTAGGGTTAGGTTTAGGGGTTAGGGTTATGGTTAGGGCACGGGTTAGGGTTAGGGTAAGGGTTAGTGTTAGGGTTAGGTTTAGGGTTAGGGTTAGGAAAGTGTTAGGGTTAGGGTTAGCGTTAGGGTTAGGGAACGGGTTAGGGTTAGGGTTAGGGTACGGGTTAGGGTTAGGGTTAGGTTTAGGGTTAGGGTACGGGTTAGGGTTAGGGTTAGGGGTTAGAGGTTAGTGTTAGGGTTAGGGAACGGGTTAGGGTTAGGGTTAGGGTACGGGTTAGGGTACGGGTTAGGGTTAGGGTAGTGTTTAGGGTTAGGGTTAGTTTTAGGGTTAGGGTACGGGTTAGGGTTAGGGTTAGGGTACGGGTTATGTTTAGGGTTAGGGTTAGGGTACAAGTTAGGGTTGGGGTTAGGGTACAGGTTAGGGTTAGGGTACGGGTTAGGTTTAGGGTTAGGGTTAGGGTTAGTGTTAGGGTTAGGGTACGGGTTAGGGTTAGGGTTAGGGTACGGGTTAGGGTTAGGGTACGGGTTAGGGTTAGGGTTAGGGTAGGGGTTAGGGTTAGGGTTATGGTTAGGGTTAGGGGACGGGTTATGGTTCGGGTTAGGTTTAGGGTTAGGGTTAGGGTTAGGGTACGGGTTAGGGTTAGGAAAGGGTTAGGGTTAGGGGTAGCGTTAGGGTTAGGGTACGGGTTAGGGTTAGTGTTAGGGTTAGGGTTAGCGTACGGTTTAGGGTTAGGGTTAGGTTTAGGGTTAGGTTTAGGGTTAGGGTACGGGTTAGGTTTAGGGTTAGGTTTAGGGTTAGGGTACGGGTTAGGGTTAGGGTACGGTTAGGGTTAGGGTTGGGTTAGGTTTAGGGGTTAGTGTTAGGGTTAGGGTTAGGGTTAGGGTTAGGGTACGGGTTAGGGTACGGGTTAGGGTTAGGGCACGGGTTAGTGTTAGGGATAGGGTTAGGGTACGGGTTAGGGTTAGGGTACAGGTTAGGGTTAGTGTTAGGTTTAGGATTAGGGTTAGGGTAAGGGTTAGGTTTAAGGTAAGGGTTAGGGTTAGGTTACAGTTTAAGGTACGGGTTAGGGTTAGGTTTAGGGTTAGGGTACGGGTTAGGGTTAGGTTTACGGTTAAGTTTAGGGTACGGGTTAGGGTTAGGGCTAGTTTTAGGGTTAGGGTACGGGTTAGGGTTAGGGTTAGGGTTAGTTTTAGCGTACGGGTTAGGGTTAGGGTTAGGGTACGGGTTAGGGTTAGGGTACGTTTAGGGTTAGGTTTAGGGTTAGTGTTAGGGTTAGGGTTAGGAAATGGTTAGGGTTAGGGTTAGCGTTAGGGTTAGGGTACGGGTTAGGTTTAGGGTTAGGGTACGGGTTAGGGTACGGGTTAGGGTTAGGGTTTCGGGTTAGGGGTTAGTGTTAGGGTTAGGCTTAGGGTTAGGGTTAGGATACGGGTTAGGGTACGGGTTAGGGTTAGTGCACGGGTTAGTGTTAGGTTTAGGGTTAGGGTTAGGGTTAGGGTACGGGTTAGGGTTAGGGTACAGGTTAGGGTACGGGTTAGGGTTAGGGTGTGGGTTAGGGTTAGGGTTAGGAATTAGGGTGAGGGTTAGGTTTAGGGTTAGGGTACGGGTTAGGGTTAGGGTTAGGGTTAGTGTTAGGTTCAGGTTTAGGGGTTAGGGTTAGGGTTAGGTTTAGGGTAAGGGTACGGGTTAGGGTTAGGGTACGGGTTAGGTTTAGGGTACGGGTTAGGGTTAGGTTTAGGGTTAGAGTACGGGTTAGGGTTAGGGTTAGGTTTAGTGTTAGGGTACGGGTTAGGGTGAGGGTTAGGTACGGGTTAGGGTTAGGGTACGGGTTAGGGTAAGGTACGGGGTAGGTTTAGGGTTAGGGTACGTGTTAGGGTTAGGGTTAGGGTTTAGGGTTCGGGTTCGGGTTAGGGTACGGGTTAGGGTTAGTGTACGGGTTAGGGTTAGGGTTAGGGTACGGGTTAGGGTTAGGGTACGGGTTAGGGTTAGGGTTAGGTTTCGGGTTAGGGTTAGGGTTAGTGGTAGGTTAGGGTTAGGGTTAGGGTTAGGGTTAGTGTACGGGTTAGGGTTGGGGTACGGGTTAGGGTTAGGGTTAGGGTTAGGGTTAGGGTTAGGTTTAGCATATGGGTTAGGGTTAGGGTTAGGCTTAGGTTTAGGGTTAGGGTACGGGTTAGGGTTAGGGTACGGGTTACGGTTAAGGTTAAGGTTAGGTTTAGGATTAGGGGTAGTGTACGGTTTAGGTTTCGGGGTGGGGTTAGGGTTAGGGTTAGGTTACGGGTTAGGGTTAGGGTTAGGGTTAGGGTACGTGGTAGTGTTAGGTTTAGGTTACAGGTAAGGGTTAGGTTACGGGTTAGGGTTAGGGTTAGGGTACGGGTTAGGGTTAGGGTTAGGTTTAGGTTTAGGTTTAGGGTTAGGGTATGGGTTAGGGTTAGGGTTAGGGGTTAGGCTTAGGGTTTGGGTTAGGGTTAGGGTTAGGGTACGGGTTATGGTTAGTGTTAGGGTTAGGGTTAGGGTCAGGGTTAGGGGTTAGGGTTAGCGTTAGGGTTAGGGTACGTGTTAGGGTTAGAGTACGGCTTAGGCTTAGGGTACTGTTTAAGGATAGGGTTAGGGTTAGGGTTAGCGTTAGGGTACGGGTTAGGGTTAGGGTTAGGGGTTAGGGTTAGAGTTAGGGTTAGGGTACGGGTTAGGGTTAGGGTACGGGTTAGGGTTAGGGTTAGGTTTAGAGTTAGGGTACGGGTTAGGGTTAGGGTACAGGTTAGGGTTAGGGTTAGGGTACGGGTTAGGGTTAGGTTTAGGGGTTAGGTTTATGGTTAGGGCAAGGGTTAGGGTTAGGGTACGGGTTACGGTTAGGGTTAGGGTTAGGGTTAGGGTTAGGGTTAGGGTACGGGTTAGGGTACGGGTTAGGGTAGGGTTTAGGGTACGGGTTAGGGTTAGGGATAGGGTTAGGGTTAGGGTTAGGAGTTAGGGGTTAGTGTTAGGGTTAGGGTAAGGGTTAGAGTTAGGGTTAGGGTATGGGTTAGGGTACGGGTTAGGTTTAGGGCACGGGTTAGTGTTAGGGTTAGGGTTAGGGTTAGGGTTAGGGTACCGGTTAGGGTTAGGGTACGGGTTAGGGTTAGTGTTAGGGTTAGGATTAGGGTTAGGGTACGGGTTAGGTTTAGGGTAAGGGTTAGGGTTAGGGTACAGGTTAGGGTACGGGTTAGGGTTAGGGTAAGGGTCAGGGTACGGGTTAGGGTTAGGGTTAGTGTTAAGGTTAGGGTACGGGTTAGGGTTAGGGTTAGGGTTAGGGTTAGGGTTAGGTTTAGGGTACGGGTTAGGGTTAGGGCTAGGGTTAGGGTTAGGGTACGGGTTAGGGTACGGGTTAGGGTAGGGTTTAGGGTTAGGGTACGGGTTTTGGTTAGGGTTAGGGTTAGGGTTAGGGTGCGGTTTAGGGTTCGGGTTAGGGTTAGGGTTAGGGTTAGGGTTAGGGTACAGGTTAGAGTTAGGGTTAGGGTTAGGGTTATGTTACGGATTAGGGTTAGGGTTAGGGTTAGGATTAGGGTACGGCGTAGGGTTAGGGTTAGGGTTCGGGTTAGGCTTAGGGTACGGGTTAGGGTTAGGGTTAGGGTACGGTTTAGGGTTAGGGTTAGTGTTAGGGTTAGTGTTAGGGTTAGAGGTTAGGGTTAGGGATAGGGTTAGGTTTAGGATTAGGGTACGGGTTAGGGTACGGGTTAGGTTTAGGGTTAGGGTTAGGGTATGGGTTAGGGTTAGTGTTAGGGTATGTTTTAGGGTTAGGGTACGGTTTAGGGTTAGGGTTAGGGTTAAGGTACGGGTTAGGGTTAGTTATGGGTTAGGGTTAGGGTTAGGGTACGGGTTAGGTTTAGGGTACTCTTTTGCGTAAGGGTTAGGTTTAGGGTTAGGGAACGGGTTAGGGTTAGGGTTAGGGTACGGGTTAGGGTTAGGGTTAGGGTACGGATTAGAGTTAGGGTAAGGGTTAGGGTTAGGGGAAGGTTACGGGTTACGGTTAGGGTTAGTTTTAGGGTTAGGGTTAGAGGTTAGGGTTAGGGATACGGTTAGGTTTAGCATTAGGGTACGGGTTAGGGTACGGTTTAAGGTTAGGGTTAGGGTATGGGTTAGGGTTAGGGTTAGGGTACGTTTTAGGGTTAGGGTTCGGTTTAGGTATAGGGTTAGGGTTAATGTACGGGTTAGGGTTAGGGTACGGGTTAGGGTTAGGGTTAGGGTCCGGGTTAGGTTTAGGGTACTCTTTTGGGTTAGGGTTAGGTTTAGGGTTAGGGAACGGGTTAGGGTTAGGTTTAGGGTTAGGGTTAGGGTACGGCTTATGGTTAGAGTAAGGGTACGGGTTAGGGTTACGGTACGGGTTAGGTTTAGGGTTAGGGTTATGGTTAGTGTTAGGGTTAGGGTACGGGTTAGGGTTAGGGTTAGGGTACGGGTTAGGGTTAGGTCAAGGGTTAGTGTTAGGGTTAGGGTTAGGGTTAGGGTACGGGTTAGAGTTAGGGTACGGGTTAGGGTTAGGGTATGGATTAGGATTAGGGTTAGGGGTTAGGGTAAGGGTTAGGGTTAGGGTTACGGTTAGGGTACAGGTTAGGGTTAGGGTTAGGGTTAAATTTAGGGTACGTGTTAGGGTTAGGGTTAGGGTTAGGGTACGGGTTAGGGTTAGGGTACGGGTTAGGGTAAGGGTACGGGTTAGTGTTAGGGTTAGGGTACGTGTTAGGGTTAGGGTTAGGGGTTAGGTTTAGGGTTAGGGTACGTGTTAGGGTTAGGGTACGGGTTAGGGTATGTGTTAGGGTTAGGGTACGGGTTAGGGTTAGGGTTAGTTGTTAGGGTTAGGGTTAGGGTTAGGGTTAGGGTTAGTGTACGGGTTAGGGTTAGGGTACGGGTTAGGGTTAGGGTTAGGGTTTGGGTTAGGGTTAGGGTTAGCGTACGGGTTAGGGTTAGGGTTAGGCTTAGGGTTAGGGTTAGGTTACGGGTTAGGGTTAGGGTACGAGTTAGGGTTAGGGTTAGGGTTAGGGTTACGGTTAGGGTACGGTTTAGGGTTCGGGTTAGGGTGCGGGTTAGTGTACGGGTTAGGGTTAGGGTTAGGGTTAGGGTTCGGTTACGGGTTAGGGTTAGGTTTAGGGTTAGGGTTAGGGTACGTGGTAGGGTTAGAGTTAGGGTACAGGTTAGGGTTAGGGTACGGGTTGGGGTTAGGGTTAGGGTTAGGGTACGGTTAGGTTTAGGGTTAGGGTTAGGGTACGTGTTAGGGTTATGGTTAGGCTTAGGGTTAGGGTTAGGGTTAAGGGTTAGTGTTAGGGTTAGGGTAAGGGTTAGGGATAGGGTACGGGTTAGGGTAAGGGTTAGGGTTAGGGTTAGAGATAGGGTACCGGTTAGGGTTAGGATTAGGGTACGGTTTAGGGTTAGAGTACGGTTTAGGGTTAGGGTTAGGGTTAGGGTACGGGTTAGGGTTAGGGTACGGGTTAGGGTTCGGGTTAGGGTACGGGTTAGTGTTAGGGTTAGGGTACGGGTTACAGTTAGGATTAGGGTTAGGGTTAGGGTTAGGGGTTGGAGGTTAGGGTTAGGTTTAGGGTTAGGGTTTGGGGTAGGGTACGGGCTAGGGTTAGGGTAAGTGTTAGGGTTAGGTTACGGGTTAGGGTACGGGTTAGGCTTAGGGTTAGGGTTAGTTTTAGGGTTAGGGTTAGGGTTAGGGTACGGGTAAGTGTTAGGGTTAAGGTACGGGTTAGGGTTACGATTAGGGATAGGGTTAGGGTTATGGGTTGGAGGTTAGGGTTAGGGTTAGGGTTAGTGTTAGGGTTAGGGTTAGGGTTGGGGTACGGGTTAGGGTTAGTGTTAGGGTTAGGATTAGGGTTAGGGTACGGGTTAGGTTTAGGGTAAGTTTTAGGGTTAGGGTACGGGTTAGGGTACGGGTTAGGGTAAGGGTTAGGGTTAGGGTACGGGTTAGGTTTAGGGTTATGGTTCGGGTTAGGTTTAGGGTTAGGTTTAGGGTATGGGTTAGGGTACTGGTTAGGGTTAGGGTACGGGTTAGGGTTAGGGTTAGGGTTAGGGTGCGGTTTAGGGTTCAGGTTAGGTTTAGGGTAAGGGTTAGGGTTAGGGTACGTCTTAGGGTTAGGGTTAGGTTTAGGGTTAGGTTACGGGTTAGGGTTAGGGTTAGGGTTAGGATTAGGGTACGGGGTTGGGTTAGGGTTAGGGTACGGGTTAGCGTTATGGTACGGGTTAGGGTTAGGGTACGGGTTAGGGTTAGGGTACGGGTTAGGTTTAGGGTTAGGGGTAGGTTTAGTGTTTGGGTTAGGGTACGGGTTAGGGTTAGGGTTAGGGTACGGGTTAGGGTTAGGGTACGGGTTAGGGTTAGGGTTAGCGTAGGGGTTAGGGTTAGGGTACGGGTTAGGGTTAGGGTTAGGGTAGGGGTTAGGGTTAGTGTTATGGTTAGGGTTAGGGTTCGGGTCATGGTTAGGGTTAGGTTTAGGGTTAGGGTACGCGTTAGGGTACGGGTTAGGGTACGGGTTACGGGTTAGGGTTAGGGTTAGGGTTAGGGTTACGGTTTGGGTTAGGGTACGGGTTAGGGTTAGGGTTAGGGTATGGGTTAGGGTTAGGGTACGGGTTAGGGTTTGGGTTAGGGTTCGGGTTAGCGTTAGGGTACGGGTTAGGGTTAGTGTTATTATTAGGGTTAGTGTTAGGGTACGGGTTAGGGTTAGGGTTAGGGTACGGGTTAGGGTTAGGTTATGTGTTAGGGTTAGGGTACGGGTTAGGGTTAGGGTTAGGGTTAGGTTTAGGGTACGGCTTAGGGTTAGGGTTAGGTTTAGGGTTAGGGTTAGTGTACGGGTTATGGTTAGGGTACGGATTAGGGTTAGGTTTAGGGTTAGTGTTAGGTTTAGCGTACGGTTTAGGGTTAGGGTTAGGCTTAGGTTTAGGGTTAGGGCACGGGTTAGGGTTAGGGTACGGGTTACGGTTAGGGTTAGGGTTAGGTTTAGGATTAGGGTTAGGGTACGGTTTAGGTTTCGGGTTAGGGATAGGGTTAGGGTTATGGTACGGGTTAGGGTTAGGGTTAGGGTTAAGGTTAGGGTACGTGGTAGGGTTAGGGTTAGGGTACGGGTTAGGGTTAGGGTACTGGTTAGGGTTAGGGTTAGGGTACAGGTTAGGGTTAGGGTTAGGTTTAGGTTTAGGGTTAGGGTACGGTTAGGGTTAAGTTTAGGGTTAGGGTACGGGTTAGGGTTAGGGTACGGGTTAGCGTTAGGGTTAGGGTACGGGTTAGGGTTAGGGTACTGTTTAGGGTTAGGGTTAGGTTTCGGGTTAGGGTACGAGTTAGGGTTAGGGTTAGGGTACGGGTTAAGGTTAGGGTTAGGGTTAGGGTTAGGGTACGGGTTAGGTTTAGGGTTAGGGTTAGGGTTAGGGTTAGGGTTAGTGTACGGGTTAGGGTTAGGGTTAGGGGTTAGTGTTAGGGTTAGGGTTAGGGTTTGGGTTAGGGTACGGGTTAGGGTTAGTGTTAGGGTTAGGTTTAGGGTCAGGGTTAGGGGTTAGGGTTAGGGTTAGAGTTAGGGTTAGGGTACGTGTTAGGGTTAGGGTTAGAGTATGGGTTAGGGTTAGGGTACTGGTTAAGGTTAGGGTTAGGGTTAGGGTTAGCGTTAGGGTACGGGTTAGGGTTAGGGTTAGGGTACTGGTTAGGGTTAGGATACGGGTTAGGGTTAAGGTACGGGTTAGGGTTAGGGTTAGGGTACGTGTTAGAGTTAGGGTTAGGTGTTAGGGTTAGGGTTAGGTTTAGGGTTAGGGTACGGGTTAGGGTTAGGGTTAGGGTTAGGGTTAGGGTACGGGATAGGGTTAGTGTACAGGTTAGGGTTAGGGTTAGGGTACGGGTTAGGGTTAGGTTTAAGAGTTAGGGTTAGGGTTAGCGCACGGGTTAGGGTTAGGGTACGGGTTAGGGTTAGGGTTAGGTTTAGGGTTAGGGTTAGGAAAGGGTTAGGGTTAGGGTTAGCGTTAGGGTTAGGGTACGGGTTAGGGTTAGGGTTAGGGTTAGGGTTAGGGTTAGGGTTAGAGTTAGGGTACAGTTTAGGGTTAGGGTTAGGGGTTAGGGTTAGGTTTAGGGTTAGGGTTAGGGTTAGGGTTAGGGTTAGTGTACGGTTTAGGGTTAGGGTACGGGTTAGGGTTAGGGTTAGGGTTAGGGATAGCGTACGGGTTATTGTTCGGTTAGGTTTAGGATTAGGGTTAGGGTACGGGTAAGGGTTAGGTTACGGGTTAGGGTTAGGGTTAGTTTTAGGGTTAGGGTTAGGAAAGGATTAGGGTTAGGGTAAGCGTTAGGGTTAGGGTACGGGTTAGGGTTAAGGCTAGGGTACGGGTTAGGGTTAGGGTTAGGGTTAGGGGTTAGGGGTTAGTGTTAGGGTTAGGGTTAGGGATAGGGTTAGGGTACGGGTAAGGGTTAGGGTACGGGTTAGGGTTTTGGTACGGGTTAGGTTTAGGGTAAGGGTTAGGGTTAGTGTTAGGCTTAGGGTACAGGTTAGGGTAGGGTTAGGGTACGGGTTAGGGTTAGGGTTAGGGTTAGTGTTAGGGTAAGGGTTATGGTTAGGGTTAGGTTTAGGGTTAGGGTTAGGTTAGGGTACGGTTTAGGGTTAGAGTTAGGGTACGGGTTAGGGTTAGGGTACGGGTTAGGGTACGGGTTAGGGTTAGGGTTAGCGTTAGGGTACGGGTTAGGGTTAGGGTTAGGGTACGGGTTAGGGTTGGGGTTAGGGTTAGGGTTAGGTTACGGGTTATTGTTAGGGTTAGGGTAGGGGTTAGGTTTAGGGTTAGGGTTAGGTTTAGGGTACGGGTTATGGTTAGGGTTAGGTTTAGGGTCACGGTACGGGTTAGAGTTAGTGTTAGGGTTAGGGTTAGTGTCAGGTTTCGGGTTTAGGGTTAGGGTTAGGGTTAGGGTTAGTGTACGGGTTAGGGTTAGGGTTAGGGTACGGGTTAGGGTTAGGGTCCTGGTTAGGGTTAGGGTTTGGTTAGGGTTAGGGTGCGGTTTAGGGTTCGCGTTACGGTTAGGTTTAGGTTTAGGTTTAGGGTACGGGTTAGGGTTAGGGTTAGGGTTAGGTTACGGGTTAGGGTACGTGTTAGGGTTAGGGTGAGGGTTAGGGTTAGGGTTAGGGTTAGAGGTTAGGGTTAGGGATAGGGTTAGGGTTAGGATTAGGGTACGGGTTAGGGTACAGGTTAGGGTTAGGGCTGGGTTATTGTTAGGGTACGGGTTAGGGTTAGGGTTAGGGTACGTTTTAGGGTTAGGGTACGGTTTAGGGTCAAGTTTAGGGTTAGGGTACGGGTTAGGGTTAGGGTACGGGTTAGCGTTAGGGTTAGGGTACGGGTTAGGTTAGGGTACTGTTTAGGGTTAGGGTTAGGTTTCGGGTTAGGGTACGGGTTAGGGTTAGGTTTAGGGTACGGGTTAGGGTTAGGGTTAGTGTACGGGTTAGGGTTAGGGTTAGGGGTTAGTGTTAGGGTTAGGGTACGGGTTAGGGTTAGTGTACAGGTTAGGGTTAGGGTTAGGGTACGGGTTAGGGTTAGGTTTAGGAGTTAGGGTTAGGGTTAGCGCACGGGTAAGGGTTAGGGTACGGGTTAGGGTTAGGGTTAGGGTTAGGTTTAGGGTTAGGAAAGGGTTAGGGTTAGGGTTAGCGTTAGGGTTAGGGTACGGGTTAGGGTTAGGGTTAGGGTTAGGGTTAGGGATTAGTCGTTAGTGTTAGGGTTAGGGTTAGTGTTAGGGTACGGTAGGGTTAGGGCACGGGTTAGTGTTAGGGTTAGGGTTAGGGTTAGCGTTAGGGTACGGGTTAGGGTTAGGGTACAGGTTAGGGTACGGGTTAGGGTTAGGGTACGGGTTAGGGTTAGGGTTAGGGGTTAGGGTTAGTGTTAGGGTTAGGGTCAGGGTTAGGGGTTAGGGTTAGGGTTAGGTTACGGGTTAGGGTTAGTGTACGGGTTAGGTTTAGGGTACGGGTTAGGTTTAGGGATAGGGTACGGGTTAGGGTTAGGTTTAGGGTACGTGTTAGTGTTAGGGTTAGGGTTAGGGTTAGGGGTAGATGTTAGGGTTAGGGATAGGGTTAGGGTTAGGATTAGGGTACTGGTTAGGGTACATGTTAGGGTTAGTTTTAGGGTTAGGGTATTGGTTAGGGTTAGTGTTAGTGTAGGTTTTAGGGTTAGGGTTAGGGTACGGTTTAGGGTTAGGGTACTGTTTAGGGTTAGGTTTAGGTTTAGGGTTAGGGTACGGGATAGGGTTAGGTTAGGGTACGGGTTAGGGTTAGGGTTAGGGTTAGGGTACGGGTTAGTGTTAGGGTTAGGGTACGGGTTAGGGTTAGGGTACGGGTTAGGTTTAGGGTTAGCGTTAGGGTTAGTGTTAGGGTTAGGGTACGGGTTAGGGTTAGGGTACGGGTTAGGGTTAGGGTACGGGTTAGGGTTAGGGTTAGGGTAGTGGTTAGGGTTAGGGTTAGGCTTAGGGTTAGTGTACGGGTTATGGTTAGGGTTAGGTTTAAGGTTAGGGTTAGGGTTAGGGTACGGGTTAGGGTTAGGAAAGGGTTAGGGTTAGGGTTAGAGTTAGGGTACAGGTTAGGTTTAGGGTTAGGGTTAGGGTTAGGTTACGGTTTAGGGTTAGGTTTTGGGTTAGGATTAGGGTACGGGGTAGGGTTAGGGTTAGGGTACGGGTTAGGATTAGGGTACGGGTTAGGGTTAGGGTTAGGGTATGGGTTAGGGTTAGGGTTAGGGTACATGTTATGGTTAGGGTTAGGGTTAGCGTTAGGGTTAGGTTTAGAGGTTAGGGTTAGGGATATGGTTAGGGATAGGATTAGGGTACGGGTTAGGGTACGAGTTAGGGTTAGGGATAGGGTTAGGGTATGGGTTAGGGTTAGGGTTAGGGTACGTTTTAGGGTTAGGGTACGTTTTAGGGTTAGGGTTAGGGTTAAGGTACGGGTTAGGGTTAGGGTACGGGTTAAGGTTAGGGTTAGGGTACGGGTTAGGTTTAGGGTACTGTTTTGGGTTAGGGTTCGGTTTAGGGTTAGAGAACCGGTTAGGGTTAGGGTTAGGGTACGTGTTAGGGTTAGGGATAGGGTTAGGGTAGGGTACCGGTTAGGGTTAGGGCTAGGGTACGGGTTAGGGTTAGGGTACGGGTTAGGTTTAGGGTTAGGGTTCGGGATAGTGTTAGGGTTAGGGTACGGGTTAGGGTTAGGGTTAGGGTACGGGTTAGGTTTAGGGTACAGGTTAGGTTTAGGGTTAGGGTAGGGGTTAGGTTTAGGGTTAGGGTTAGGGTACGGCTTATGGTTAGGGTTAGATTTAGTGTTAGGTTTAGGATTAGGGTACGGGTTAGGGTTAGGGTACGGGTTAGGGTTAGGGTACGGGTTAGGGTTAGGGTTAGGGTTAGGGTAGCATTAGGGTACGTGTTAGGGTTAGAGTTAGGTTTAGGGTGAGGTTTAGGGTACGGGTTAGGGTACGGGTTAGGGTTATGGTACTGGTTTGGGTTAGGGTACGGGTTAGGGTTAGGGTACGGGTTAGAGTTAGAGTTAGGGTATGGGTTAGGGTTAGTGTTAGGGGTTAGGGTTAGGGTTAGGGTTAGGGGTTAGTGTTAGTGTTAGGGCACGGGTTAGGGTTAGGGTACGGGTACGGGTTAGGGTTAGGGTTAGGGTTAGTGTTAGTGTTAGGAAAGGGTTAGGGTTAGGGTTAGCGTTAGGGTTAGGGTTAGGGTTAGGTTTAGGGTACGGGTTAGGGTTAGGGTACGGGTTAGGGTTAGAGTTAGGGTACGGGTTAGTGTTAGGGTTAGGGTTTCGGGTTAGGTTTAGGGTTAGGGTTAGGGTTAGGGTTAGTGTACGGGTTAGGGTTAGGGTACGGATTAGGGTTAGGGTTAGAGTTAGGATTAGCATACGGGTTAGGGTTAGGGTTAGGGTTAGGTTTAGGATTAGGGTTAGGGTACGGGTAAGGGTTAGGGTACGGGTTATTGTTATGGTTAGTGTTAGGGTTAGGGTTAGGAAAGGATTAGGGTTAGGGTTAGCGTTAGGGTTACGGTACGGGTTAGGGTTAGGGTTAGGGTACGGGTTAGGGTGTGGGTTAGGGTTAGGGGTTAGGGGTTAGGGGTTATTGTTAGGGTTAGGGTTAGGGTACGGGTTAGAGTTAGGGTACGGGTTATGGTTTTGGTACGGGTTAGGTTTAGGGTAAGGGTTAGGGTTAGTGTTAGGGTTAGGGTACAGGTTAGGGTTAGGTTTAGGGTACGGGTTAGGGTTCGGGTTAGGGTTAGTGTTAGGGTAAGGGTTATGGTTAGTGTTAGGTTTAGGGTTAGGGTTAGGGTTAGGGTACGGGTTAGGGTTAGAGTTAGGGTACGGGTTAGGGTTAGGGTACGGGTTAGGGTTAGGTTTAGGGTTAGGTTTAGTGTTAGGGTACGGGTTAGGGTTTTAGGGTACGGGTTAGGGTTAGGGTTAGGGTTAGGGTTAGGGTACGGGTTATGGTTAGTGTTAGGGTAGGGTATGGTTAGTGTTAGGGTTAGTGTACGGGTGGGGGTTAGGGTTAGGGTACGGGTTAGGGTTAGGGTCCTGGTTAGGGTTAGGGTTTGGTTAGGGTTAGGGTGCGGTTTAGGGTTCGGGTTACGGTTAGGGTTAGGGTTAGGGTTAGGGTACGGGTTAGGGTTAGGTTTAGGGTTAGGTTACGATTTAG
>JAVLSZ010000139.1:162500-235000 GCA_032313775.1 Urocyon cinereoargenteus | reverse complement strand
GGTTAGGGTACGGGTTAGGGTTAGGGTCCTGGTTAGTGTTAGGGTTTGGTTAGGGTTAGGGTGCGGTTTAGGGTTCGCGTTACGGTTAGGTTTAGGGTTAGATTTAGGGTACGGGTTAGGGTTAGGGTTAGGGTTAGGTTACGGGTTAGGGTACGTGTTAGGGTTAGGGTGAGGGTTAGGGTTAGGGTTAGGGTTAGAGTTTAGGGTTAGGGATAGGGTTAGGGTAGGATTAGGTTATGGGTTAGGGTACAGGTTAGGGTTAGGGTTATCGTTAGGGTACGGGTTAGGGTTAGGGTTAGGGTACGTTTTAGGGTTAGGGTACGGTTTAGGGTTAAGTTTAGGTTTAGGGACGGGTTAGGGTTAGGGTACGGGTTAGCGTTAGGGTTAGGGTACGGGTTAGGGTAGGGTACTGTTTAGGGTTAGGGTTAGGTTTCGGGTTAGGGTACGGGTTAGGGTTAGGGTTAGGGTACGGGTTAGGGTTAGGGTTAGGGTACGGGTTAGGGTTAGGGTTAGTGTACGGGTTAGGGTTAGGGTTAGGGGTTAGTGATAGGGTTAGGGTTAGGGTTAGGGTTAGGGTACGGGTTAGGGTTAGTGTTAGGGTTTGGTTTAGGGTCAGGGTTAGGGGTTAAGGTTAGGGTTAGAGTTAGGTTTAGGGTACGTGTTAGGGTTAGGGTTAGGGTATGGTTTACGGTTAGGTTACTGGTTAAGGTTAGGGTTAGGGTTAGGGTTAGCGTTAGGGTACGGGTTAGGGTTAGGGTTAGGGTACTGGTTAGTGTTAGGGTACGGGTTAGAGTTAGGGTACGGGTTAGGGTTAGGGTTAGGGCACGTGTTAGTGTTAGGGTTAGGGGTTAGGGTTAGGGTTAGGGTACGGGTTAGGGTTAGGGTACAGTTTAGGGTTAGGGTTAGGGTGCCGGTTAGTGTTAGGTTTAGGAGATAGGGTTATGGTTAGCGCACGGGTTAGGGTTAGTGTACGGGTACGGGTTAGGGTTAGGGTTAGGTTTAGGGTTAGGAAAGGGTTAGGGTTAGGGTTAGCGTTAGGGTTAGGGTACGGGTTAGGGTTAGGGTTAGGGTTAGGGGTTAGGTGTTAGTGTTAGGGTTAGGGTTAGGGTTAGGGTACGGGTAGGGTTAGGGCACGGGTTAGTGTTAGGGTTAGGGTTAGGGTTAGCGTTAGGGTACGGGTTAGGGTTAGGGTACGGGTTAGGGTACGGGTTAGGTTTAGGGTACGGGTTAGGGTTAGGGTTAGGGGTTAGGGTTAGGGTTAGGGTTAGGGTTAGGGTTAGGGTACGGGTTAGGGTTAGGGTTAGGGTAAGGGTCAGGGTTAGGGGTTAGGGTTAGGGTTAGGTTACGGGTTAGGGTTAGTGTACGGGTTAGGTTTAGGGTACGGGTTAGGTTTAGGGATAGGGTACGGGTTAGGGTTAGGGTTAGGGTACGTGTTAGTGTTAGGGTTAGGGTTAGGGTTAGGGTTAGAGGTTAGGGTTAGGGATAGGGTTAGGGTTAGGATTAGGGTACGGGTTAGGGTACATGTTAGGGTTAGGTTTAGGGTTAGGGTATTGGTTAGGGTTAGGGTTAGGGTAGGTTTTAGGGTTAGGGTTAGGGTACGGGTAAGGGTTAGGGTGCTGTTTAGGGTTAGGTTTAGGTTTAAGGTTAGGGTACGGGATAGGGTTAGGGTTAGAGTACGGGTTAGGGTTAGGGTTAGGGGTTAGGGGTTAGTGTTAGGGTTAGGGTTAGGGTTAGGGTTAGGGTACGGGTTAGGGTTAGGGTCCGGGTTATGGTTTTGGTACGGGTTAGGTTAAGGGTAAGTGTTAGGGTTAGTGTTAGGGTTAGGGTACAGGTTAGGGTTAGGTTTAGGGTACGGGTTAGGGTTAGGGTTAGGGTTAGTGTTAGGGTAAGGGTTATGGTTAGGGTTAGGTTTAGGGTTAGGGTTAGGGTTAGGGTACGGGTTAGGGTTAGAGTTAGGGTACGGGTTAGGGTTAGGGTACGGGTTAGGGTTAGGGTTAGGGTTAGGGTTAGCGTTAGGGTACGGGTTAGGGTTAGGGTTAGGGTACGGGTTAGGGTTTGGGTTAGGGTTAGGGTTAGGGTACGGGTTATGGTTAGTGTTAGGGTAGGGTTAGTGTTAGTGTTAGGGTTAGTGTACGGGTGAGGGTTAGGGTTAGGGTACGGGTTAGGGTTAGGGTCCTGGTTAGGGTTAGGGTTTGGTTAGGGTTAGGGTGCGGTTAGGGTTCGGGTTACGGTTAGGGTTAGGGTTAGGGTTAGGGTACGGGTTAGGGTTAGGGTTAGGGTTAGGTTACGGGTTAGGGTACGTGTTAGGGTTAGGGTGAGGGTTAGGGTTAGGGTTAGGGTTAGAGGTTACGGTTAGGGATAGGGTTAGGGTTAGGATTAGGGTACGGGTTAGGGTACAGGTTAGGGTTAGGGTTAGGGTTATCGTTAGGGTATGGGTTAGGGTTAGGGTTAGGGTAGGTTTTAGGGTTAGGGTACGGTTTAGGGTTAAGTTTAGGGTTAGGGTACGGGTTAGGGTTAGGGTACGGGTTAGCGTTAGGGTTAGGGTACGGGTTAGGGTTAGGGTACTGTTTAGGGTTAGGGTTAGGTTTCAGGTTAGGGTACGGGTTAGGGTTAGGGTTAGGGTACGGGTTAAGGTTAGGGTTAGGGTTAGGGTTAGGGTACGGGTTAGGTTTAGGGTTAGGGTTAGGGTTAGGGTTAGTGTACGGGTTAGGGTTAGGGTTAGGGGTTAGTGTTAGGGTTAGGGTTAGGGTTAGGGTTAGGGTACGGGTTAGGGTTAGTGTTAGGGTTAGGTTTAGGGTCAGGGTTAGGGGTTAGGGTTAGGGTTAGAGTTAGGGTTAGGGTACGTGTTAGGGTCAGGGTTAGAGTAGGGTTAGGGTTAGGGTACTGGTTAAGGTTAGGGTTAGGGTTAGGGTTAGCGTTAGGGTACGGGTTAGGGTTAGGGTTAGGGTACTGGTTAGGGTTAGGATACGGGTTAGGGTTAAGGTACGGGTTAGGGTTAGCGTTAGGGTACGTGTTAGGGTTAGGGTTAGGTGTTAGAGTTAGGGTTAGGTTTAGGGTTAGGGTACGGGTACGGGTTAGGGTTAGGGTTAGGGTTAGGTTACGGGATAGGGTTAGTGTACAGGTTAGGGTTAGGGTTAGGGTACGGGTTAGGGTTAGGTTTAGGAGTTAGGGTTAGGGTTAGCGCACGGGTTAGGGTTAGGGTACGGGTTAGGGTTAGTGTTAGGTTTAGGGTTAGGGTTAGGAAAGGGTTAGGGTTAGGGTTAGCGTTAGGGTTTGGGTACGGGTTAGGGTTAGGGTTAGGGTTAGGGTTAGGGTTAGAGTTAGGGTACAGTTTAGGGTTAGGGATAGGGGTTAGGGTTAGGGTTAGGGTTAGGGTTAGTGTACGGGTTAGGGTTAGGGTACGGGTTAGGGTTAGGGTTAGGGTTAGGGTTAGCGTACGGGTTATTGTTCGGTTAGGTTTAGGATTAGGGTTAGGGTACGGGTAAGGGTTAGGTTACGGGTTAGTGTTAAGGTTAGTGTTAGGGTTAGGGTTAGGAAAGGATTAGGGTTAGGGTAAGCGTTAGGGTTAGGGTACGGGTTAGGGTTAGGGCTAGGGTACGGGTTAGGGTTAGGGTTAGGGTTAGGGGTTAGGGGTTAGTGTTAGGGTTAGGGTTAGGGTTAGGGTTAGGGTTAGGGTACGGGTAAGGGTTAGGGTACGGGTTAGGGTTTTGGTACGGGTTAGGTTTAGGGTAAGGGTTAGGGTTAGTGTTAGGGTTAGGGTACAGGTTAGGGTAGGGTTAGGGTACGGGTTGGGTTCGGGTTAGGGTTAGTGTTAGGGTAAGGGTTATGGTTAGGGTTAGGTTTAGGGTTAGGGTTAGGTTAGGGTTCGGTTTAGTGTTAGAGTTAGGGTACGGGTTAGGGTTAGGGTACGGGTTAGGGTACGGGTTAGGGTTAGGGTTAGCGTTAGGGTACGGGTTAGGGTTAGGGTTAGGGTTAGGGTTAGGGTTAGGGTTAGGTTACGGGTTATTGTTAGGGTTAGGGTAGGGGTTAGGTTTAGGGTTAGGGTTAGGTTTAGGGTACGGGTTATGGTTAGGGTTAGGGTTAGGGTCACGGTACGGGTTAGGGTTAGTGTTAGGGTTAGGGTTAGTGTCAGGTTTCGGGGTTAGGGTTAGGGTTAGGGTTAGTGTACGGGTTAGGGTTAGGGTTAGGGTACGGGTTAGGGTTAGGGTCCTGGTTAGGGTTAGGGTTTGGTTAGGGTTAGGGTGCGGTTTAGGGTTCGCGTTACGGTTAGGTTTAGGGTTAGGTTTAGGGTACGGGTTAGGGTTAGGGTTAGGGTTAGGTTACGGGTTAGGGTACGTGTTAGGGTTAGGGTGAGGGTTAGGGTTAGGGTTAGGGTTAGAGTTTAGGGTTAGGGATAGGGTTAGGGTTAGGATTAGGGTACGGGTTAGGGTACAGGTTAGGGTTAGGGCTGGGTTATTGTTAGGGTATGGGTTAGGGTTAGGGTTAGGGTACGTTTTAGGGTTAGGGTACGGTTTAGGGTCAAGTTTAGGGTTAGGGTACGGGTTAGGGTTAGGGTACGGGTTAGCGTTAGGGTTAGGGTACGGGTTAGGTTAGGGTACTGTTTAGGGTTAGGGTTAGGTTTCGGGTTAGGGTACGGGTTAGGGTTAGGTTTAGGATACGGGTTAGGGGTAGGGTTAGTGTACGGGTTAGGGTTAGGGTTAGGGGTTAGTGTTAGGGTTAGTGTTAGGGTTAGGGTACGGGTTAGGGTTAGTGTTAGGGTTAGGTTTAGGGTCAGGGTTAGGGGTTAGGGTTAGGGTTAGAGTTAGGGTTAGGGTACGTGTTAGGGTTAGGGTTAGGGTATGGGTTACGGTTAGGGTACTGGTTAAGGTTAGGGTTAGGGTTAGGGTTAGCGTTAGGGTACGGTTTAGGGTTAGGGTTAGGGTACTGGTTAGGGTTAGGGTACGGGTTAGGGTTAGGGTACGGATTAGGGTTAGGGTTAGGGTACGTGTTAGGGTTAGGTTTAGGGGTTAGGGAGGGTTAGGGTTCGGGTTAGGGTTAGGGTACAGGTTAGGGTTAGGGATAGGGTACGGGTTAGGGTTAGGTTTAGGAGTTAGGGTTAGGGTTAGCGCACGGGTTATGGTTAGGGTACGGGTTAGGGTTAGGGTTAGGGTTAGGTTTAGGGTTAGGAAAGGGTTAGGGTTAGGGTTAGCGTTAGGGTTAGGGTACGGGTTAGGGTTAGGGTTAGGGTTAGGGTTAGGGATTAGTCGTTAGTGTTAGGGTTAGGGTTAGTGTTAGGGTACGGGTAGGGTTAGGGCACGGGTTAGTGTTAGGGTTAGGGTTAGGGTTAGCGTTAGGGTACGGGTTAGGGTTAGGGTACGGGTTAGGGTTAGGGTACGGGTTTGGGTTAGGGTTAGGGGTTAGGGTTAGGGTTAGGGTTAGGGTTAGGGTTAGGGTACGGGTTAGGGTTAGGGTTAGGGTTAGGGTCAGGGTTAGGGGTTAGGGTTAGGGTTAGGTTACGGGTTAGGGTTAGTGTACGGGTTAGGTTTAGGGTACGGTTTAGTGTAGGGATAGGGTACGGGTTAGGGTTAGGGTTAGGGTACGTGTTAGTGTTAGGGTTAGGGTTAGGGTTAGGGTTAGATGTTAGGGTTAGGGATAGGGTTAGGGTTAGGATTAGGGTACTGGTTAGGGTACATGTTAGGGTTAGTTTTAGGGTTAGGGTATTGGTTAGGGTTAGGGTTAGTGTAGGTTTTAGGTTTAGGGTTAGGGTTAGGGTTAGGGTTAGGGTACGGTTTAGGGTACGGGTTAGGGTTAGGTTACGGGATAGGGTTAGGGTTAGGGTTAGGGTTAGCTTTAGCGTACGGGTTAGGGTTAGGGTTAGAGTTAGGGTTAGGGTACAGGTTGGTTAGGGTTAGGGTACGGTTTAGGGTTAGGGTACGGGTTAGGGTTAGGGTACGGGTTAGGGTTAGGTTACGGGTTAGGGTTAGGGTTAGGGTACGGGTTAGGGTTAGAGTTAGGTTACGGGTTAGGGTTAGTGTTAGGGGTTAGGGTTAGGGTTAGGGTTAGGGATAGGGTTTGTGTACGGGTTAGGGTTAGGGTACGGGTTAGGTTTAGGGTTAGGGTTAGGGTTAGCGTACGGGTTAGGTTTAGGGTTAGGTTTAGGGTTAGGGTTAGGGTACGGGTTAGGGTTAGGGTACGGGTTAGGGTTAGGGGTAGGGTTAGGGTTAGGTTTAGGGTTAGGAAAGGGTTAGGGTTAGGGTTAGGGTACGGGTTAGGGTTAGGGTTAGGTTTAGGGTTAGGGTACGGGTTAGGGTTAGGGTACAGGTTAGGGTTAGAGTTATGGTACGGGTTAGGGTTAGAGTTAGGGGTTAGGGTTACGGTTAGGGTGAGGGTTAGGGTTAGTGTACGGGTTAGGGTTAGGGTACGGGTTAGGGTTAGGGTTAGGGTTAGGGTTAGCGTTTCTGTTAGGGTTAGGGTTAGGTTTAGGATTAGGGTTAGGGTACGGGTAAGGGTTAGGGTACGGGTTAGGGTTAGGGTTAATGTTAGGGTTAGGGTTAGGAAAGTATTAGGGTTAGGGATAGCGTTAGGGTTAGGGTAAGGGTTAGGGTTAGGGTTAGGGTACGGGTTAGGGTTAGGGTTAGGGGTTAGGGGTTAGTGTTAGGGTTAGGGTTAGGGTTAGGTTTAGGGTACGGGTTAGGGTTAGGGTACGGCTTAGGGTTTTGGTACGGGTTAGGTTTAGGGTAAGGGTTAGTGTTAGTGTTAGGGTTAGGGTACAGGTTAGGGTTAGGTTTAGGGATAGGGTTAGGGTTAGGGTACGGGTTTGGGTTAGGGTTAGGGTACGGGTTAGGGTTAGGGTACGGGTTAGGGTTAGGGTTAGGGTTAGCTTTAGGGTACGGGTTAGGGTTAGGGTTATGGTTAGGGTACAGGTTAGGGTTAGGGTTAGGGTTAGGGTTAGGTTTAGAGTTAGGTTACGGGTTAGGGTTAGGGTTAGGGGTTAGGGTTAGGGTTAGGAAAGGGTTAGGGTTAGGGTTAGCGTTAGGGTTAGGGTACGGTTTAGGGTTAGGGTTAGGGTACGGGTTAGGGTATGGGTTAGGTTTAGGGGTTAGGGGTTAGTGTTAGGGTTAGGTTTAGGGTTAGGGTTAGGGTTAGGGTACGGTTTAGGGTACGGGTTAGGTTTAAGGCACGGGTTAGTGTTAGGGTTAGGGTTAGGGTTAGGGTACGGGTTATTGTTAGGGTACAGGTTAGGGTACGGGTAGAGTTAGGGTGCGGGTTAGGGTTAGGGTTAGGGTTAGGGGTTAGGGTGAGGGTTAGGGTTAGGTTTAGGGTACGGGTTAGGGTTAGGGTTAGGGTTAGGGTCAGGGTTAGGGGTTAGGGTTAGGGTTAGGGTTAGGGTACGGGTTAGGGTTAGGGTACGGGTTAGGTTTAGGGTACGGGTTAGGGTTCGGGTTAGGGTTAGTGTTAGGGTTAGTGTTAGGGTACGTGTTAGGGTTAGGGTTAGGGTACGGGTTAGGGTTAGGGTACGGGTTAGGGTAAGGGTACGGGTTAGGGTTAGGGTTAGGGTACGTGTTAGGGTAGGGTTAGGGGTTAGGGTTAGTGTTAGGGTACGTGTTAGGGTTAGGGTACGGGGTAGGTTACGGGTTAGGGTTAGGGTACGGGTTAGGGTTAGGGTACGGGTTAGGGTTAGGTTTAGGGTACGGTTTATGGTTAGGGTTAGGGTTAGGTTACGGGTTAGGGTTAGGGATAGGGTTAGGATTAGGGTACGGGGTAGGGTTCGGGTTAGGGTTAGGGTTAGGTTTAGGGTTAGGGTACGGGTTAGGGTTAGGGTTAGGGTTAGGGTTAGGTTACGGGTTAGGGTTAGGGTTAGTGTTAGGATTAGGGTACGGGGTAGGGTTAGGGTTAGGGTTAGGGTACGGGTTAGTGTTAGGGTTAGGGTACGTTTTAGGGTTAGGGTACGGTTTAGGGTTAGGGTTAGGGTTAGGGTTAGGGTACGGGTTAGGGTTAGGGTACGGGTTAGGGTTAGGGTTAGGGTACGGGTTAGGGTTAGAGTACTGTTTAGGGTTAGGGTTATGTTTCGGGTTAGGGTACGGGTTAGGGTTAGGGTTAGGGTACGGTTTCGGTTTATGGTTAGGGTACGGGTTAGGGTTAGGGTTAGGGTACGGGTTAGGGTTAGGGTTAGGGTACGGTTAAGGGTTAGGTTACAGCTTAGGTTTAGGGTTAGGGTGAGGGTTAGTGTTAGGGTTAGTGTACCGGTTAGGTTTAGGGTTAGGGTACTGGTTAGGGTTAGGGTACGGGTTAGGGTTAGTGTTAGAGTAGGGGTTAGGGTTAGTGTTAGGGTTAGGGTTAGGGTACGGGTTATGGTTAGGGTTAGGTTTAGGTTTAGGTTTAGGGTTAGTGTACGGGTTAGGGTTAGGGTTAGGGTTTATGGTTAGGGTTAGGGTTAGGGTTAGGTTTAGGGTACCTGATAGGGTTAGTGTTAGGGTTAGGGTTAGGGTTAGTGTCAGGGTAAGTGGTTAGGGTTAGGGTTAGGGTTAGGATTAGGGTTAGGGTACGTGTTAGTGTTAGGGTTAGGGTATGGGTTAGGGTTAGGGTACTGGTTAAGGTTAGGGTTAGGGTTAGGGTTAGCGTTAGGGTACGGTTTAGGGTTAGGGTTAGGGTACTTGTTAGGGTTAGGGTACGGGTTAGGGTTAGGGTACGGGTTAGGGTTAGGGTTAGGTTATGTGTTAGGTTTAGGGTTAGGGGTTAGGGTTAGTGTTAGGGTTAGGTACGGGTTAGGGTTAGGGTACGGGTTAGGGTACGGGTTAGGGTACGGGTTAGGGTACGGGTTAGGGTTAGGGTACGGTTTAGGTTTAGGGTTAGGGTACGGGTTAGGGTTAGGGTACGGGTTAGGGTTAGGTTTAGGGTTAGGGTACGGGTTAGAGTACGGGTTAGGGTACGGGTTAGGGTTAGGGTACGGTTTAGGTTTAGGGTTAGGGTACGGGTTAGGGTTAGGGTACGCGTTAGGGTTAGGGTACGGGTTAGGGTTAGTGTACGGGTTAGGGTTAGGGTTAGTGGTTAGGGTTAGGGTTAGGGTTAGGGTTAGGGTTAGGGTTAGTGTACGGGTTAGGGTTAGGGTACAGGTTAGGGTTAGGGTTAGGGTTAGGGTTAGGGTTAGGGTTAGCGTACGGGTTAGGGTTAGAGTTAGGCTTAGGGGTAGGGTTAGGGTACGGGTTAGGGTTAGGGTACGGGTTAGGGTTAGGGTTAGGTTTAGGGTACGATTTAGGGTTCGGGTTAGGGTTAGGGTTAGGGTACGGGTGAGGGTTAGGGTTAGGATTAGAGGTTAGGGTTAGGGATAGTTTTAGGGTTAGGATTAGGGTACGGGTTAGGGTACGGGTTAGGGTTAGGTAGAGTTAGGGTATGGGTTAGGGTTAGGGTTAGGGTACGTTTTAGGGTTAGGGTTAGGGTACGGGTTAGGGTTAGGGTACTGTTTAGGGTTAGGTTTAGGTTTAGGGTTAGGGTACGGGTTAGGGTTAGGGTTAGGGTTTAGGGTTAGTGTTACGGAACGGTATAGGGTTAGGGTACGGTTAAGGGTTAGGGTTAGGGTTAGGGTTAGGAAAGGGTTAGGTTTAGGGTTAGCGTTAGGGTTAGGGTACGGGTTAGGGTTAGGTTTAGGGTACGGGTTAGGGTACGGGTTAGGGTTAGGGTACGGGTAGGTTTAGGATTAGGGTTAGGGTTAGGGTTAGGGTTAGGAAAGGGTTAGGGTTAGGGTTAGCGTTAGGGTTAGGGTATGGGATAGGGTTAGGGTTAGGGTACAGGTTAGGGTTAGGGTTAGGGTTAGGGTTAGGGTTTAGGGGTGAGTGTTAGGGTTAGTGTTAGGGTTAGGGTTAGGGTACGGGTTAAGGTACGGGTTAGGTTTAGGGCACGGGTTAGTGTTAGGGTTAGGGTTAGGGTACGGGTTAGTGTTAGGGTTAGGGATAGGGTACGGGTTAGGGTACGGTTAGGGTTAGGGTACGGGTTAGGGTTAGGGAAGGGGTTAGGGTGAGGGTTAGGGTTAGGGTCAGGGTTAGGGTTAGGTTTAGGGTAAGGGTCAGGGTTAGGGGTTAGGGTTAGGGTTAGGGTACGGGTTAGGGTACGGGTTAGGGTTAGGGTTAGCGTACGGGTTAGGGTTAGGGTTAGGCTTAGGGTTAGGGTTAGGGTACGGGTTAGGGTTAGGGTACGGTTTAGGGTTAGGGTTAGGTTTAGGGTTAGGGTACGGTTTAGGGTTCGGGTTAGGGTTAGGGTTAGGGTACGGGTTAGGGTTAGAGTTAGGATTAGAGGTTAGGTTTAGGGATAGGGTTAGGGTTAGGATTACGGTACGGGTTAGGGTACGGGTTAGGGTTAGGTTTAGGGTTAGGTTTTGGGTTAGGGTTAGGGTTAGGGTACGTTTTAGTGTTAGGGTTAGGGTACGGGTAGGGTTAGGGTACTGTTTAGGGTTAGGGTTAGGTTTAGGGTTAGGGTACGGGTTAGGGTTAGGGTTAGGGGTTAGGGTTAGTGTTAGGGCACGGGTGAGGGTTAGGGTACGTGTTAGGGTTAGGGTTAGGTTTAGGGTTAGGAAAGGGTTAGGGTTAGGGTTAGCGTTAGGGTTAGGTTACGGATTAGGGTTGGGGTTAGGGTACGGGTTAGGGTTAGGGTTAGGGTTAGGGTTAGGGTACGGTTTAGGGTACGGGTTAGGGTTAGGGCACGGGTTAGTGTTAGGGTTAGTGTTAGGGTTATGATTAGGGTACGGGTTAGGGTTAGGGTACGGGTTAGGGTACGGGTTAGGTTTAGGGTACGGGTTAGGGTTAGGGTACGTGTTAGATTTAGGGTTAGGGTTGGGTTAGGATTAGAGGTTAGGGTTAGGGATAGGGTTAGGGTTAGGATTAGGGCACGGGTTAGGGTAGGGGTTAGGGTTAGGTTTAGGGTTAGGGTATGGTTTAGGGTTAGGGTTAGGGTACGTTTTAGGGTTACGGTTAGTGTACGGGTTAGGGTTAGGGTACTGTTTAGGGTTAGGGTTAGGTTTAGGGTTAGGGTACGTGTTAGGGTTAGGGTTAGGGTACGGGTTAGGGTTACGGCTAGGGTTAGGGTTAGGGTACGGCTTAGGGTTAGGGTTAGGGTACGGGTAGGGGTTAGGGTACGGGTTAGGTTTAGGGTTAGGGTTAGGGTTAGTGTTAGGGTTAGGGTACGGGTTAGGGTTAGGGTTAGGGTACGGGTTAGGGTTAGGGTACTGGTTAGGGTTAGTTTTAGGGTAGGGGTTAGGGTTAGGGTTAGGGTTAGGGTTAGGTTACGGGTTATGGTTAGGGTTAGGTTTAGGTTTAGGGTTAGGGTTAGTGTACGGGTTAGGGTTAGGAAAGGGTTAGGGTTAGGGTTAGCGTTAGGGTTAGGGTACGGGTTAGGGTACGGGTTAGGGTTAGGGTACGGGTTAGGTTTAGGGTTAGGTTTAGGGTTAGTGTTAGGGTTAGAGTACGGGTTAGGGTTAGGTTTAGGGTACGGGTTACGGTTAGGGTTAGGGTTAGGGTTAGGGTACGGGTTATGGTTAGGGTTAGGTTTAGGGTTAGGGTTAGGGTTAGGGTACGGGTTAGGGTTAGGGTTAGGGTACGGGTTAGGGTTAGGGTACGGGTTAGGGTTAGGGTTAGGGTTAGCGTTAGGGTACGGGTTAGGGTTAGGGTTATTGTTAGGGTTAGGGTTAGGGTACGGTTTAAGGTTAGGGTTAGGGTACGGGTTAGAGTAGGGTACGGTTAGGGTTAGGTTACGGGTTAGGGTTAGGGTTAGGGTTAGGGTTAGGATACGGTTTAGGGTTAAGTTTAGGTTTAGGGACGGGTTAGGGTTAGGGTACGGGTTAGCGTTAGGGTTAGGGTACGGGTTAGGGTAGGGTACTGTTTAGGGTTAGGGTTAGGTTTCGGGTTAGGGTACGGGTTAGGGTTAGGGTTAGGGTACAGGTTAGGGTTAGGGTTAGGGTACGGGTTAGGGTTAGGGTTAGTGTACGGGTTAGGGTTAGGGTTAGGGGTTAGTGTTAGGGTTAGGGTTAGGGTTAGGGTTAGGGTACGGGTTAGGGTTAGTGTTAGGGTTTGGTTTAGGGTCAGGGTTAGGGGTTAAGGTTAGGGTTAGAGTTAGGTTTAGGGTACGTGTTAGGGTTAGGGTTAGGGTATGGTTTACGGTTAGGTTACTGGTTAAGGTTAGGGTTAGGTTTAGGGTTAGCGTTAGGGTACGGGTTAGGGTTAGGGTTAGGGTACTGGTTAGTGTTAGGGTACGGGTTAGAGTTAGGGTACGGGTTAGGGTTAGGGTTAGGGCACGTGTTAGGGTTAGGGTTAGGGGTTAGGGTTAGGGTTAGGGTACGGGTTAGGGTTAGGGTACAGTTTAGGGTTAGGGTTAGGGTGCCGGTTAGTGTTAGGTTTAGGAGATAGGGTTATGGTTAGCGCACGGGTTAGGGTTAGGGTACGGGTACGGGTTAGGGTTAGGGTTAGGTTTAGGGTTAGGAAAGGGTTAGGGTTAGGGTTAGCGTTAGGGTTAGGGTACGGGTTAGGGTTAGGGTTAGGGTTAGGGGTTAGGCGTTAGTGTTAGGGTTAGGGTTAGGGTTAGGGTACGGGTAGGGTTAGGGCACGGGTTAGTGTTAGGGTTAGGGTTAGGGTTAGCGTTAGGTTACGGGTTAGGGTTAGGGTACGGGTTAGGGTACGGGTTAGGTTTAGGGTACGGGTTAGGGTTAGGGTTAGGGGTTAGGGTTAGGGTTAGGGTTAGGGTTAGGGTTAGGGTACGGGTTAGGGTTAGGGTTAGGGTTAGGGTCAGGGTTAGGGGTTAGGGTTAGGGTTAGGTTACGGGTTAGGGTTAGTGTACGGGTTAGGTTTAGGGTACGGGTTAGGTTTAGGGATAGGGTACGGGTTAGGGTTAGGGTTAGGGTACGTGCTAGTGTTAGGGTTAGGGTTAGGGTTAGGGTTAGAGGTTAGGGTTAGGGATAGGGTTAGGGTTAGGATTAGGGTACGGGTTAGGGTACATGTTAGGGTTAGGTTTAGGGTTAGGGTATTGGTTAGGGTTAGGGTTAGGGTAGGTTTTAGGGTTAGGGTTAGGGTACGGGTAAGGGTTAGGGTGCTGTTTAGGGTTAGGTTTAGGTTTAAGGTTAGGGTACGGGATAGGGTTAGGGTTAGAGTACGGGTTAGGGTTAGGGTTAGGGGTTAGGGGTTAGTGTTAGGGTTAGGGTTAGGGTTAGGGTTAGGGTACGGGTTAGGGTTAGGGTACGGGTTATGGTTTTGGTACGGGTTAGGTTAAGGGTAAGTGTTAGGGTTAGTGTTAGGGTTAGGGTACAGGTTAGGGTTAGGTTTAGGGTACGGGTTAGGGTTAGGGTTAGGGTTAGTGTTAGGGTAAGGGTTATGGTTAGGGTTAGGTTTAGGGTTAGGGTTAGGGTTAGGGTACGGGTTAGGGTTAGAGTTAGGGTACGGGTTAGGGTTAGGGTACGGGTTAGGGTTAGTGTTAGGGTTAGGGTTAGCGTTAGGGTACGGGTTAGGGTTAGGGTTAGGGTACGGGTTAGGGTTTGGGTTAGGGTTAGGGTTAGGGTACGGGTTATGGTTAGTGTTAGGGTAGGGTTAGTGTTAGTGTTAGGGTTAGTGTACGGGTGAGGGTTAGGGTTAGGGTACGGGTTAGGGTTAGGGTCCTGTTTAGGGTTAGGGTTTGGTTAGGGTTAGGGTGCGGTTAGGGTTCGGGTTACGGTTAGGGTTAGGGTTAGGGTTAGGGTACGGGTTAGGGTTAGGGTTAGGGTTAGGTTACGGGTTAGGGTACGTGTTAGGGTTAGGGTGAGGGTTAGGGTTAGGGTTAGGGTTAGAGGTTACGGTTAGGGATAGGGTTAGGGTTAGGATTAGGGTACGGGTTAGGGTACAGGTTAGGGTTAGGGTTAGGGTTATCGTTAGGGTATGGGTTAGGGTTAGGGTTAGGGTAGGTTTTAGGGTTAGGGTACGGTTTAGGGTTAAGTTTAGGGTTAGGGTACGGGTTAGGGTTAGGGTACGGGTTAGCGTTAGGGTTAGGGTACGGGTTAGGGTTAGGGTACTGTTTAGGGTTAGGGTTAGGTTTCGGGTTAGGGTACGGGTTAGGGTTAGGGTTAGGGTACGGGTTAAGGTTAGGGTTAGGGTTAGGGTTAGGGTACGGGTTAGGTTTAGGGTTAGGGTTAGGGTTAGGGTTAGTGTACGGGTTAGGGTTAGGGTTAGGGGTTAGTGTTAGGGTTAGGGTTAGGGTTAGGGTTAGGGTACGGGTTAGGGTTAGTGTTAGGGTTAGGTTTAGGGTCAGGGTTAGGGGTTAGGGTTAGGGTTAGAGTTAGGGTTAGGGTACGTGTTAGGGTTAGGGTTAGAGTAGGGTTAGGGTTAGGGTACTGGTTAAGGTTAGGGTTAGGGTTAGGGTTAGCGTTAGGGTACGGGTTAGGGTTAGGGTTAGGGTACTGGTTAGGGTTAGGATACGGGTTAGGGTTAAGGTACGGGTTAGGGTTAGCGTTAGGGTACGTGTTAGGGTTAGGGTTAGGTGTTAGAGTTAGGGTTAGGTTTAGGGTTAGGGTACGGGTACGGGTTAGGGTTAGGGTTAGGGTTAGGGTACGGGATAGGGTTAGTGTACAGGTTAGGGTTAGGGATAGCGCATGGGTTAGGGTTAGGGTACGGGTTAGGGTTAGTGTTAGGTTTAGGGTTAGGGTTAGGAAAGGGTTAGGGTTAGGGTTAGCGTTAGGGTTTGGGTACGGGTTAGGGTTAGGGTTAGGGTTAGGGTTAGGGTTAGAGTTAGGGTACAGTTTAGGGTTAGGGATAGGGGTTAGGGTTAGGGTTAGGGTTAGGGTTAGGGTTAGGGTTAGTGTACGGGTTAGGGTTAGGGTACGGGTTAGGGTTAGGGTTAGGGTTAGGGTTAGCGTACGGGTTATTGTTCGGTTAGGTTTAGGATTAGGGTTAGGGTACGGGTAAGGGTTAGGTTACGGGTTAGTGTTAAGGTTAGTGTTAGGGTTAGGGTTAGGAAAGGATTAGGGTTAGGGTAAGCGTTAGGGTTAGGGTACGGGTTAGGGTTAGGGCTAGGGTACGGGTTAGGGTTAGGGTTAGGGTTAGGGGTTAGGGGTTAGTGTTAGGGTTAGGGTTAGGGTTAGGGTTAGGGTTAGGGTACGGGTAAGGGTTAGGGTACGGGTTAGGGTTTTGGTACGGGTTAGGTTTAGGGTAAGGGTTAGGGTTAGTGTTAGGGTTAGGGTACAGGTTAGGGTAGGGTTAGGGTACGGGTTGGGTTCGGGTTAGGGTTAGTGTTAGGGTAAGGGTTATGGTTAGGGTTAGGTTTAGGGTTAGGGTTAGGTTAGGGTTCGGTTTAGTGTTAGAGTTAGGGTACGGGTTAGGGTTAGGGTACGGGTTAAGGTACGGGTTAGGGTTAGGGTTAGCGTTAGGGTACGGGTTAGGGTTAGGGTTAGGGTTAGGGTTAGGGTTAGGGTTAGGGTTAGGTTACGGGTTATTGTTAGGGTTAGGGTAGGGGTTAGGTTTAGGGTTAGGGTTAGGTTTAGGGTACGGGTTATGGTTAGGGTTAGGGTTAGGGTCACGGTACGGGTTAGGGTTAGTGTTAGGGTTAGGGTTAGTGTCAGGTTTCGGGGTTAGGGTTAGGGTTATGGTTAGTGTACGGGTTAGGGTTAGGGTTAGGGTACGGGTTAGGGTTAGGGTCCTGGTTAGGGTTAGGGTTTGGTTAGGGTTAGGGTGCGGTTTAGGGTTCGCGTTACGGTTAGGTTTAGGGTTAGGTTTAGGGTACGGGTTAGGGTTAGGGTTAGGGTTAGGTTACGGGTTAGGGTACGTGTTAGGGTTAGGGTGAGGGTTAGGGTTAGGGTTAGGGTTAGAGGTTAGGGTTAGGGATAGGGTTAGGGTTAGGATTAGGGTACGGGTTAGGGTACAGGTTAGGGTTAGGGCTGGGTTATTGTTAGGGTATGGGTTAGGGTTAGGGTTAGGGTACGTTTTAGGGTTAGGGTACGGTTTAGGGTCAAGTTTAGGGTTAGGGTACGGGTTAGGGTTAGGGTACGGGTTAGCGTTAGGGTTAGGGTACGGGTTAGGTTAGGGTACTGTTTAGGGTTAGGGTTAGGTTTCGGGTTAGGGTACGGGTTAGGGTTAGGTTTAGGGTACGGGTTAGGGTTAGGGTTAGTGTACGGGTTAGGGTTAGGGTTAGGGGTTAGTGTTAGGGTTAGTGTTAGGGTTAGGGTACGGGTTAGGGTTAGTGTTAGGGTTAGGTTTAGGGTCAGGGTTAGGGGTTAGGGTTAGGGTTAGAGTTAGGGTTAGGGTACGTGTTAGGGTTAGGGTTAGGGTATGGGTTACGGTTAGGGTACTGGTTAAGGTTAGGGTTAGGGTTAGGGTTAGCGTTAGGGTACGGGTTAGGGTTAGGGTTAGGGTACTGGTTAGGGTTAGGGTACGGGTTAGGGTTAGGGTACAGATTAGGGTTAGGGTTAGGGTACGTGTTAGGGTTAGGTTTAGGGGTTAGGGAGGGTTAGGGTTCGGGTTAGGGTTAGGGTACAGGTTAGGGTTAGGGTTAGGGTACGGGTTAGGGTTAGGTTTAGGAGTTAGGGTTAGGGTTAGCGCACGGGTTATGGTTAGGGTACGGGTTAGGGTTAGGGTTAGGGTTAGGTTTAGGGTTAGGAAAGGGTTAGGGTTAGGGTTAGCGTTAGGGTTAGGGTACGGGTTAGGGTTAGGGTTAGGGTTAGGGTTAGGGATTAGTCGTTAGTGTTAGGGTTAGGGTTAGTGTTAGGGTACGGGTAGGGTTAGGGCACGGGTTAGTGTTAGGGTTAGGGTTAGGGTTAGCGTTAGGGTACGGGTTAGGGTTAGGGTACGGGTTAGGGTTAGGGTACGGGTTAGGGTTAGGGTTAGGGGTTAGGGTTAGGGTTAGGGTTAGGGTTAGGGTTAGGGTACGGGTTAGGGTTAGGGTTAGGGTTAGGGTCAGGGTTAGGGGTTAGGGTTAGGGTTAGGTTACGGGTTAGGGTTACTGTACGGGTTAGGTTTAGGGTACGGTTTAGGGTAGGGATAGGGTACGGGTTAGGGTTAGGGTTAGGGTACGTGTTAGTGTTAGGGTTAGGGTTAGGGTTAGGGTTAGATGTTAGGGTTAGGGATAGGGTTAGGGTTAGGATTAGGGTACTGGTTAGGGTACATGTTAGGGTTAGTTTTAGGGTTAGGGTATTGGTTAGGGTTAGGGTTAGTGTAGGTTTTAGGTTTAGGGTTAGGGTTAGGGTTAGGGTTAGGGTACGGTTTAGGGTACGGGTTAGGGTTAGGTTACGGGATAGGGTTAGGGTTAGGGTTAGGGTTAGCTTTAGCGTACGGGTTAGGGTTAGGTTTAGAGTTAGGGTTAGGGTACAGGTTAGGGTTAGGGTTAGGGTACGGTTTAGGGTTAGGGTACGGGTTAGGGTTAGGGTACGGGTTAGGGTTAGGTTACGGGTTAGGGTTAGGGTTAGGGTACGGGTTAGGGTTAGAGTTAGGTTACGGGTTAGGGTTAGTGTTAGGGGTTAGGGTTAGGGTTAGGGTTAGGGATAGGGTTAGTGTACGGGTTAGGGTTAGGGTACGGGTTAGGTTTAGGGTTAGGGTTAGGGTTAGCGTACGGGTTAGGTTTAGGGTTAGGTTTAGGGTTAGGGTTAGGGTACGGGTTAGGGTTAGGGTACGGGTTAGGGTTAGGGGTAGGGTTAGGGTTAGGTTTAGGGTTAGGAAAGGGTTAGGGTTAGGGTTAGGGTACGGGTTAGGGTTAGGGTTAGGTTTAGGGTTAGGGTACGGGTTAGGGTTAGGGTACAGGTTAGGGTTAGAGTTATGGTACGGGTTAGGGTTAGAGTTAGGGGTTAGGGTTAGGGTTAGGGTGAGGGTTAGGGTTAGTGTACGGGTTAGGGTTAGGGTACGGGTTAGGGTTAGGGTTCGGGTTAGGGTTAGCGTTTCTGTTAGGGTTAGGGTTAGGTTTAGGATTAGGGTTAGGGTACGGGTAAGGGTTAGGGTACGGGTTAGGGTTAGGGTTAATGTTAGGGTTAGGGTTAGGAAAGTATTAGGGTTAGGGATAGCGTTAGGGTTAGGGTAAGGGTTAGGGTTAGGGTTAGGGTACGGGTTAGGGTTAGGGTTAGGGGTTAGGGGTTAGTGTTGGGGTTAGGGTTAGGGTTAGGTTTAGGGTACGGGTTAGGGTTAGGGTACGGCTTAGGGTTTTGGTACGGGTTAGGTTTAGGGTAAGGGTTAGTGTTAGTGTTAGGGTTAGGGTACAGGTTAGGGTTAGGTTTAGGGATAGGGTTCGGGTTAGGGTACGGGTTTGGGTTAGGGTTAGGGTACGGGTTAGGGTTAGGGTACGGGTTAGGGTTAGGGTTAGGGTTAGCTTTAGGGTACGGGTTAGGGTTAGGGTTATGGTTAGGGTACAGGTTAGGGTTAGGGTTAGGGTACGGGTTAGGTTTAGAGTTAGGTTACGGGTTAGGGTTAGGGTTAGGGGTTAGGGTTAGGGTTAGGAAAGGGTTAGGGTTAGGGTTAGCGTTAGGGTTAGGGTACGGTTTAGGGTTAGGGTTAGGGTACGGGTTAGGGTATGGGTTAGGTTTAGGGGTTAGGGGTTAGTGTTAGGGTTAGGTTTAGGGTTAGGGTTAGGGTTAGGGTACGGTTTAGGGTACGGGTTAGGTTTAAGGCACGGGTTAGTGTTAGGGTTAGGGTTAGGGTTAGGGTACGGGTTATTGTTAGGGTACAGGTTAGGGTACGGGTAGAGTTAGGGTGCGGGTTAGGGTTAGGGTTAGGGTTAGGGGTTAGGGTGAGGGTTAGGGTTAGGTTTAGGGTACGGGTTAGGGTTAGGGTTAGGGTTAGGGTCAGGGTTAGGGGTTAGGGTTAGGGTTAGGGTTAGGGTACGGGTTAGGGTTAGGCTACGGGTTAGGTTTAGTGTACGGGTTAGGGTTCGGGTTAGGGTTAGTGTTAGGGTTAGTGTTAGGGTACGTGTTAGGGTTAGGGTTAGGGTTAAAGTTAGGGTACGTGTTAGGGTTAGGGTTAGGGTACGGGTTAGGGTTAGGGTACGGGTTAGGGTAAGGGTACGGGTTAGGGTTAGGGTTAGGGTACGTGTTAGGGTAGGGTTAGGGGTTAGGGTTAGTGTTAGGGTACGTGTTAGGGTTAGGGTACGGGGTAGGTTACGGGTTAGGGTTAGGGTACGGGTTAGGGTTAGGGTACGGGTTAGGGTTAGGTTTAGGGTACGGTTTAGGGTTAGGGTTAGGGTTAGGTTACGGGTTAGGGTTAGGGATAGGGTTAGGATTAGGGTACGGGGTAGGGTTCGGGTTAGGGTTAGGGTTAGGTTTAGGGTTAGGGTACGGGTTAGGGTTAGGGTTAGGGTTAGGGTTAGGTTACGGGTTAGGGTTAGGGTTAGTGTTAGGATTAGGGTACGGGGTAGGGTTAGGGTTAGGGTTAGGGTACGGGTTAGTGTTAGGGTTAGGGTACGTTTTAGGGTTAGGGTACGGTTTAGGGTTAGGGTTAGGGTTAGGGTTAGGGTACGGGTTATGGTTAGGGTACGGGTTAGGGTTAGGGTTAGGGTACGGGTTAGGGTTAGAGTACTGTTTAGGGTTAGGGTTATGTTTCGGGTTAGGGTACGGGTTAGGGTTAGGGTTAGGGTACGGTTTCGGTTTAGGGTTAGGGTACGGGTTAGGGTTAGGGTACGGGTTAGGGTTAGGGTTAGGTTATGTGTTAGGTTTAGGGTTAGGGGTTAGGGTTAGTGTTAGGGTTAGGTACGGGTTAGGGTTAGGGTACGGGTTAGGGTACGGGTTAGGGTACGGGTTAGGGTTAGGGCACGGGTTAGTGTTAGGGTTAGTGTTAGGGTTATGATTAGGGTACGGGTTAGGGTTAGGGTACGGGTTAGGGTACGGGTTAGGTTTAGGGTACGGGTTAGGGTTAGGGTACGTGTTAGATTTAGGGTTAGGGTTGGGTTAGGGTTAGAGTTTAGGGTTAGGGATAGGGTTAGGGTTAGGATTAGGGCACGGGTTAGGGTAGGGGTTAGGGTTAGGTTTAGGGTTAGGGTATGGTTTAGGGTTAGGGTTAGGGTACGTTTTAGGGTTACGGTTAGGGTACGGGTTAGGGTTAGGGTACTGTTTAGGGTTAGGGTTAGGTTTAGGGTTAGGGTACGTGTTAGGGTTAGGGTTAGGGTACGGGTTAGGGTTACGGTTAGGGTTAGGGTTAGGGTACGGCTTAGGGTTAGGGTTAGGGTACGGGTAGGGGTTAGGGTACGGGTTAGGTTTAGGGTTAGGGTTAGGGTTAGTGTTAGGGTTAGGGTACGGGTTAGGGTTAGGGTTAGGGTACGGGTTAGGGTTAGGGTACTGGTTAGGGTTAGTTTTAGGGTAGGGGTTAGGGTTAGGGTTAGGGTTAGGGTTAGGTTACGGGTTATGGTTAGGGTTAGGTTTAGGTTTAGGGTTAGGGTTAGTGTACGGGTTAGGGTTAGGAAAGGGTTAGGGTTAGGGTTAGCGTTAGGGTTAGGGTACGGGTTAGGGTACGGGTTAGGGTTAGGGTACGGGTTAGGTTTAGGGTTAGGTTTAGGGTTAGTGTTAGGGTTAGAGTACGGGTTAGGGTTAGGTTTAGGGTACGGGTTACGGTTAGGGTTAGGGTTAGGGTTAGGGTACGGGTTATGGTTAGGGTTAGGTTTAGGGTTAGGGTTAGGGTTAGGGTACGGGTTAGGGTTAGGGTTAGGGTACGGGTTAGGGTTAGGGTACGGGTTAGTGTTAGGGTTAGGGTTAGCGTTAGGGTACGGGTTAGGGTTAGGGTTATTGTTAGGGTTAGGGTTAGGGTACGGTTTAAGGTTAGGGTTAGGGTACGGGTTAGAGTAGGGTACGGTTAGGGTTAGGTTACGGGTTAGGGTTAGGGTTAGGGTTAGGGTTAGGGTACGGTTTAGGGTTAAGTTTAGGTTTAGGGACGGGTTAGGGTTAGGGTACGGGTTAGCGTTAGGGTTAGGGTACGGGTTAGGGTAGGGTACTGTTTAGGGTTAGGGTTAGGTTTCGGGTTAGGGTACGGGTTAGGGTTAGGGTTAGGGTACGGGTTAGGGTTAGGGTTAGGGTACGGGTTAGGGTTAGGGTTAGTGTACGGGTTAGGGTTAGGGTTAGGGGTTAGTGTTAGGGTTAGGGTTAGGGTTAGGGTTAGGGTACGGGTTAGGGTTAGTGTTAGGGTTTGGTTTAGGGTCAGGGTTAGGGGTTAAGGTTAGGGTTAGAGTTAGGTTTAGGGTACGTGTTAGGGTTAGGGTTAGGGTATGGTTTACGGTTAGGTTACTGGTTAAGGTTAGGGTTAGGGTTAGGGTTAGCGTTAGGGTACGGGTTAGGGTTAGGGTTAGGGTACTGGTTAGTGTTAGGGTACGGGTTAGAGTTAGGGTACGGGTTAGGGTTAGGGTTAGGGCACGTGTTAGGGTTAGGGTTAGGGGTTAGGGTTAGGGTTAGGGTACGGGTTAGGGTTAGGGTACAGTTTAGGGTTAGGGTTAGGGTGCCGGTTAGTGTTAGGTTTAGGAGATAGGGTTATGGTTAGCGCACGGGTTAGGGTTAGGGTACGGGTACGGGTTAGGGTTAGGGTTAGGTTTAGGGTTAGGAAAGGGTTAGGGTTAGGGTTAGCGTTAGGGTTAGGGTACGGGTTAGGGTTAGGGTTAGGGTTAGGGGTTAGGCGTTAGTGTTAGGGTTAGGGTTAGGGTTAGGGTACGGGTAGGGTTAGGGCACGGGTTAGTGTTAGGGTTAGGGTTAGGGTTAGCGTTAGGGTACGGGTTAGGGTTAGGGTACGGGTTAGGGTACGGGTTAGGTTTAGGGTACGGGTTAGGGTTAGGGTTAGGGGTTAGGGTTAGGGTTAGGGTTAGGGTTAGGGTTAGGGTACGGGTTAGGGTTAGGGTTAGGGTTAGGGTCAGGGTTAGGGGTTAGGGTTAGGGTTAGGTTACGGGTTAGGGTTAGTGTACGGGTTAGGTTTAGGGTACGGGTTAGGTTTAGGGATAGGGTACGGGTTAGGGTTAGGGTTAGGGTACGTGTTAGTGTTAGGGTTAGGGTTAGGGTTAGGGTTAGAGGTTAGGGTTAGGGATAGGGTTAGGGTTAGGATTAGGGTACGGGTTAGGGTACATGTTAGGGTTAGGTTTAGGGTTAGGGTATTGGTTAGGGTTAGGGTTAGGGTAGGTTTTAGGGTTAGGGTTAGGGTACGGGTAAGGGTTAGGGTGCTGTTTAGGGTTAGGTTTAGGTTTAAGGTTAGGGTACGGGATAGGGTTAGGGTTAGAGTACGGGTTAGGGTTAGGGTTAGGGGTTAGGGGTTAGTGTTAGGGTTAGGGTTAGGGTTAGGGTTAGGGTACGGGTTAGGGTTAGGGTACGGGTTATGGTTTTGGTACGGGTTAGGTTAAGGGTAAGTGTTAGGGTTAGTGTTAGGGTTAGGGTACAGGTTAGGGTTAGGTTTAGGGTACGGGTTAGGGTTAGGGTTAGGGTTAGTGTTAGGGTAAGGGTTATGGTTAGGGTTAGGTTTAGGGTTAGGGTTAGGGTTAGGGTACGGGTTAGGGTTAGAGTTAGGGTACGGGTTAGGGTTAGGGTACGGGTTAGGGTTAGGGTTAGGGTTAGGGTTAGCGTTAGGGTACGGGTTAGGGTTAGGGTTAGGGTACGGGTTAGGGTTTGGGTTAGGGTTAGGGTTAGGGTACGGGTTATGGTTAGTGTTAGGGTAGGGTTAGTGTTAGTGTTAGGGTTAGTGTACGGGTGAGGGTTAGGGTTAGGGTACGGGTTAGGGTTAGGGTCCTGTTTAGGGTTAGGGTTTGGTTAGGGTTAGGGTGCGGTTAGGGTTCGGGTTACGGTTAGGGTTAGGGTTAGGGTTAGGGTACGGGTTAGGGTTAGGGTTAGGGTTAGGTTACGGGTTAGGGTACGTGTTAGGGTTAGGGTGAGGGTTAGGGTTAGGGTTAGGGTTAGAGGTTACGGTTAGGGATAGGGTTAGGGTTAGGATTAGGGTACGGGTTAGGGTACAGGTTAGGGTTAGGGTTAGGGTTATCGTTAGGGTATGGGTTAGGGTTAGGGTTAGGGTAGGTTTTAGGGTTAGGGTACGGTTTAGGGTTAAGTTTAGGGTTAGGGTACGGGTTAGGGTTAGGGTACGGGTTAGCGTTAGGGTTAGGGTACGGGTTAGGGTTAGGGTACTGTTTAGGGTTAGGGTTAGGTTTCGGGTTAGGGTACGGGTTAGGGTTAGGGTTAGGGTACGGGTTAAGGTTAGGGTTAGGGTTAGGGTTAGGGTTAGTGTACGGGTTAGGGTTAGGGTTAGGGGTTAGTGTTAGGGTTAGGGTTAGGGTTAGGGTACGGGTTAGGGTTAGTGTTAGGGTTAGGTTTAGGGTCAGGGTTAGGGGTTAGGGTTAGGGTTAGAGTTAGGGTTAGGGTACGTGTTAGGGTTAGGGTTAGAGTAGGGTTAGGGTTAGGGTACTGGTTAAGGTTAGGGTTAGGGTTAGGGTTAGCGTTAGGGTACGGGTTAGGGTTAGGGTTAGGGTACTGGTTAGGGTTAGGATACGGGTTAGGGTTAAGGTACGGGTTAGGGTTAGCGTTAGGGTACGTGTTAGGGTTAGGGTTAGGTGTTAGAGTTAGGGTTAGGTTTAGGGTTAGGGTACGGGTACGGGTTAGGGTTAGGGTTAGGGTTAGGGTACGGGATAGGGTTAGTGTACAGGTTAGGGTTAGGGTTAGGGTACGGGTTAGGGTTAGGTTTAGGAGTTAGGGTTAGGGTTAGCGCATGGGTTAGGGTTAGGGTACGGGTTAGGGTTAGTGTTAGGTTTAGGGTTAGGGTTAGGAAAGGGTTAGGGTTAGGGTTAGCGTTAGGGTTTGGGTACGGGTTAGGGTTAGGGTTAGGGTTAGGGTTAGGGTTAGAGTTAGGGTACAGTTTAGGGTTAGGGATAGGGGTTAGGGTTAGGGTTAGGGTTAGGGTTAGGGTTAGGGTTAGTGTACGGGTTAGGGTTAGGGTACGGGTTAGGGTTAGGGTTAGGGTTAGGGTTAGCGTACGGGTTATTGTTCGGTTAGGTTTAGGATTAGGGTTAGGGTACGGGTAAGGGTTAGGTTACGGGTTAGTGTTAAGGTTAGTGTTAGGGTTAGGGTTAGGAAAGGATTAGGGTTAGGGTAAGCGTTAGGGTTAGGGTACGGGTTAGGGTTAGGGCTAGGGTACGGGTTAGGGTTAGGGTTAGGGTTAGGGGTTAGGGGTTAGTGTTAGGGTTAGGGTTAGGGTTAGGGTTAGGGTTAGGGTACGGGTAAGGGTTAGGGTACGGGTTAGGGTTTTGGTACGGGTTAGGTTTAGGGTAAGGGTTAGGGTTAGTGTTAGGGTTAGGGTACAGGTTAGGGTAGGGTTAGGGTACGGGTTGGGTTCGGGTTAGGGTTAGTGTTAGGGTAAGGGTTATGGTTAGGGTTAGGTTTAGGGTTAGGGTTAGGTTAGGGTTCGGTTTAGTGTTAGAGTTAGGGTACGGGTTAGGGTTAGGGTACGGGTTAGGGTACGGGTTAGGGTTAGGGTTAGCGTTAGGGTACGGGTTAGGGTTAGGGTTAGGGTTAGGGTTAGGGTTAGGGTTAGGGTTAGGTTACGGGTTATTGTTAGGGTTAGGGTAGGGGTTAGGTTTAGGGTTAGGGTTAGGTTTAGGGTACGGGTTATGGTTAGGGTTAGGGTTAGGGTCACGGTACGGGTTAGGGTTAGTGTTAGGGTTAGGGTTAGTGTCAGGTTTCGGGGTTAGGGTTAGGGTTATGGTTAGTGTACGGGTTAGGGTTAGGGTTAGGGTACGGGTTAGGGTTAGGGTCCTGGTTAGGGTTAGGGTTTGGTTAGGGTTAGGGTGCGGTTTAGGGTTCGCGTTACGGTTAGGTTTAGGGTTAGGTTTAGGGTATGGGTTAGGGTTAGGGTTAGGGTTAGGTTACGGGTTAGGGTACGTGTTAGGGTTAGGGTGAGGGTTAGGGTTAGGGTTAGGGTTAGAGGTTAGGTTTAGGGATAGGGTTAGGGTTAGGATTAGGGTACGGGTTAGGGTACAGGTTAGGGTTAGGGCTGGGTTATTGTTAGGGTATGGGTTAGGGTTAGGGTTAGGGTACGTTTTAGGGTTAGGGTACGGTTTAGGGTCAAGTTTAGGGTTAGGGTACGGGTTAGGGTTAGGGTACGGGTTAGCGTTAGGGTTAGGGTACGGGTTAGGTTAGGGTACTGTTTAGGGTTAGGGTTAGGTTTCGGGTTAGGGTACGGGTTAGGGTTAGGTTTAGGGTACGGGTTAGGGTTAGGGTTAGTGTACGGGTTAGGGTTAGGGTTAGGGGTTAGTGTTAGGGTTAGTGTTAGGGTTAGGGTACGGGTTAGGGTTAGTGTTAGGGTTAGGTTTAGGGTCAGGGTTAGGGGTTAGGGTTAGGGTTAGAGTTAGGGTTAGGGTACGTGTTAGGGTTAGGGTTAGGGTATGGGTTACGGTTAGGGTACTGGTTAAGGTTAGGGTTAGGGTTAGGGTTAGCGTTAGGGTACGGGTTAGGGTTAGGGTTAGGGTACTGGTTAGGGTTAGGGTACGGGTTAGGGTTAGGGTACGGATTAGGGTTAGGGTTAGGGTACGTGTTAGGGTTAGGTTTAGGGGTTAGGGAGGGTTAGGGTTCGGGTTAGGGTTAGGGTACAGGTTAGGGTTAGGGTTAGGGTACGGGTTAGGGTTAGGTTTAGGAGTTAGGGTTAGGGTTAGCGCACGGGTTATGGTTAGGGTACGGGTTAGGGTTAGGGTTAGGGTTAGGTTTAGGGTTAGGAAAGGGTTAGGGTTAGGGTTAGCGTTAGGGTTAGGGTACGGGTTAGGGTTAGGGTTAGGGTTAGGGTTAGGGATTAGTCGTTAGTGTTAGGGTTAGGGTTAGTGTTAGGGTACGGGTAGGGTTAGGGCACGGGTTAGTGTTAGGGTTAGGGTTAGGGTTAGCATTAGGGTACGGGTTAGGGTTAGGGTACGGGTTAGGGTTAGGGTACGGGTTAGGGTTAGGGTTAGGGGTTAGGGTTAGGGTTAGGGTTAGGGTTAGGGTTAGGGTACGGGTTAGGGTTAGGGTTAGGGTTAGGGTCAGGGTTAGGGGTTAGGGTTAGGGTTAGGTTACGGGTTAGGGTTACTGTACGGGTTAGGTTTAGGGTACGGTTTAGGGTAGGGATAGGGTACGGGTTAGGGTTAGGGTTAGGGTACGTGTTAGTGTTAGGGTTAGGGTTAGGGTTAGGGTTAGATGTTAGGGTTAGGGATAGGGTTAGGGTTAGGATTAGGGTACTGGTTAGGGTACATGTTAGGGTTAGTTTTAGGGTTAGAGTATTGGTTAGGGTTAGGGTTAGTGTAGGTTTTAGGTTTAGGGTTAGGGTTAGGGTTAGGGTTAGGGTACGGTTTAGGGTACGGGTTAGGGTTAGGTTACGGGATAGGGTTAGGGTTAGGGTTAGGGTTAGCTTTAGCGTACGGGTTAGGGTTAGGGTTAGAGTTAGGGTTAGGGTACAGGTTAGGGTTAGGGTTAGGGTACGGTTTAGGGTTAGGGTACGGGTTAGGGTTAGGGTACGGGTTAGGGTTAGGTTACGGGTTAGGGTTAGGGTTAGGGTACGGGTTAGGGTTAGAGTTAGGTTACGGGTTAGGGTTAGTGTTAGGGGTTAGGGTTAGGGTTAGGGTTAGGGATAGGGTTAGTGTACGGGTTAGGGTTAGGGTACGGGTTAGGTTTAGGGTTAGGGTTAGGGTTAGCGTACGGGTTAGGTTTAGGGTTAGGTTTAGGGTTAGGGTTAGGGTACGGGTTAGGGTTAGGGTACGGGTTAGGGTTAGGGGTAGGGTTAGGGTTAGGTTTAGGGTTAGGAAAGGGTTAGGGTTAGGGTTAGGGTACGGGTTAGGGTTAGGGTACAGGTTAGGGTTAGAGTTATGGTACGGGTTAGGGTTAGAGTTAGGGGTTAGGGTTAGGGTTAGGGTGAGGGTTAGGGTTAGTGTACGGGTTAGGGTTAGGGTACGGGTTAGGGTTAGGGTTCGGGTTAGGGTTAGCGTTTCTGTTAGGGTTAGGGTTAGGTTTAGGATTAGGGTTAGGGTACGGGTAAGGGTTAGGGTACGGGTTAGGGTTAGGGTTAATGTTAGGGTTAGGGTTAGGAAAGTATTAGGGTTAGGGATAGCGTTAGGGTTAGGGTAAGGGTTAGGGTTAGGGTTAGGGTACGGGTTAGGGTTAGGGTTAGGGGTTAGTGGTTAGTGTTAGGGTTAGGGTTAGGGTTAGGTTTAGGGTACGGGTTAGGGTTAGGGTACGGCTTAGGGTTTTGGTACGGGTTAGGTTTAGGGTAAGGGTTAGTGTTAGTGTTAGGGTTAGGGTACAGGTTAGGGTTAGGTTTAGGGATAGGGTTCGGGTTAGGGTACGGGTTTGGGTTAGGGTTAGGGTACGGGTTAGGGTTAGGGTACGGGTTAGGGTTAGGGTTAGGGTTAGCTTTAGGGTACGGGTTAGGGTTAGGGTTATGGTTAGGGTACAGGTTAGGGTTAGGGTTAGGGTACGGGTTAGGTTTAGAGTTAGGTTACGGGTTAGGGTTAGGGTTAGGGGTTAGGGTTAGGGTTAGGAAAGGGTTAGGGTTAGGGTTAGCGTTAGGGTTAGGGTACGGTTTAGGGTTAGGGTTAGGGTACGGGTTAGGGTATGGGTTAGGTTTAGGGGTTAGGGGTTAGTGTTAGGGTTAGGTTTAGGGTTAGGGTTAGGGTTAGGGTACGGTTTAGGGTACGGGTTAGGTTTAAGGCACGGGTTAGTGTTAGGGTTAGGGTTAGGGTTAGGGTACGGGTTATTGTTAGGGTACAGGTTAGGGTACGGGTAGAGTTAGGGTGCGGGTTAGGGTTAGGGTTAGGGTTAGGGGTTAGGGTGAGGGTTAGGGTTAGGTTTAGGGTACGGGTTAGGGTTAGGGTTAGGGTTAGGGTCAGGGTTAGGGGTTAGGGTTAGGGTTAGGGTTAGGGTACGGGTTAGGGTTAGGCTACGGGTTAGGTTTAGTGTACGGGTTAGGGTTCGGGTTAGGGTTAGTGTTAGGGTTAGTGTTAGGGTACGTGTTAGGGTTAGGGTTAGGGTTAAAGTTAGGGTACGTGTTAGGGTTAGGGTTAGGGTACGGGTTAGGGTTAGGGTACGGGTTAGGGTAAGGGTACGGGTTAGGGTTAGGGTTAGGGTACGTGTTAGGGTAGGGTTAGGGGTTAGGGTTAGTGTTAGGGTACGTGTTAGGGTTAGGGTACGGGGTAGGTTACGGGTTAGGGTTAGGGTACGGGTTAGGGTTAGGGTACGGGTTAGGGTTAGGTTTAGGGTACGGTTTAGGGTTAGGGTTAGGGTTAGGTTACGGGTTAGGGTTAGGGATAGGGTTAGGATTAGGGTACGGGGTAGGGTTCGGGTTAGGGTTAGGGTTAGGTTTAGGGTTAGGGTACGGGTTAGGGTTAGGGTTAGGGTTAGGGTTAGGTTACGGGTTAGGGTTAGGGTTAGTGTTAGGATTAGGGTACGGGGTAGGGTTAGGGTTAGGGTTAGGGTACGGGTTAGTGTTAGGGTTAGGGTACGTTTTAGGGTTAGGGTACGGTTTAGGGTTAGGGTTAGGGTTAGGGTTAGGGTACGGGTTATGGTTAGGGTACGGGTTAGGGTTAGGGTTAGGGTACGGGTTAGGGTTAGAGTACTGTTTAGGGTTAGGGTTATGTTTCGGGTTAGGGTACGGGTTAGGGTTCGGGTTAGGGTACGGTTTCGGTTTAGGGTTAGGGTACGGGTTAGGGTTAGGGTTAGGGTACGGGTTAGGGTTAGGGTTAGGGTACGGGTAAGGGTTAGGGTACAGCTTAGGTTTAGGGTTAGGGTGAGGGTTAGTGTTAGGGTTAGTGTACCGGTTAGGTTTAGGGTTAGGGTACTGGTTAGGGTTAGGGTACGGGTTAGGGTTAGTGTTAGAGTAGGGGTTAGGGTTAGTGTTAGGGTTAGGGTTAGGGTACGGGTTATGGTTAGGGTTAGGTTTAGGTTTAGGTTTAGGGTTAGTGTACGGGTTAGGGTTAGGGTTAGGGGTTAGGGTTAGGGTTAGGGTTAGGGTTAGGTTTAGGGTACCTGATAGGGTTAGTGTTAGGGTTAGGGTTAGGGTTAGTGTCAGGGTAAGTGGTTAGGGTTAGGGTTAGGGTTAGGATTAGGGTTAGGGTACGTGTTAGTGTTAGGTTTAGGGTATGGGTTAGGGTTAGGGTACTGGTTAAGGTTAGGGTTAGGGTTAGGGTTAGCGTTAGGGTACGGTTTAGGGTTAGGGTTAGGGTACTTGTTAGGGTTAGGGTACGGGTTAGGGTTAGGGTCCGGGTTAGGGTTAGGGTTAGGTTATGTGTTAGGTTTAGGGTTAGGGGTTAGGGTTAGTGTTAGGGTTAGGTACGGGTTAGGGTTAGGGTACGGGTTAGGGTACGGGTTAGGGTACGGGTTAGGGTACGGGTTAGGGTTAGGGTACGGTTTAGGTTTAGGGTTAGGGTACGGGTTAGGGTTAGGGTACGGGTTAGGGTTAGGTTTAGGGTTAGGGTACGGGTTAGAGTACGGGTTAGGGTACGGGTTAGGGTTAGGGTACGGTTTAGGTTTAGGGTTAGGGTACGTGTTAGGGTTAGGGTACGCGTTAGGGTTAGGGTACGGGTTAGGGTTAGTGTACGGGTTAGGGTTAGGGTTAGTGGTTAGGGTTAGGGTTAGGGTTAGGGTTAGGGTTAGGGTTAGGGTTAGTGTACGGGTTAGGGTTAGGGTACAGGTTAGGGTTAGGGTTAGGGTTAGGGTTAGGGTTAGGGTTAGCGTACGGGTTAGGGTTAGGGTTAGGCTTAGGGGTAGGGTTAGGGTACGGGTTAGGGTTAGGGTACGGGTTAGGGTTAGGGTTAGGTTTAGGGTACGATTTAGGGTTCGGGTTAGGGTTAGGGTTAGGGTACGGGTGAGGGTTAGGGTTAGGATTAGAGGTTAGGGTTAGGGATAGTTTTAGGGTTAGGATTAGGGTACGGGTTAGGGTACGGGTTAGGGTTAGGTTTAGGGTTAGGGTTAGGGTTAGGGTTAGGGTTAGGGTACGGGTTATTGTTAGGGTACAGGTTAGGGTACGGGTAGAGTTAGGGTGCGGGTTAGGGTTAGGGTTAGGGTTAGGGGTTAGGGTGAGGGTTAGGGTTAGGTTTAGGGTACGGGTTAGGGTTAGGGTTAGGGTTAGGGTCAGGGTTAGGGGTTAGGGTTAGGGTTAGGGTTAGGGTACGGGTTAGGGTTAGGGTACGGGTTAGGTTTAGGGTACGGGTTAGGGTTCGGGTTAGGGTTAGTGTTAGGGTTAGTGTTAGGGTACGTGTTAGGGTTAGGGTTAGGGTTAAAGTTAGGGTACGTGTTAGGGTTAGGGTTAGGGTACGGGTTAGGGTTAGGGTACGGGTTAGGGTAAGGGTACGGGTTAGGGTTAGGGTTAGGGTACGTGTTAGGGTAGGGTTAGGGGTTAGGGTTAGTGTTAGGGTACGTGTTAGGGTTAGGGTACGGGGTAGGTTACGGGTTAGGGTTAGGGTACGGGTTAGGGTTAGGGTACGGGTTAGGGTTAGGTTTAGGGTACGGTTTAGGGTTAGGGTTAGGGTTAGGTTACGGGTTAGGGTTAGGGATAGGGTTAGGATTAGGGTACGGTGTAGGGTTCGGGTTAGGGTTAGGGTTAGGTTTAGGGTTAGGGTACGGGTTAGGGTTAGGGTTAGGGTTAGGGTTAGGTTACGGGTTAGGGTTAGGGTTAGTGTTAGGATTAGGGTACGGGGTAGGGTTAGGGTTAGGGTTAGGGTACGGGTTAGTGTTAGGGTTAGGGTACGTTTTAGGGTTAGGGTACGGTTTAGGGTTAGGGTTAGGGTTAGGGTTAGGGTACGGGTTAGGGTTAGGGTACGGGTTAGGGTTAGGGTTAGGGTACGGGTTAGGGTTAGAGTACTGTTTAGGGTTAGGGTTATGTTTCGGGTTAGGGTACGGGTTAGGGTTAGGGTTAGGGTACGGTTTCGGTTTAGGGTTAGGGTACGGGTTAGGGTTAGGGTACGGGTTAGGGTTAGGTTTAGGGTTAGGGTACGGGTTAGAGTACGGGTTAGGGTACGGGTTAGGGTTAGGGTACGGTTTAGGTTTAGGGTTAGGGTACGGGTTAGGGTTAGGGTACGCGTTAGGGTTAGGGTACGGGTTAGGGTTAGGGTACAGCTTAGGTTTAGGGTTAGGGTGAGGGTTAGTGTTAGGGTTAGTGTACCGGTTAGGTTTAGGGTTAGGGTACTGGTTAGGGTTAGGGTACGGGTTAGGGTTAGTGTTAGAGTAGGGGTTAGGGTTAGTGTTAGGGTTAGGGTTAGGGTACGGGTTATGGTTAGGGTTAGGTTTAGGTTTAGGTTTAGGGTTAGTGTACGGGTTAGGGTTAGGGTTAGGGGTTAGGGTTAGGGTTAGGGTTAGGGTTAGGTTTAGGGTACCTGATAGGGTTAGTGTTAGGGTTAGGGTTAGGGTTAGTGTCAGGGTAAGTGGTTGGGGTTAGGGTTAGGGTTAGGATTAGGGTTAGGGTACGTGTTAGTGTTAGGGTTAGGGTATGGGTTAGGGTTAGGGTACTGGTTAAGGTTAGGGTTAGGGTTAGGGTTAGCGTTAGGGTACGGTTTAGGGTTAGGGTTAGGGTACTTGTTAGGGTTAGGGTACGGGTTAGGGTTAGGGTACGGGTTAGGGTTAGGGTTAGGTTATGTGTTAGGTTTAGGGTTAGGGGTTAGGGTTAGTGTTAGGGTTAGGTACGGGTTAGGGTTAGGGTACGGGTTAGGGTACGGGTTAGGGTACGGGTTAGGGTACGGGTTAGGGTTAGGGTACGGTTTAGGTTTAGGGTTAGGGTACGGGTTAGGGTTAGGGTACGGGTTAGGGTTAGGTTTAGGGTTAGGGTACGGGTTAGAGTACGGGTTAGGGTACGGGTTAGGGTTAGGGTACGGTTTAGGTTTAGGGTTAGGGTACGGGTTAGGGTTAGGGTACGCGTTAGGGTTAGGGTACGGGTTAGGGTTAGTGTACGGGTTAGGGTTAGGGTTAGTGGTTAGGGTTAGGGTTAGGGTTAGGGTTAGGGTTAGGGTTAGTGTACGGGTTAGGGTTAGGGTACAGGTTAGGGTTAGGGTTAGGGTTAGGGTTAGGGTTAGGGTTAGGGTTAGGGTTAGCGTACGGGTTAGGGTTAGGGTTAGGCTTAGGGGTAGGGTTAGGGTACGGGTTAGGGTTAGGGTACGGGTTAGGGTTAGGGTTAGGTTTAGGGTACGATTTAGGGTTCGGGTTAGGGTTAGGGTTAGGGTACGGGTGAGGGTTAGGGTTAGGATTAGAGGTTAGGGTTAGGGATAGTTTTAGGGTTAGGATTAGGGTACGGGTTAGGGTACGGGTTAGGGTTAGGTTTAGAGTTAGGGTATGGGTTAGGGTTAGGGTTAGGGTACGTTTTAGGGTTAGGGTTAGGGTACGGGTTAGGGTTAGGGTACTGTTTAGGGTTAGGTTTAGGTTTAGGGTTAGGGTACGGGTTAGGGTTAGGGTTAGGGTTTAGGGTTAGTGTTACGGAACGGTATAGGGTTAGGGTACGGTTAAGGGTTAGGGTTAGGGTTAGGGTTAGGAAAGGGTTAGGTTTAGGGTTAGCGTTAGGGTTAGGGTACGGGTTAGGGTTAGGTTTAGGGTACGGGTTAGGGTTAGGGTACGGGTTAGGGTTAGGGTACGGGTAGGTTTAGGATTAGGGTTAGGGTTAGGGTTAGGGTTAGGAAAGGGTTAGGGTTAGGGTTAGCGTTAGGGTTAGGGTATGGGATAGGGTTAGGGTTAGGGTACAGGTTAGGGTTAGGGTTAGGGTTAGGGTTAGGGTTTAGGGGTGAGTGTTAGTGTTAGTGTTAGGGTTAGGGTTAGGGTACGGGTTAAGGTACGGGTTAGGTTTAGGGCACGGGTTAGTGTAAGGGTTAGGGTTAGGGTACGTGTTAGTGTTAGGGTTAGGGATAGGGTACGGGTTAGGGTACGGTTAGGGTTAGGGTACGGGTTAGGGTTAGGGTTAGGGGTTAGGGTGAGGGTTAGGGTTAGGGTCAGGGTTAGGGTTAGGTTTAGGGTAAGGGTCAGGGTTAGGGGTTAGGGTTAGGGTTAGGGTACGGGTTAGGGTACGGGTTAGGGTTAGGGTTAGCGTACGGGTTAGGGTTAGGGTTAGGCTTAGGGTTAGGGTTAGGGTACGGGTTAGGGTTAGGGTACGGTTTAGGGTTAGGGTTAGGTTTAGGGTTAGGGTACGGTTTAGGGTTCGGGTTAGGGTTAGGGTTAGGGTACGGGTTAGGGTTAGAGTTAGGATTAGAGGTTAGGTTTAGGGATAGGGTTAGGGTTAGGATTACGGTACGGGTTAGGGTACGGGTTAGGGTTAGGTTTAGGGTTAGGTTTTGGGTTAGGGTTAGGGTTAGGGTACGTTTTAGTGTTAGGGTTAGGGTACGGGTAGGGTTAGGGTACTGTTTAGGGTTAGGGTTAGGTTTAGGGTTAGGGTACGGGTTAGGGTTAGGGTTAGGGGTTAGGGTTAGTGTTAGGGCACGGGTGAGGGTTAGGGTACGTGTTAGGGTTAGGGTTAGGTTTAGGGTTAGGAAAGGGTTAGGGTTAGGGTTAGCGTTAGGGTTAGGTTACGGATTAGGGTTGGGGTTAGGGTACGGGTTAGGGTTAGGGTTAGGGTTAGGGTTAGGGTACGGGTTAGGGTACGGGTTAGGGTTAGGGCACGGGTTAGTGTTAGGGTTAGTGTTAGGGTTATGATTAGGGTACGGGTTAGGGTTAGGGTACGGGTTAGGGTACGGGTTAGGTTTAGGGTACGGGTTAGGGTTAGGGTACGTGTTAGATTTAGGGTTAGGGTTGGGTTAGGGTTAGAGGTTAGGGTTAGGGATAGGGTTAGGGTTAGGATTAGGGCACGGGTTAGGGTAGGGGTTAGGGTTAGGTTTAGGGTTAGGGTATGGTTTAGGGTTAGGGTTAGGGTACGTTTTAGGGTTACGGTTAGGGTACGGGTTAGGGTTAGGGTACTGTTTAGGGTTAGGGTTAGGTTTAGGGTTAGGGTACGTGTTAGGGTTAGGGTTAGGGTACGGGTTAGGGTTACGGTTAGGGTTAGGGTTAGGGTACGGCTTAGGGTTAGGGTTAGGGTACGGGTAGGGTTTAGGGTACGGGTTAGGTTTAGGGTTAGGGTTAGGGTTAGTGTTAGGGTTAGGGTACGGGTTAGGGTTAGGGTTAGGGTACGGGTTAGGGTTAGGATACTGGTTAGGGTTAGGTTTAGGGTAGGGGTTAGGGTTAGGGTTAGGGTTAGGGTTAGGTTACGGGTTATGGTTAGGGTTAGGTTTAGGTTTAGGGTTAGGGTTAGTGTACGGGTTAGGGTTAGGAAAGGGTTAGGGTTAGGGTTAGCGTTAGGGTTAGGGTACGGGTTAGGGTACGGGTTAGGGTTAGGGTACGGGTTAGGTTTAGGGTTAGGTTTAGGGTTAGTGTTAGGGTTAGAGTACGGGTTAGGGTTAGGTTTAGGGTACGGGTTACGGTTAGGGTTAGGGTTAGGGTTAGGGTACGGGTTATGGTTAGGGTTAGGTTTAGGGTTAGGGTTAGGGTTAGGGTACGGGTTAGGGTTAGGGTTAGGGTACGGGTTAGGGTTAGGGTACGGGTTAGGGTTAGGGTTAGGGTTAGCGTTAGGGTACGGGTTAGGGTTAGGGTTATTGTTAGGGTTAGGGTTAGGGTACGGTTTAAGGTTAGGGTTAGGGTACGGGTTAGAGTAGGGTACGGTTAGGGTTAGGTTACGAGTTAGGGTTAGGGTTAGGGTTAGGGTTAGGGTATGGTTTAGGGTTAGTGTACTGGTTAGGGTTAGAGTTAGGGTACGGGTTAGGGTTAGGGTTAGGGGTTAGGGTTAGGGGTAGGATTAGGGTTAGGGTTAGTGTACGGGTTAGGGTTAGGGTACGGGTTAGGGTACGGATTAGGGTTAGCGTACGGGTTAGGTTTAGCGTTAGGTTTAGGGTTAGGTTTAGGGTACGGGTTACGGTTAGGGTACGGGTAGGGTTTGGGTTAGGGTTAGGGTTAGGGTTAGGGTTAGGTTTAGGAAAGGGTTAGGGTTAGGGTTAGCGTTAGGTTTAGGGTACGGGTTAGGGTTAGGGTTAGGGTACGGGTTAGGGTTAGGGTTAGGGTTAGGGTTAGGGTTAGGTGTTAGGGGTTAGTGTTAGGGTTAGTGTTAGGGTTAGGGTTAGGGTATGGGTTAGGGTACGGGTTAGGGTTAGGGCACGGGTTAGTGTTAGGGTTAGGGTTAGGGTACGGTTAGTGTTAGGGTTAGGGATAGCGTACGGGTTAGGGTACGGGTTAGGGTTAGGGTACGGGTTAGGGTTAGGGTTAGGGGTTAGGGTGAGGGTTAGGGTTAGGGTTAGGGTACGGGTTAGGGTTAGGGTTAGGGTCAGGGTCAGGGTTAGGGGTAGGGTTATGTTTAGGGTATGGGTTAGGGTTAGGGTACGGGTTAGGTTTAGGTTACGGGTTAGGGTTAGGGTTAAAGTTAGGGTACGTGTTAGGGTTAGGGTTAGGGTACGGGTTAGGGTTAGGTTACGGGTTAGGGTAAGGGTACGGGTTAGGTTTAGGGTTAGGGTTAAAGTTAGGGTACGTGTTAGGGTTAGGGTTAGTGTTCCGTTTAGGGTTAGGGTACGGGTTAGGGTAAGGGTACGGGTTAGGGTTAGGGTTAGGTTACGTGTTAGGGTTAGGGTTAGGGGTTAGGGTTAGGGTTAGAGTATATGTTAGGGTTAGGGTACGGGTTAGGGTACGGGTTAGGTATAGGGTACGGGTTAGGTTAGGGTACGGTTTAGGGTTAGTGTTAGGGTACAGGTTAGGGTTAGGGTTAGGCTTAGGTTACGGGTTAGGGATAGGGTTAGGGTTAGGATTAGGGTACGGTGTAGGGTTCGGTTTCTGTACGGGTTAGGGTTAGGGTACGGGTTAGGGTTAGGGTTAGGGTACGGGTTAGGTTTAGGTTTAGGGTACGTGTTAGGGTTAGGGTTAGGGTTAGGTTTAGGGTTAGGGTTAGAGGTTAGGGTTAGGGATAGGGTTAGGGTTAGGGTTAGGGTACGGGTTAGGGTAAGCGTTAGTGTACGTTTTAGGGTTAGGGTACGGTTTAGGGTTAGGGTTAGTGTTAGGGTACGGGTTAGGGTTAGGGTACGGGTTAGGGTTAGGGTACGGGTTAGGGTTAGGGTTAGGTTTAGGCTACGGGTTAGGGTTAGGTTTAGGGTTAAAGTTAGGGTACGTGTTAGGGTTAGGGTTAGGGTACGTGTTAGGGTTAGGGTTAGGGTTAGGGTTAGGGTTAGGTTACGTTTTAGGGTTAGGTTACGGGTTAGGGTTAGGGTTAGTGTTAGGATTAGGGTACGGGGTAGGGTTAGGTTTAGGGTTAGGGTACGGGTTAGTGTTAGGGTTAGGGTACGTTTTAGGGTTAGGGTACGGTTTAGGGATAGGGTTAGGGTTAGGGTAAGGGTACGAATTAGGTTTAGGGTACGGGTTAGGGTTAGGGTTAGGGTACGGGTTAGGGTTAGGGTACTGTTTAGGGTTAGGGTTACGTTTCGGGTTAGGGTACGGGTTAGGGTTAGGGTTAGGGTACGGTTTAGGTTTAGGGTTAGGGTACGGTTTAGGGTTAGGGTTAGGGTTAGGGTTAGGGTACGGGTTAGGGTTAGGGTTAGGGTACGGGTAAGGGTTAGGGTACGGGTTAGGTTTAGGGTTAGGGTTAGGGTTAGTGTTAGGGTTAGGGTACGGGTTAGGCTTAGGCTTAGGGTACGGGTTAGGGTTAGGTTACGGGTTAGGGTTAGGGTTAGGGTAGGGGTTAGGGTTAGGGTTAGGGTTAGGGTTAGGGTTAGGGTACGGGTTATGGTTAGGGTTAGGTTTAGGTTTAGTTTTAGGGTTAGTGTACGGGTTAGGGTTAGGGTTAGGGGTTAGGGTTAGGGTTAGGGTCAGGGTTAGGTTTAGGGTACGGGTTAGGGTTAGTGTTAGGGTTAGGGTTAGGGTCAGGGTAAGGGGTTAGGGTTAGGGTTAGGGTTAGGATGAGGGTTAGGGTACATGTTAGTGTTAGGGTTAGGGTATGGGTTTGGGTTAGGGTACTGGTTAAGGTAAGGGTTAGGGTTAGGGTTAGCGTTAGGGTACGGGTTAGGGTTAGGGTTAGGGTACTGGTTAGGGATAGGGTACGGGTTAGGGTTAGGGTACGGGTTAGGGTTAGGGTTAGGGTATGTGTTAGGGTTAGGGTTAGGGGTTAGGGTTAGTGTTAGGGTTAGGTACGGGTTAGGGTTAGGGTACGGGTTAGGGTACGGGTTAGGGTTAGGGTTAGGGTTAGGGTACGGGTTAGGTTTAGGGTTAGGGGACGGGTTAGGGTTAGGGTACGGGTACGGGTTAGGGTTAGGGTTAGGGCTAGCGTTAGGGTACGGGTGAGGGTTAGGGTTAGGGTTAGGGTTAGGTTTAGGGTACGGGTTAGGGTTAGGGTTAGGGTACGGGTTAGGGTTAGGGTACGGGTTAGGGTTAGGGTACGGGTCAGGGTTAGGGTACGGGTTAGGGTTAGGCTTAGGGTTAGGGTACGGGTTAGGGTTAGGGTACCGGTTAGGGTTAGAGTTAGGGTACGCGTTAGGGTTAGGGTTAGGGGTTAGGGTTAGCGTTAGTGTACAGGTTAGTGTTAGGGTACGGGCTAGGGTTAGGGTTAGGGTTAGGTTTAGCGTACGGGTTAGGGTTAGGGTTAGGTTTAGGATTAGGTTTAGGGTACGGGTAAGGGTTAGGGTACGGGTTAGGGTTAGGTTTAGTGTTAGGGTTAGCGTTAGGAAAGGATTAGGGTTAGGGTTAGCGTTAGGGTTAAGGTACGGGTTAGGGTTAGGGTACGGGTTAGGGTACGGGTTAGGTTTAGGGTAAGGGTTAGTGTTAGGGTTAGGGTTAGGGTTAGGGTTAGGGTACGGGTTAGGGTTAGGGTACGGGTTAGGGTTAGGGTACGGGTTAGGGTTAGGGTTAGTGGTTAGGGTGAGGGTTAGGGTTAGGGTTAGGGTTAGGGTACAGGTTAGGGTTAGGGTTAGTGTTAGGGTCAGGGTTAGGGTTAGGGTTAGGGTACGGGTTAGGGTTAGGGTACGGGTTAGGTTTAGGGTATGGGTTAGGGTTAGGGTTAGGGTTATGGTTAGGGTTAGGGTACGGGTTAGGGTTAGGGTTAGGGTTAAATTTAAGGTACGTGTTAGGCTTAGGGTAAGGGTACGGGTTAGGGTTAGGGTACGGGTTAGGGTAATGGTACGGGTTAGGGTTAGGGTTAGGGTACATGTTAGGGTTAGGTTTACGGGTTAGGGTTAGGGTTAGGGTATGTGTTAGGGTTAGGGTACGGGTTAGGGTACGGGTTAGGGTAGGGTACGCGTTAGGGTTAGGGTACGGGTTAGGGTTAGTGTACGGGTTAGGGTTAGGGTTAGTGGTTAGGGTTAGGGTTAGGGTTAGGGTTAGGGTTAGGGTTAGTGTACGGGTTAGGGTTAGGGTACAGGTTAGGGTTAGGGTTAGGGTTAGGGTTAGGGTTAGGGTTAGGGTTAGGGTTAGCGTACGGGTTAGGGTTAGGGTTAGGCTTAGGATTAGGGTTAGGGTACGGGTTAGGGTTAGGGTACGGGTTAGGGTTAGGGTTAGGGTTAGGGTTAGGTTTAGGGTACGGTTTAGGGTTCGGGTTAGGGTTAGGGTTAGGGTACGGGTTAGGGTTACGGTTAGGATTAGAGGTTAGGGTTAGTGATAGGTTTAGGGTTAGGATTAGGGTACGGGTTAGGGTACGCGTTAGGGTTAGGTTTAGAGTTAGGGTATGGGTTAGGGTTAGGTTTAGGGTACGTTTTAGGGTTAGGGTTAGGGTACGGGTTAGGGTTAGGGTACTGTTTAGGGTTAGGGTTAGGTTTAGGGTTAGGGTACGGGTTAGGGTTAGGGTTAGGGGTTAGGGTTAGTGCTACGGCACGGGTTAGGGTTAAGGTACGGTTTAGGGTTAGGGTTAGGGTTAGGGTGAGGAAAGGGTTAGGTTTAGGGTTAGCGTTAGGGTTAGGGTACGGGTTAGGGTTAGGTTTAGGGTACGGGTTAGGGTTAGGGCACGGGTTAGTGTTAGGGTTAGGTTTAGGGTTAGGGTAAGGATTAGGGTTAGGGTTAGGGTACGGGTTAGGGTACGGGTTAGGTTTAGGGTACATGTTAGTGTTAGGGTTAGGGTTAGGGTTAGGGTTAGGGTACGGGTTAGGGTTAGGGTACGGGTTAGGGTTAGGCTACGGGTTAGGGTTAGGGTTAGGGGTTAGGGTGAGGGTTAGGGTTAGGGTTAGGGTACAGGTTAGGGTTAGGGTTAGTGTTAGGGTCAGGGTTAGGGGTTAGGGTTAGGGTTAGGGTTAGGGTACGGGTTAGGGTTAGGGTACGGGTTAGGCTTAGGGTACGGTTTAGGGTTAGGCTTAGGGTTATGGTTAGGTTTAGGGTACGGGTTAGGGTTAGGGTTAGGGTTAAATTTAGGGTACGTGTTAGGGTTAGGTTTAGGGTACGGGTTCGGGTTAGGGTACGGGTTAGGGTAAGGGTACTGGTTAGGGTTAGGGTTAGGGTACGTGTTAGGGTTAGGGTTAGGTGTTAGGGTTAGGGTTAGGTTACGTGTTAGGGTTAGAGTACGGGTTAGGTAACGGGTTAGGGTTAGGGTACGCGTTAGGGTTAGGGTACGGGTTAGGGTTAGTGTACGGGTTAGGGTTAGGGTTAGTGGTTAGGGTTAGGGTTAGGGTTAGGGTTAGGGTTAGGGTTAGGTTTAGTGTACGGGTTAGGGTTAGGGTTAGGCTTAGGGTTAGGGTTAGGGTGCGGGTTAGGGTTAGGTTACGGGTTAGGGTTAGGGTTAGGTTTAGGGTTAGGCTACGGGTTAAGGTTAGGTTTAGGGTTAAGTTTAGGGTACGTGTTAGGGTACGGGTTAGGGTTAGGGTTAGGGTACGGTTTAGGGTTAGGGTACGTGTTAGGGTTAGGGTTAGGGTTAGGGTTAGCGTTAGGGTACGGGTTAGGGTTAGGGTTATTGTTAGGGTTAGGGTTACGGTACGGGTTAAGGTTAGTTTTAGGGTACGGGTTAGCGTTAGGATACGGGTTAGGGTTAGGGTACAGGTTAGGGTTAGGGTACGGGTTAGGGTTAGGGTTAGGGTACGGGTTAGGGTTAGGGTACGGGTTAGGGTTAGAGTTAGGGTACGGGTTAGGGTTAGGGTTAGGGGTTAGGGTTAGTGTTAGGGATAGGGTTAGGGTTAGTGTACGGGTTAGGGTTAGGTTACGGGTTAGAGTTAGGGTTAGGGTTAGGGTTAGCGTACGGGTTAGGGTTAGGGTTAAGTTTAGGGTTAGGGTTAGGGTACGGGTTAGGGTTAGGGTACGGGTAGGGTTAGGGTTAGGGTTAGCGTTAGGGTTAGGGTTAGGGTTAGGAAAGGGTTAGGGTTAGGGTTAGCGTTAGGGATAGGGTACGGGATAGGGTTAGGGTTAGTGTACGGGTTAGGGTTAGGGTTAGGGTTAGGGTTAGGGTTAGGGGTTAGGGGTTAGTGTTAGGGTTATTGTTAGGGTTAGGGTTAGGGTACGGGTTAGGGTACAGGTTAGGTTTAGGGCACGGGTTAGTGTTAGGTTTAGGGTTAGGGTACGGGTTAGTGTTAGGGTTAGGGATAGGGTACGGGTTAGGGTACGGGTTAGGGTTAGGGTACGGGTTAGGGTTAGGATTAGGTGTTAGGGTGAGTGTTAGGGTTAGGGTCAGGTTTAGGGTATGGGTTAGGGTTAGGGTTAGGGTCAGGGTCAGGGTTAGGGGTTAGGGTTAGGGTTAGGGTACGGGTTAGGGTTAGGGTACGGGTTAGGTTTAGGTTACGGGTTAGGGTACGTGTTAGGGTTAGGGTTAGTGTACGGGTTAGGGTTAGGGTACGGGTTAGGTTAAGGGTACGGGTTAGGGTTAGGGTTAGGGTACGTGTTAGGGTTAGGGTTAGGGGTTAGGGTTAGGGGTAGGGTATGTGTTAGGGTTAGGGTACGGGTTAGGGTACAGGTTAGGGTTAGGGTACGGGTTAGGTTTAGGGTACGGGTTAGGGTTAGGTTTAGGGTATGGGTTAGGGTTAGGGTTAGGGTTAGGTTACGGATTAGGGTTAGGGTTAGAGGTTAGGGTTAGGGTTAGGGATAGGGTTAGGATTAGAGTTAGGGTACGGTTTAGGGTTAGGGTTAGTGTATGTTTTAGGGTTAGGGTACGGTTTAGGTTTAGGGTTAGGGTTAGGTTACGGGTTAGGGTTAGGGTTAGGGTTAGGTTTAGGGTATGGTGTAGGGTTCGGGTTAGGTTACGGGTTAGGGTTAGGGTACGGGTTAGGGTTAGGGTTAGGGTACGGGTTAGGTTTAGGTTTAGGGTACGTGTTAGGGTTAGGGTTAGGGTTAGGGTTAGGGTTAGAGGTTAGGGTTAGGGTTAGGGATAGGGTTAGGGTTAGGGTTAGGGTACGGGTTAGGGTTAGGGTTAGTGTATGTTTTAGGGTTAGGGTACGGTTTAGGGTTAGTGTTAGTGTTAGGGTACGGGTTAGGGTTAGGGTACGGGTTAGGGTTAGGGTTAGGGTATGGGTTAGGTTTAGGGTACTGTTTAGGGTTAGGGTTAGGTTTAGGGTTAGGGTATGGGTTAGGTTTAGGGTTAGGGTACGGGTTAGGGTTAGTGTTAGGGTTAGGGTACGGGTTAGGGTTAGGGTTTGGGTATGGGTAGGGTTAGGGTACGGGTTAGGTTTAGGGTTAGGGTTAGGGTTAGTGTTAGGGTTAGGGTACGTGTTAGGTTAAGGGTTAGGGTACTGGTTAGGGTTAGGGTACGGGTTAGGGTTAGGGTTAGGGTTAGGGTTAGGGTTAGGGTACGTGTTAGGGTTAGGGTACGGGTTGGGGTACGGGTTAGGTTTAGGGTACGGGTTAGGGTTAGGGTACGGTTTAGGGTTAGGGTACGTGTTAGGGTTAGGGTTAGTGGTTAGGGTTAGGGTTAGGGTTAGGGTTAGGGTTAGGGTTAGGGTTAGTGTACGGGTTAGGGTTAAGGTACGGTTTAGGGTTAGGGTTAGCGTACGGGTTAGGTTTAGGGTTAGGGTTAGCGTACGGGTTAGGGTTAGGTTTAGGCTTAGGGTTAGGGTTAGGGTACGGGTTAGGGTTAGGGTACGGGTTAGGGTTAGGGTTAGGGTTAGGGTTAGGGTACGGTTTAGGGTTCGGGTTAGGGTTAGGGTTAGGGTACGGGTTAGGGTTAGAGTTAGGATTAGAGGTTAGGGTTAGGTATAGTGTTAGGGTTAGGATTAGGTTACGGGTTAGGGTACGGGTTAGGGTTAGGTTTAGGGTTAGGGTATGGGTTAGGGTTAGGGTTAGGGTACGTTTTAGGGTTAGGGTTAGAGTATGGGTTAGGGTTAGGGTACTGTTTAGGGTTAGGGTTAGGTTTAGGGTTAGGGTACGGGTTAGGGTTAGGGCTGGGGTTAGGGTTAGTGTTAGGGCACGGGTTAGGTTTAGGGTACGTGTTAGGGTTAGGGTTAGGTTTAGGGCTAGGAAAGGGTTAGGGTTAGGTTTAGCGTTAGGGTTAGGATACGGATTAGGGTTAGGGTTAGGGTACGGGTACGGGTTAGGGTTAGGGTTAGGGTTAGGGTTAGGGTACGGGTTAGGGTACGGTTTAGGTTTCGGGCACGGGTTAGTGTTAGGCCTAGGGTTAGGGTTATGGTTAGGGTACGGGTTAGGGTTAGGGTACGGGTTAGGGTACGGGTTAAGTTTAGGGTACGGGTTAGGGTTAGGGTTAGGGTACGTGTTAGGGTTAGGGTTAGGGTTAGGGTTAGGGTTAGAGGTTAGGGTTAGGGATAGGGTTAGGGTTAGGATTAGGGTACGGGTTAGGGTACGGTTTAGGGTTAGGTTTAGGGTTAGGGTATGGTTTAGGGTTAGGGTTAGGGTACGTTTTAGGGTTAGGGTTAGGGTATGGGTTAGGGTTAGGGTACTGTTTAGGGTTAGGGTTAGGTTTAGGGTTAGGGTACATGTTAGGGTTAGGGTTAGGGTACGGGTTAGGGTTAGGGTTAGGTTTAGGGTTAGGGTACGGGTTAGGGTTAGGGTTAGGGTTAGGGTACGGGTAGGGGTTAGGGTACGGGTTAGGTTTAGGGTTAGGGTTAGGGTTAGTGTTAGGGTTAGGGTACGGGTTAGATTTAGGGTACGGGTTAGGGTTAGGTTTAGGGTAGGGGTTAGGGTTAGGGTTAGGGTTAGGTTACGGGTTATGGTTAGGGTTAGGTTTAGGTTTAGGGTTAGGGTTAGGGTACGGGTTAGGGTTAGGAAAGGGTTAGGGTTAGGGTTAGCGTTAGGGTTAGTGTTAGGGTTAGGGTAAGGGTACGGGTTAGGGTACGGGTTAGGGTTAGGGCACGGGTTAGTGTTAGGTTTAGGGTTAGGGTACGGTTAGTGTTAGGGTTAGGGATAGGGTACGGGTTAGGGTACGGGTTAGGGTTAGGGTACGGGTTAGGGTTAGGTTTAGGGGTTAGGGTGAGGGTTAGGGTTAGGGTTATGGTACGGGTTAGGGTTAGGGTTACGGTCAGGGTCAGGGTTAGGGGTTAGGGTTAGGGTTAGGGTACGGGTTAGTGTTAGGGTACGGGTTAGGTTTAGGTTACGGGTTAGGGTTAGGGTTAAAGTTAGGGTACGTGTTAGTGTTAGGGTTAGGGTACGGGTTAGGGTTAGGGTACGGGTTAGGGTAAGGGTACGGGTTAGGTTTAGGGTTAGGGTTAAAGTTAGGGTACGTGTTAGGGTTAGGGTTAGTGTTCGGTTTAGGGTTAGGGTACGGGTTAGGGTAAGGGTACGGGTTAGGGTTAGGGTTAGGGTTAGGGTACGTGTTAGGGTTAGGGTTAGGGGTTAGGGTTAGGGTTAGTGTATGTGTTAGGGTTAGGGTACGGGTTAGGGTACGGGTTAGGTTTAGGGTACGGGTTAGGTTAGGGTACGGCTTAGGGTTAGGGTTAGGGTACGGGTTAGGGTTAGGGTTAGGGTTAGGTTACGGTTTAGGGTTAGGGTTAGGGTTACGATTAGGGTACGGTGTAGGGTTCGGGTTCTGTACGGGTTAGCGTTAGGGTACGGGTTAGGGTTAGGGTTAGGGTACGGGTTAGGTTTAGGTTTAGGGTACGTGTTAGGGTTAGGGTTAGGGTTAGGTTTAGGGTTAGGGTTAGTGGTTAGGGTTAGGGATAGGGTTAGTGTTAGGGTTAGGGTACGGGTTAGGGTAAGGTTTAGTGTACGTTTTAGGGTTAGGGTACGGTTTAGGGTTAGGGTTAGTGTTAGGGTACGGGTTAGGGTTAGGGTACGGGTTAGGGTTAGGGTACGGGTTAGGGTTAGGGTTAGGGGTTAGGGTGAGGGTTAGGGTTAGGTTTAGGGTTAGGGTACGGGTTAGGGTTAGGGTTAGGGTCAGGGTCAGTGTTAGGGGTTAGGGTTAGGATTAGGGTACGGGTTAGGTTTAGGGTACGGGTTAGGTTTAGGGTACGGGTTAGGTTTAGGGTTAGGGTTAGGGTTAAGGTTAAAGTTAGGGTACGTGTTAGGGTTAGGGTTAGGGTACGGGTTAGGGTTAGGGTACGGGTTAGTGTAAGGGTACGGGTTAGGGTTAGGGTTAAAGTTAGGGTACGTGTTAGGGTTAGGGTTAGGGTTCGGGTTAGGGTTAGGGTACGGGTTAGGGTTAGGGTACGTGTTAGGGTTAGGGTTAGGTTACCGGTTAGGGTTAGGGTTAGGGTTAGGATTAGGGTACGGTGTAGTGTTCGGGTAGGGTACGGGTTAGGGTTAGGGTGCGGGTTAGGGTTAGGTTTAGGCTACGGGTTAGGTTTAGGTTTAGGGTACATGTTAGGGTTAGGGTTAGGGTTAGGGTTAGGGATAGAGTTTAGGTTTAGGGATAGGGTTAGGGTTAGGGTTAGGGTACGGGTTAGGGTTAGGGTACGGGTTAGGGTTAGGGTACGGGTTAGGGTTAGGGTTAGGGTACGTGTTAGGGTTAGGGTTAGGGTTAGGTTACCGGTTAGGGTTAGGGTTAGGGTTAGGATTAGGGTACGGTGTAGGGTTCGGGTTAGGGTACGGGTTAGGGTTAGGGTACGGGTTAGGGTTAGGTTTAGGGTACGGGTTAGGTTTAGGTTTAGGGTACGTGTTAGGGTTAGGGTTAGGGTTAGTGTTAGGTTATGGGTTAGGGTTAGGGTACGGGTTAGGGTTAGGGTTAGGGTACGGGTTAGGTTTAGGGTACTGTTTAGGGTTAGGGTTAGGTTTAGGTTTAGGGTACGGGTTAGGATTAGGGTTAGGGTACGGGTTAGGGTTAGGGTTAGGGTTAGGGTACGGGTTAGGGTTAGGGTTAGGGTACGGGTAGGGTTAGCGTACGGGTTAGGTTTAGGGTTAGGGTTAGTGTTAGGGTTAGGGTACGGGTTAGGTTTAGGGTTAGGGTACTGGTTAGGGTTAGGGTACGGGTTAGTGTTATGGTTAGGGAAGGGGTTAGTGTTAGGGTTAGGGTTAGGGTTAGGGTACGGGTTATGGTTAGGGTTAGGTTAGGGTTTAGGTTTAGGGTTAGGGTACGGGTTAGGGTTAGGTTTAGGGGTTAGGGTTAGGGTTAGGGTTAGGGTTAGGTTTAGGGTACGGGTTAGGGTTAGTGTTAGGGTTAGGGTTAGGGTCAGTGTTCGGGGTTAGGGTTAGGGTTAGGGTACGGGTTAGGTTTAGGTTTAGGGTACGTGTTAGGGTTAGGGTTAGGGTTATGGTTAGGGTTAGGTTAGGGTTTAGGGTTAGGGTTAGGGTACGGGTTAGGGTTAGTTTTAGGGGTTACGGTTAGGGTTAGGGTAAGGGTACGGGTTAGGGTTAGGGTACGGGTTAGGGTTAGAGTTAGGGTACGGTTTAGGGTTAGGGTACTGGTTAGGGTTAGGGTTAGGGTACGGGTTAGGTTTAGGTTTAGGGTACGTGTTAGTGTTAGGGTTAGGGTTAGGGTTAGGGTTAGAGGTTAGGGTTAGGGATAGGGTTAGGGTTAGGATTAGGGTACGGGTTAGAGTATGGGTTAGGGTTAGGGTTAGGGTTAGGGTACGGGTTAGGGTTAGGGTTAGGGTACGTTTTACGGTTAGGGTACGGTTTAGGGTTAGGGTTAGGGTTAGGGTACGGTTTAGTGTTAGGGTACGGGTTAGCGTTAGGTTTAGGGTACGTGTTAGGGTTAGGGTACTGTTTAGGTTTAGGGTTAGGTTTCGGGTTAGGGTACGGGTTAGGGTTAGGGTTAGGGTACGGGTTAGGGTTAGGGTTAGGGTTAGGGTACGGGTTAGTGTTAGGGTTAGGGTATGGGTTAGGCTTAGGGTACGGGTTAGGTTTAGGTTTAGGGTACGTGTTAGTGTTAGTGTTAGGGTTAGGGTACGGTTTAGGTTTAGGGTTAGGGTTAGGGTTAGTGTTAGGGTTAGGGTACGGGTTAGGTTTAGGGTTAGGGTACGGATTAGGGTTAGGGTACGGGTTAGGGTTAGGGTTAGGGTAGGGGTTAGGGTTAGGGTTAGGGTTAGGGTTAGGGTACGGGTTATGGTTAGTGTTAGGTTTAGGTTTAGGGTTAGTGTACGGGTTAGGGTTAGGGTTAGGGGTTAGGGTTAGGGTTAGGGTTTGGGTTAGGGTTAGGTTACGGGTTAGGGTTAGTGTTAGGGTTAGGGTTAGGGTCAGGGTTAGGGTTAGGGTAGGGGTTAGGGTTAGGGTTAGGGTTAGGGTTAGGGTACGGGTTAGGGTTAGGGTTAGGGTACGTTTTACGGTTAGGGTACGGTTTAGGGTTAGGGTTAGGGTTAGGGTACGGGTTAGTGTTAGGGTACGGGTTAGCGTTAGGTTTAGGGTACGTGTTAGGGTTAGGGTACGGTTTAGGTTTAGGGTTAGGTTTCGAGTTAGGGTACGGGTTAGGGTTAGGGTTAGGGTACGGGTTAGGGTTAGGGTTAGGGTTAGGGTACGGGTTAGTGTTAGGGTTAGGGTATGGGTTAGGGTTAGGGTACGGGTTAGGTTTAGGGTTAGGGTTAGGGTTAGTGTTAGGGTTAGGGTACGGGTTAGGTTTAGGGTTAGGGTACGGATTAGGGTTAGGGTACGGGTTAGGGTTAGGGTTAGGGTAGGGGTTAGGGTTAGGGTTAGGGTTAGGGTTAAGGTACGGGTTATGGTTAGTGTTAGGTTTAGGTTTAGGGTTAGTGTACGGGTTAGGGTTAGGGTTAGGTGTTAGGGTTAGGGTTAGGGTTTGGGTTAGGGTTAGGGTACTGGTTAGGGTTAGTGTTAGGGTTAGGGTTAGGGTCAGGGTTAGGGGTTAGGGTTAGGGTTAGGGTTAGGGTTAGGGTTAGGGTATGTGTTAGGGTTAGGTTTAGGGTATGGGTTAGGATTAGGGTACTGGTTAAGGTTAGGGTTAGGGTTAGGGTTAGCGTTAGGGTACGGGTTAGGGTTAGGGTTAGGGTACTGGTTAGGGTTAGGGTACGGGTTAGGGTTAGGGTACGGGTTAGGGTTAGGGTTAGGGTACGTGTTAGGGTTAGGGTTAGGGGTTAGGGTTAGTGTTAGGGTAGGGTATGTGTTAGAGTTAGGGTACGGGTTAGGGTTAGGGTTAGGGTTAGGGTTAGGGATAGGGTACGGGTTAGGGTTAGGGAACAGGTTAGGGTTATGGTTAGGGTACGGGTTAGGGTTAGTGTACGGGTTAGGGTTAGGGTTAGGGTTAGGGTACGGGTTAGGGTTAGGGTACAGCTTAGGGTTAGGGTTAGGGTATGGGTTAGGGTTAGGTTTAGGGGTTAGAGTAAGGGTTAGGGCACGGGTTAGGGTTAGCTTACGGGTTAGGTTTAGGGTTAGGGTTAGGGGTTAGCTTACGGGTTAGGTTTAGGGTTAGGGTTAGGGTTAGGTTTAGGAAAGTGTTAGGATTAGGGTTAGCGTTAGGGTTAGGGTACGGGTTAGGGTTAGGTTTAGGGTACGGGTTAGGGTTATGGTTAGGGTTAGGATATGGGTTAGGGTTAGGGTTAGGGTTTGGGTCAGGGTTAGGGGTTAGGGTTAGGGTTAGGTTACGGGTTAGGGTTAGTGTACGGGTTAGGTTTAGGGTACGGGTTAGGGTTAGGGATAGGGTACGGGTTAGGGTTAGGATTAGGGTACGTGTTAGGGTTAGGGTTAGGGTTAGGGTTAGAGGTTAGGGTTACGGATAGAGTTAGGGTTAGGATTAGGGTACGGGTTAGGGTACGGGTTAGCGTTAGGTTTAGGGTTAGGGAATGGGTTAGGTTTAGGTTTAGGGTACGTTTTAGGGTTAGGGTTAGGGTACGAGTTAAGTTTAGGGTACTGTTTACAGTTAGGTTTAGGTTTAAGGTAAGGGTACGGGTTAGTGTTACGGTTAGGGTACGGGTTAGGGTTAGGGTTAGGGTTAGGGTACGGGTTAGGGTTAGGGTTAGGGTACGGGTTAGGGTTAGGGTACGGTTTAGGTTTAGGGTTAGGGTTAGGGTTAGTGTTAGGGTTAGGGTACGGGTTAGGGTTAGGGTTAGGGTACGGGTTAGGGTTAGGGTACGGGTTAGGGTTAGGGTTAGGGTAGGGGTTAGGGTTAGGGTTAGGGTTAGGGTTAGGGTACTGGTTATGGTTAGGGTTAGGTTTAAGTTTAGGGTTAGGGTTAGGGTACGGGTTACGGTTAGGAAAGGGTTAGGGTTAGGGTTAGCGTTAGGGTTAGGGTACGGGTTAGGGTTAGGTTTAGGGTACGGGTTAGGGTTAGGGTTAGGGGTTAGGGGTTAGTGTTAGGGTTAGGGTTTAGGTTAGGGTTAGGGTTAGGGTTAGGGTATGGGTTAGGTTACGGGTTAGGGTTAGGGCAGGTGTTAGTGTTAGGGATAGGGGTAGGGTTAGGGTTAGGGTACGGGTTAGGGTTAGGGTACGGGTTAGGGTTAGGGTTAGGGTACGGGTTAGCTTTAGGGTACTCTTTTGGGTTAGGGTTAGTTTTAGGGTTAGGGAACGGGTTAGGGTTAGGGTTAGGGTACGGGTTAGGGTTAGGGTTAGGGTTAGGGATAGGGTTAGGGTTAGGGTTAGGGTACGGGTTAGGGTTAGGGTTAGGGTACGGGTTAGGGTTAGGGTACGGGTTAGTTTTAGGGTTAGGGTTAGGGTTAGTGTTAGGGTTAGGGTACGGGTTAGGGTTAGGGTTAGGGTACGGGTTAGGGTTAGGGCACGGGTTAGTGTTAGGGTTAGGGTTAGGGTTAGGGTTAGGGTACGGGTTAGAGTTAGGGTACGGGTTAGGGTTAGGGTACGGGTTAGGATTAGGGTTAGGGGTTAGGGTGAGGGTTAGGGTTAGGGTTAGGGTTAGGGAACAGGTTAGGGTTAGGGTTAGGGTTAAAGTTAGGGTACGTGTTAGGGTTAGTGTTAGGGTTAGGGTACGGGTTATGGTTAGGGTTAGGTTAGGGTTTAGGTTTAGTGTTAGGGTACGGGTTAGGGTTAGGGTTAGGGGTTAGGGTTAGTGTTAGGGTTAGGGTTAGGGTTAGGGTACGGGTTAGGGTTAGTGTTAGGGATAGGGTTAGGGTCAGGGTTCGGGGTTAGGGTTAGGGTTAGGGTTAGGGTACGGGTTAGGGTGAGGGTTAGGGTACGGGTTAGCGTTAGGGTACTTGTTAGGGTTAGGGTTAGGGTTAGGGTGCGGTTTAGGGTTTGGGTTACGGTTAGGGTTAGGGTTAGGGTTAGGGTATGGGTTAGGGTTAGGGTTAGGGTTAGGGTACGGGTTAGGGTTAGGGTTAGGGTACGTTTTAGGGTTAGGGTACGTTTCAGGTTTAGGGTTAGGGTTAGGGTACGGGTTAGGGTTAGGGTACGGGTTAGCGTTAGGGTTATGGTACGGGTTAGGGTTAGGGTGAGTGTTAGGGTTAGGGTACGGGTTAGGGTTAGGGTTAAGGTACGTGTTAGGGTTAGGGTACGGGTTAGGTTTAGGGTTAGGGTTAGGGTTAGTGTTAGGGTTAGGGTACGGGTTAGGTTTAGGGTTAGGGTACGGGTTAGGTTTAGGGTACGGGTTAGCGTTAGGGTTAGGGTTAGGGTAGTGGTTAGGGTTAGGGTTAGGGTTAGGGTTAGGGTATGGGTTATGGTTAGGATTAGGTTTAGGTTTAGGGTTAGGGTTAGTGTACGGGTTAGGGTTAGGGTTAGGGGTTAGGTTTAGTGTTAGTTTTAGTGTTAGGTTTAGGGTACCGGTTAGGGTTAGGGTTAGGGTTAGTGTTAGAGTCAGGTTTAGGGGTTAGGGTTAGGGTTAGGGTTAGGGTTAGGGTTAGGGTACGTGTTAGGGTTAGGGTTAGGTATGGGTTAGGGTTAGGGTACTGGTTATGGTTAGGGTTAGGGTTAGGGTTAGCGTTAGGGTACGGGTTAGGGTTAGGGTTAGGGTACTGGTTAGGTTTAGGTTACGGGTTAGGGTTAGGGTACGGGTTAGGGTTAGGGTTAGGGTTAGGGTACGGGTTAGGGTTATGGTACAGGTTAGGGTTAGGTTTAGGGTATGGGTTAGGGTTAGGTTTAGGTTTTAGGGTTAGGGTTAGGGCACGGGTTAGGGGTAGGGTATGGGTTAGGGTTAGGGTTAGGGTTAGGGTTAGGGTTAGGGTTAGGAAAGGGTTAGGGTTAGGGTTAGCGTTAGTGTTAGGGTACGGGTTAGGTTTAGGGTTAGGGTACGGGTTAGGGTTAGGTTTAGGGTTAGGGTTAGGGGTTAGTGGTTAGTGTTAGGGTTAGGGTTAGGGTTAGGGTACAGGTTAGGGTTAGGGTTAGGGGTTAGGGGTTAGTGTTAGGGTTAGGTTTAGGGTTAGGGTACGGGTTAGTGTTAGGGTTAGGGTTAGGGTTAGCGTTAGGGTACAGGTTAGGGTTAGGGTACGGGTTAGGGTTAGGGTACGGGTTAGGGTTAGGGTTAGGGGTTAGGGTTAGGGTTAGGGTTAGGGTAAGTTTAGTGTACGGGTTAGGGTTAGGTTTAGGGTTAGGGTCAGGGTTAGGGGTTAGGGTTAGTGTTATGGTTAGGTTACGTGTTAGGGTTAGTGTACGAGTTAGGTTTAGGGTACGGGTTAGGGTTAGGGATAGGGTACGGGTTAGGGTTAGGGTTAGGGTACGTGTTAGGGTTAGGGTTAGGGTTAGGTTTAGAGGTTAGGGTTAGGGTTAGGGTTAGGGTTAGGGTTTAGGGGTTAGTGTTATGGTTAGGGTTAGGGTTAGAGTTAGGGTTAGGGTATGGGTTAGTGTACGGGTTAGGGTTAGGGCACGGGTTAGTGTTAGGGATAGGGTTAGGGTTAGGGTAAGGGTACGGGTTAGGGTTAGGGTACGGGTTAGGGTTAGTGTTAGGGTTAGGATTAGGGTTAGGGTACGGGTTAGGTTTAGGGTAAGGGTTAGGGTTAGGGTACAGGTTAGGGTACGGGTTAGGGTAAGGGTTAGGGTACGGGTTAGGGTTAGGGTTAGTGTTAATGTTAGGGTACGGGTTAGGGTTAGGGTTAGGGTTAGGGCTAGGTTTAGGGTACGGGTAAGGGTTAGGGCTAGGGTTAGGTTTAGGTTACGGGTTAGGGTACGGGTTAGGGTAGGGGTTAGGGTTAGGGTATGGGTTAGGGTTAGGGTTAGGGTGCGGTTTAGGGTTCGGGTTAGGGTTAGGGTTAGCGTTAGGGTACAGGTTAGGGTTAGGGTTAGGGTTAGGGTTATGTTACGGGTTCGGGTTAGGGTTAGGGTTAGGATTAGGGTACGGGGTAGGGTAAGGGTTAGGGTACGGGTTAGGCTTAGGGTACGGGTTAGGGTTAGGGTTAGGGTACGGCTTAGGGTTAGGGTTAGGGTTAGGGTTAGGGTACGGGTTAGGGTTAGGGTTAGGTTACGGGTTAGGGTTTGGGTTAGGGTTAGGGTTAGGGTTAGGGTTAGAGGTTAGGGTTAGGGATAGGGTTAGGTTTAGGATTAGGATACGGGTTAGGGTACGGTTTAAGGTTAGGGTTAGGGAATGGGTTAGGGTTAGGGTACGGGTTAGGGTTAGGAAATGGGTTAGGGTTAGGGTTAGGGTATGGGTTAGGGTTAGGGATAGGGTTAGGGTTAGGGTACGGGTTAGGGTTAGGGTTAGGGTTAGGTTACGGGTTAGAGTTAGGGTACGGGTTAGGGTTAGGGTACGGGTTAGGATTAGGGTTAGGGGTTTGGGTGAGGGTTAGGGTTAGGGTTAGGGTTAGGGTACAGGTTAGGGTTAGGGTTAGGGTTAAAGTTAGGGTACGTGTTAGGGTTAGGGTTAGGGTTAGGGTACGGGTTAGGGTTAGGGTACGGGTTAGGGTAAGGGTACGGGTTAGGGTTAGGGTACGGGTTAGGTTTATGGTACTGTTTTGTGTTAGGGTTAGGTTTAGGGTTAGGGAACTGGTTAGGGTTAGGGTTAGGGTACGGGTTAGGGTTAGGGATAGGGTTAGGGTTAGGGTTAGGGTTCGGGATAGTGTTAGGGTTAGGGTACGGGTTAGGGTTAGGGTTAGGGTACGGGTTAGGGTTAGGGTTAGGGCTAAGGTACGGGTTAGGGTTAGGGTACGGGTTAGGTTTAGGGTTAGGGTTCGGGATAGTGTTAGGGTTAGGGTACGGGTTAGGGTTAGGGTTAGGGTACGGGTTAGGGTTAGGGTTAGGGTTAGGGTTAGTGTACGGGTTAGGGTTAGGGTTAGGATTCGAGGTTAGGGTTAGGGATAGGGTTAGGGTTAGGATTAGGGTACGGGTTAGGGTTAGGTTTAGAGTTAGGGTATGGGTTAGGGTTAGGGTTAGGGTACGTTTTAGGGTTAGGGTTAGGGTACGGTTTAGGGTTAGGGTACTGTTTAGGGTTAGGGTTAGGTTTAGGGTTAGGGTACGGGTTATGGTTAGGGTTAGGGGTTAGGGTTAGTGTTACGGCACGGGTTAGGGTTAGGGTACGGTTTAGGGTTAGGGTTAGGGTTAGGGTTAAGAAAGGGTTAGGTTTAGGGTTAGCGTTAGGGTTAGGGTACGGGTTAGGGTTAGGTTTAGGGTATGGGTTAGGGTTAGGGTTAGGGTTAGGGTTAGGATTAGGGGTTAGGGGTTAGTGTTAGGGTTAAGGTTTGGTTAGGGTACGGGTTAGGGTTAGGGTTAGGTGTTAGGGGTTAGTGTTAGGGTTAGGGTTAGGGTTAGGGTACGGGTTAGGGTACGGGTTAGGGTTAGGGCACGGGTTAGTGTTAGGGTTAGGGTTAGGGTTAGGGTTAGGGTACGGGTTAGGGTTAGGGTACGGGTTAGGGTTAGGGTTAGGGTTAGGGTTAGGGTTAGGGTTAGTGTTTGGGTTAGGGTTAGGGTTAGGGTTAGAAGTTAGGGTTAGGGATAGGGTTAGATTTAGGATTAGGGTACGGGTTAGGGTACGGTTTAAGGTTAGGTTTAGGGTATGGGTTAGGGTTAGGGATAGGGTACGTTTTAGGTTTAGGGTACGGTTAAAGTTTAGGGTTAGGGGTAAGGTACGGGTTAGGGTTAGGGTACGGGTTAGGGTTAGGGTTAGGGTACGGGTTAGGTTTAGGGTACTCTTTTGTGTTAGGGTTAGGTTTAGGGTTAGGGAATGGGTTAGGGTTAGGGTTAGGGTACGGGTTAGGGTTAGGGATAGGGTTAGGGTTAGGGTACGGGTTAGGGTTAGGGTTAGGGTACGGGTTAGGGTTAGGGTACGGGTTAGGTTTAGGGTTAGGGTTAGGGTTAGTGTTAGGGTTAGGGTACGGGTTAGGGTACGGGTTAGGGTTAGGGCACGGGTTAGTGTTAGGGTTAGGGTTAGGGTTAGGGTTAGGGTACAGGTTAGGGTTAGGGTTAGGCTTAAATTTAGGGTACGTGTTAGGGTTAGGGTTAGGGTTAGGGTACGGGTTAGGGTTAGGGTACGGGTTAGGGTAAGGGTACGGGTTAGGGTTAGGATTAGTGTACGGGTTAGGTTTAGGGTACTGTTTTGGGTTAGGGTTAGGTTTAGGGTTAGGGAACCGGTTAGGGTTAGGGTTAGGGTACGGGTTAGGGTTAGGGATAGGGTTAGGGTTAGGGTACGGGTTAGGGTTAGGGCTAAGGTACGGGTTAGGGTTAGGGTACGTGTTAGGGTTAGGGTACAGGTTAGGTTTAGGGTTAGGGTAGGGGTTAGGGTTAGGGTTAGGGTTAGGGTACGGGTTATGGTTAGGGTTAGATTTAGGGTTAGTGTTAGGATTAGGGTACGGGTTAGGGTTAGGGTTAGGGTACGGGTTAGGTTTAGGGTACGGGTTAGGGTTAGGGTTAGGGTTAGGGTTAGCGTCAGGGTACGTGTTAGGGTTAGAGTTAGGTTTAGGGTACGCGTTAGGGTTAGGGTTAGGGTTATGGTTAGGGTTAGGTTAGGGTTAGGGGTTTGGGTTAGTGTTAGGGCACGGGTTAGGTTTAGGGTACGGGTTAGGGTTAGGGTTAGGGTTAGGGTTAGTGTTAGGAAAGGGTTAGGGTTAGGGTTAGCGTTAGGGTTAGGGTACGGGTTAGGGTTAGGGTTAGGGTACGGGTTAGGGTTAGGGTTAGGGTTAGGGTTAGGGGTTAGGGGTTAGTGTTAGGGTTAAAGTTAGGGTTAGGGTACGGGTTATGGTTAGGGTTAGGGGTTAGGGGTTAGTGTTAGGGTACGGGTTAGGGTTAGGGTACGGGTTAGGGTACGGGTTAGGTTTAGGGCAGGGGTTAGTGTTAGGGTTTGGGTTAGGGTTAGGGTAAGGGTTAGGGTTAGGGTACGGGTTAGGGTACGGGTTAGGTTTAGGGTACGGGTTAGTGTTGGGTTAGGGTTGGGGTTAGGGTTAGGGTTAGGGTACGGGTTAGGGTTAGGGTTAGTGTTAGGGTTAGGGTACGGGTTAGGGTTAGGGTTAGGGGTTAGGGTGAGGGTTAGTGTTAGGGTTAGGGTGAGGGTACAGGTTAGGGTTAGGGTTAGTGTTAGGGTCAGGTTTAGGGGTTAGGGTTAGTGTTAGGGTTAGGGTACGGGTTAGGGTTAGGGTACGGGTTAGGTTTAGTGTACGGTTTAGGGTTAGGGTTAGGGTTATGGTTAGGTTTAGGGTATGGGTTAGGGTTAGGGTTAGGGTTAAAGTTAGGGTACGTGTTAGGGTTAGGGTAAGGGTACGGGTTAGGGTTAGGGTACGGGTTAGGGTAAGGGTACGGGTTAGGGTTAGGGTTAGGGTACGTGTTATGGTTAGGGTTAGGGGTTAGGGTTAATGTTAGGGTACGTGTTAGGGTTAGGGTACGGGTTAGGGTACGGGTTAGGATTAGGGTACGCGTTAGGTTTAGGGTACGGGTTAGGGTTAGTGTACGGGTTAGGTTTAGGGTTAGTGGTTAGTGTTAGGGTTAGGGTTAGGGTTAGGCTTAGTGTACGGGTTAGGGTTAGGGTACAGGTTAGGTTTAGGGTTAGGGTTAGGGTTAGGGTTAGGGTTAGGTTTAGTGTTAGCGTACGTGTTAGGGTTAGGGTTAGGCTTAGGGTTACGGTTAGGGTACGGGTTAGGGTTAGGGTACGGGTTAGGGTTAGGGTTAGGGTTAGGGTACGGTTTAGGTTTCGGGTTTGGGTTAGGGTTAGGGTACGGGTTAGGGTTAGGGTTAGGATTCGAGGTTAGGGTTAGGGATAGGGTTAGGGTTAGGATTAGGGTACGGGTTAGGGTACGGGTTAGGGTTAGGTTTAGAGTTAGGGTATGGGTTAGGGTTAGGGTTAGGGTACGTTTTAGGGTTAGGGTTAGGGTACGGGTTAGGGTTAGGGTACTGTTTAGGGTTAGGGTTAGTTTTAGGGTTAGGGTACGGGTTTGGGTTAGGGTTAGGGTTTAGGGTTAGTGTTACGGCACGGGTTAGGGTTAGGGTACGGTTTAGGGTTAGGGTTAGGGTTAGGGTTAGGGTTAGGAAAGGGTTAGGTTTAGGGTTAGCGTTAGGGTTAGGGTACGGGTTAGGGTTAGGTTTAGGGTACGGGTTAGGGTTAGGGTTAGGGTTAGGGGTTAGGGGTTAGTGTTAGGGTTAAGTTTTGGTTAGGGTACGGATTAGGGTTAGGGTTAGGTGTTAGGGGTTAGTGTTAGGGTTAGGGTTAGGGTTAGGGTACGGGTTAGGGTACGGGTTAGGGTTAGGGCACGGGTTAGTGTTAGGGTTAGGGTTAGGGTTAGGGTTAGGGTACGGGTTAGGGTTAGGGTACGGGTTAGGGTTAGGGTTAGGGTTAGGGGTTAGGGGTTAGTGTTAGGGTTAAAGTTAGGGTTAGGGTTAGGGTTAGGATTAGGGTTAGGGGTTAGGGGTTAGTGTTAGGGTTAGGGTTAGGGTTAGGGTACGGGTTAGGGTACGGGTTAGGTTTAGTGCACGGGTTAGTGTTAGGGTTAGGGTTAGGGTTAGTGTAAGGGTTAGGGTTAGGGTACGGGTTAGGGTACGGGTTAGGTTTAGGGTAGGTGTTAGTGTTAGGGTAAGGGTTAGGGTTAGGGTTAGGGTACGGGTTAGGGTTAGGGTACGGGTTAGGGTTAGGGTTAGGGTACGGGTTAGGGTTAGGGTTAGGGGTTAGGGTGAGGGTTAGGGTTAGGGTTAGGGTTAGGGTACAGGTTAGGGTTAGGGTTAGTGTTAGGGTCAGGTTTAGGGGTTAGGGTTAGGGTTAGGGTTAGGGTACGGGTTAGGGTTAGTGTACGGGTTAGGTTTAGGGTACGGTTTAGGGTTAGGGTTAGGGTTATGGTTAGGTTTAGGGTACGGGTTAGGTTTAGGGTTAGGGTTAAAGTTAGGGTACGTGTTAGGGTTAGGTTTAGGGTACGGGTTAGGGTTAGGGTACGGGTTAGGGTAAGGGTACTGGTTAGGGTTAGGGTTAGGGTACGTGTTAGGGTTAGGGTTAGGTGTTAGGGTTAGGGTTAGGGTACGTGTTAGGGTTAGGTTACGGGTTAGGGTACGGGTTTGGGTTAGGGTACGCGTTAGGGTTAGGGTACGGGTTAGGGTTAGTGTACGGGTTAGGTTTAGGGTTAGTGGTTAGGGTTAGGGTTAGGGTTAGGGTTAGGGTTATTGTACGGGTTAGGGTTAGGGTACAGGTTAAGGTTAGGGTTAGGGTTAGGGTTAGGGTTAGCGTACGTGTTAGGGTTAGGGTTAGGCTTAGGGTTAGGTTTAGGGTACGGGTTAGGGTTAGGTTACGGGTTAGGGTTAGGGTTAGGGTTAGGGTTAGGGTACGGTTTAGGGTTCGGGTTAGGGTTAGGGTTAGGGTACGGGTTAGGGTTAGTGTTAGGATTAGAGGTTAGGGTTAGGGATAGGGTTAGGGTTGGGATTAGGGTACGGGTTAGGGTACGGGTTAGGGTAAGGTTTAGGGTTATGGTATGGGTTAGGGTTAGGATTAGGGTACGTTTTAGGGCTACAGTTAGGGTACGGGTTAGGGTTAGGGTACTGTTTAGGGTTAGGGTTAGGTTTAGGGTTAGGGTACGCGTTAGGGTTAGGGTTAGGGGTTAGGGTTAGTGTTAGGGCACGGGTTAGGTTTAGGGTACGGTTTAGGGTTAGGGTTAGGGTTATGGTTAGGGTTAGGAAAGTGTTAGGTTTAGGGTTAGCGTTAGGGTTAGGGTACGGGTTAGGGTTAGGTTTAGGGTACGGTTAGGGTTAGGGTTAGGGTTAGGGTTAGGGGTTTGGGGTTAGTGTTAGGGTTAAGGTTTGGTTAGGGTACGGGTTAGGTTTAGGGTTAGGGTTAGGGTTAGTGTTAAGGTTAGGGTACGGGTTAGGGTTAGGATATGGGTTAGGGTTAGGGTTAGGGTACGTTTTAGGGTTAGGGTTAGGGTACGGGTTAGGGTTAGGGTACGGGTTAGGGTTAGGGTTAGGTTTAGGGTTAGGGTACGGGTTAGGGTACGGGTCAGGTACAGGTTAGGGTTAGGGTTAGCGTTAGGGTTAAGGTACGGGTTAGGGTTAGGGTTAGAGTACGGGTTAGGGTTAGGGTACGGGTTAGGTTTAGGGTTAGGGTTAGGGTTAGTGTTAGGGTTAGGGTATGGGTTAGGGTTACGGTACGGGTTAGGGTTAGGGTACGGGTTAGGGTTAGGTTTAGGGTAGGGGTTAGGGTTAGGGTTAGGGTTAGGGTTGGGTTACGGGTTATGGTTAGGGTTAGGTTTAGGGTTAGGGTTAGGGTTAGGGTACGGGTTAGGATTAGGAAAGGGATAGGGTTAGGGTTAGCGTTAGGGTTAGGGTACGGGTTAGGGTTAGGGTTAGGGTACGGGTTAGGGTTAGGGATAGGGTTAGGGGTTAGGGGTTAGTGTTAGGGTTAGGGTTAGGGTTAGGGTTAGGTACGGGTTAGGGTACGGGTTAGGGTTAGGGCACGGGTTAGTGTTAGGGTTAGAGTTAGGGTTAGGGTTAGGGTACGGGTTTGGGTTAGGGTACGGGTTAGTGTTAGTATTAGGGTTAGGATTACGGTTAGGGTACGGGTTAGGTTTAGGGTAAGGTTTAGGGTTAGGGTACAGGTTAGGGTACGTGTTAGGGTTAGGGTTAGGTTTAGGGTTAGGCTACGGTTTAGGGTTAGGTTTAGGGTTAAGTTTAGGGTACGGGTTAGGGTACGGGTTAGGGTTAGGGTACGGGTTAGGGTTAGGGTACGTGTTAGGGTTAGGGTTAGGGTTAGGGTTAGCGTTAGGGTACGGGTTAGGTTTAGGGTTGTTGTTAGGGTTAGGGTTAGGGTACGGGTTAAGGTTAGTGTTAGGGTACGGGTTAGGGTTAGGGTACGGGTTAGGGTTAGGGTACGGGTTAGGGTTAGGGTACGGGTTAGGGTTAGGGTTACGGTACGGGTTAGGGTTTGGGTACGGGTTAGGTTTAGAGTTAGGGTACGGGTTAGGGTTAGGGTTAGGGGTTAGGGTTAGTGTTAGGGTTAGGGTTAGGGTTAGTGTACGGGTTAGGTTTAGGTTACGGTTTAGAGTTAGGGTTAGGGTTAGGGTTAGCGTACGGGTTAGGGTTAGGGTTAGGTTTAGGGTTAGGGTTAGGGTACGGGTTAGGGTTAGGGTACGGGTAGGGTTAGGGTTAGGGTTAGGGTTAGGGTTAGCGTTAGGGTTAGGGTACGGGATAGGGTTAGGGTTAGGGTACGGGTTAGGGTACGGTTTAGGGTTAGGCTTAGGGTTAGGGGTTAGGGGTTAGTGTTAGGGTTAGTGTTAGGGTTAGGGTTAGGGTACGGGTTAGGGTACGGGTTAGTTTTAGGGCATGGGTTAGTGTTAGGGTTAGGGTTAGGGTACGGGTTAGTGTTAGGTTTAGGGATAGGGTACGGGTTAGGGTACGGGTTAGGGTTAGGGTACGGGTTAGGGTTAGGGTTAGGGGTTAGGGTGAGTGTTAGGGTTAGGGTCAGGGTTAGGGTACAGGTTAGGGTTAGGGTTATGGTCAGGGTCAGGTTTAGGGGTTAGGGTTAGGGTTAGGGTACGGGTTAGGGTTAAGGTACGGGTTAGGTTTAGGTTACGGGTTAGAGTACGTGTTAGGGTTAGGGTTAGGGTACGGGTTAGGTTTAGGGTACGGGTTAGGGTTAGGGTTAGGGTACGTGTTAGGGGTAGGGTTAGGGTTAGCGTTAGGGTTAGGGTTAGAGGTTAGTGTTAGCGATAGGGTTAGGGTTAGGATTAGGGTACGGGTTAGGGTTCGGGTTAGGGTTAGGGTTAGGGTTAGGGTATGGGTTAGAGTTAGGGTTAGGGTACGTTTTAGGATTAGGGTACGGTTTAAGTTTAGGGTTAGGGTTAGGGTACGGGTTAGGGTTAGGGTACGGGTTAGGGTTAGGGTTAGGGTACGGGTTAGGGTTAGGATACTGTTTAGGGTGAGGGTTAGGTTTAGGGTTAGTGTACGTTTTAGGTTTAGAGTTAGGGTACGGGATAGGGTTAGGGATAGCGTTAGGGTTAGGGTACGGGTTAGGGTTAGTGTTAGGGTACGGGTTAGGGTTAGGGTACGGGTTAGGTTTAGGGTTAGGTTTAGGGTTAGTGTTAGGGTTAGAGTACGGGTTAGGGTTAGGGTTAGGGTACGGTTATGGTTAGGGTTAGGTTTAGGGTTAGGGTACGGGTTATGGTTAGGGTTAGGTTTAGGGTTAGGGTTAGGGTACGGGTTAGGGTTAGGGTTAGGGTACGGGTTAGGGTTAGGGTACGGGTTAGGGTTAGGGTTAGGGTTAGCGTTAGGGTACGGGTTAGGGTTAGGGTTATTGTTAGGGTTAGGGTTAGGTTACGGGTTAAGGTTAGGGTTAGGGTACGGGTTAGGGTTAGGGTACGGGTTAGGGTTAGGGTACGGGTTAGGGTTAGGTTACGGGTTAGGGTTAGGGTTAGGGTATGGTTTAGGGTTAGGGTATGGGTTAGGGTTAGAGTTAGGGTACGGGTTAGGGTTAGGGTTAGGGGTTAGGTTTAGGGTTAGGATTAGGGTTAGGGTTAGTGTACGGGTTAGGGTTAGGGTACGGGTTAGGGTACGGTTTAGGGTTAGGGTTAGCATACGGGTTAGGGTTAGGGTTAGGTTTAGGGTTAGGGTTAGGGTACGGGTTAGGGTTAGGGTACGGGTAGGGTTAGGGTTAGGGTTAGGTTTAGGAAAGGGTTAGGGTTAGGGTTAGCGTTAGGGTTTGTGTACGGGTTAGGGTTAGGGTTAGGGTACGTGTTAGTGTTAGGGTTAGGGTTAGGGTTCGGTGTTAGGGGTTAGTGTTAGGGTTAGTGTTAGGGTTAGGGTTAGGGTACGGGGTAGGGTACGGGTTAGGGTTAGGGCACGGGTTAGTTTTAAGGTTAGGGTTAGGGTACGGTTAGTGTTAGGGTTAGGGATAGGGTACGGATTAGGGTACGGGTTAGGGTTAGGGTTAGGGGTTAGGGTGAGGGTTAGGGTTAGGGTTAGGGTACGGGTTAGGGTTAGGTTTAGGGTCAGGGTCAGGGTTAGGGGTTAGGGTTAGGTTAGGGTACGGGTTAGGGTTAGGGTACAGGTTAGGTTTAGGTTACGGGTTAGGGTTAGGGTTAAAGTTAGGGTACGTGTTAGGGTTAGGGTTAGGGTAAGGGTTCGGGTTAGGGTACGGGTTAGGGTAAGGGTACGGGTTAGGATTAGGGTTAGGGTTAAAGTTAGGGTACGTGTTAGGGTTAGGGTTAGGGTTCGTTTTAGGGTTAGGGTACGGGTTAGTGTAAGGGTACGGGTTAGGGTTAGGGTTAGGGTACGTGTTAGGGTTAGGGTTAGGGGTTAGGGTAAGTGTTAGGGTATGTGTTAGGGTTAGGGTACGGGTTAGGGTACGGGTTAGGTTTAGGGTACAGGTTAGGTTAGGGTACGGGTTAGGGTTAGGGTTAGGGTACGGGTTAGGGTTAGGGTTAAGGTTAGGTTACGGGTTAGGGTTAGGGTTAGGATTAGGGTACGGTGTAGGGTTCGGGTTCTGTACGGGTTAGGGTTAGGGTACGGGTTAGGGTTAGGGTTAGGGTACGGGTGAGGTTTAGGTTTAGGGTACGTGTTAGGGTTAGGGTTAGGGTTAGGTTTAGGGTTAGGGTTAGAGGTTAGGGTTAGGGATAGGTTAGGGTTAGGGTTAGGGTACGGGATAGGGTAAGGGTTAGTGTACGTTTTAGGGTTAGGGTACGGTTTAGGGTTAGGGTTAGTGTTAGGGTACGGGTTAGGGTTAGGGTACGGGTTAGGGTTAGGGTACGGGTTAGGGTTAGGGTTAGGGGTTAGGGTGAGGGTTAGGGTTAGGGTTAGGGTATGGGTTAGCGTTAGGGTTAGGGTCAGGGTCAGTGTTAGGGGTTAGGGTTAGTGTTAGGGTACGGGTTAGTGTTAGGGTGCAGGTTAGGTTTAAGGTACGGGTTAGGTTTAGGGTTAGGGTTAGGGTTAGGGTTAAAGTTAGGGTACGAGTTAGGGTTAGGGTTAGGGTACGGGTTAGGGTTAGGGTACGGTTTAGGTTTAGGGTTAGGGTTAGGGTTTGTGTTAGGGGTTAGGGTTAGGTTTAGGGTACGGGTTAGGGTTAGGGTACGTGTTAGGGTTAGGGTACGGGTTAGGGTTAGGGTACGGGTTAGGGTTAGGGTTAGGGGTTAGTGTGAGGGTTAGGGTTAGGGTTAGGGTTAGGGTACGGGTTAGGGTTAGGGTTAGGGTCAGGGTCAGTGTTAGGGGTTAGGGTTAGGGTTAGGGTACGGGTTAGGGTTAGGGTACGGGTTAGGTTTAGGGTACGGGTTAGGTTTAGGGTTAGGGTTAGGGTTAGGGTTAAAGTTAGGGTACGTGTTAGGGTTAGGGTTAGGGTACGGGTTAGGGTTAGGGTACGGGTTAGGGTAAGGGTACGGGTTAGGGTTAGGGTTAGGGTTAAAGTTAGGGTACGTGTTATGGTTAGGGTTAGGGTTCGGGTTAGGGTTAGGGTACGGGTTAGGGAGGGAGTAAGTGTTAGGGTTAGGGTTAGGGTACGTGTTAGGGTTAGGGTTAGGGGTCAGGGTTAGGGTTAGGTTATCTGTTTGGGTTAGTGTACGGGTTAGGGTACGGGTTAGGGTTAGGGTACGGTTTAGGGTTAGGGTACGGGCTAGGGTTAGGGTACTGGTTAGGGTTAGGGTTAGGTTTAGGTTACGGGTTAGGGTTAGGGTTAGGGTTAGGATTAGGGTACGGTGTAGGGTTCGGGTTAGGGTACGGGTTAGGGTTAGGGTACGGGTTAGGGTTAGGGTTAGGGTACGGTTTAGGTTTAGGTTTAGGGTACGTGTTAGGGTTAGGGTTAGGGTTAGGGTTAGGGTTAGAGGTTAGGTTTAGGGATAGGGTTAGGGTTAGGGTTAGGGTACGGGTTAGGGTTAGGGTTAGTGTTCGTTTTAGGGTTAGGGTGCGGTTTAGGGTTAGGGTTAGTGTTAGGGTACGGGTTAGGGTTAGGGTACGTGTTAGGGTTAGGGTTAGGGTACGGGTAAGGTTTAGGGTACTGTTTAGGGTTAGGGTTAGGTTTAGGGTTAGGGTACGGGTAAGGGTTAGGGTTAGCGTACGGGTTAGGGTTAGGGTTAGGGTTAGGGTACGGGTTAGGGTTTGGGTTAGGGTACGGGTAGGTTTAAGGTACGGGTTAGGTTTAGGGTTAGGGTTAGTGTTAGGGTTAGGGTACGGGTTAGTTTTAGGGTTAGGGTACTGGTTAGGGTTAGGGTACGGGTTAGGGTTAGGGTTAGCGTAGGGGTTAGTGTTAGGGTTAGGGTTAGGGTTAGGGTACGGGTTATGGTTAGGGTTAGGTTAGGCTTAGGGTTAGGGTTAGTGTACGGCTTAGGGTTGGGTTTAGGGGTTAGGGTTAGGTTTAGGGTTAGGGTTAGGGTTAGTGTTAGGGTTAGGGTATGGGTTAGGGTTAGGGTACGGGTTAGGGTTAGGGTACGGGTTAGGGTTAGGTTTAGGGTAGGGGTTAGGGTTAGGGTTAGGGTTAGGGTTGGGTTACGGGTTATGGTTAGGGTTAGGTTTAGGGTTAGGGTTAGGGTTAGGGTACGGGTTAGGATTAGGAAAGGGATAGGGTTAGGGTTAGCGTTAGGGTTAGGGTACGGGTTAGGGTTAGGGTTAGGGTACGGGTTAGGGTTAGGGATAGGGTTAGGGGTTAGGGGTTAGTGTTAGGGTTAGGGTTAGGGTTAGGGTTAGGTACGGGTTAGGGTACGGGTTAGGGTTAGGGCACGGGTTAGTGTTAGGGTTAGAGTTAGGGTTAGGGTTAGGGTACGGGTTTGGGTTAGGGTACGGGTTAGTGTTAGTATTAGGGTTAGGATTACGGTTAGGGTACGGGTTAGGTTTAGGGTAAGGTTTAGGGTTAGGCTACAGGTTAGGGTACGTGTTAGGGTTAGGGTTAGGTTTAGGGTTAGGCTACGGTTTAGGGTTAGGTTTAGGGTTAAGTTTAGCGTACGGGTTAGGGTACGGGTTAGGGTTAGGGTACGGGTTAGGGTTAGGGTACGTGTTAGGGTTAGGGTTAGGGTTAGGGTTAGCGTTAGGGTACGGGTTAGGTTTAGGGTTGTTGTTAGGGTTAGGGTTAGGGTACGGGTTAAGGTTAGTGTTAGGGTACGGGTTAGGGTTAGGGTACGGGTTAGGGTTAGGGTACGGGTTAGGGTTAGGGTACGGGTTAGGGTTAGGGTTACGGTACGGGTTAGGGTTTGGGTACGGGTTAGGTTTAGAGTTAGGGTACGGGTTAGGGTTAGGGTTAGGGGTTAGGGTTAGTGTTAGGGTTAGGGTTAGGGTTAGTGTACGGGTTAGGTTTAGGTTACGGTTTAGAGTTAGGGTTAGGGTTAGGGTTAGCCTACGGGTTAGGGTTAGGGTTAGGTTTAGGGTTAGGGTTAGGGTACGGGTTAGGGTTAGGGTACGGGTAGGGTTAGGGTTAGGGTTAGGGTTAGGGTTAGGGTTAGCGTTAGGGTTAGGGTACGGGATAGGGTTAGGGTTAGGGTACGGGTTAGGGTACGGTTTAGGGTTAGGCTTAGGGTTAGGGGTTAGGGGTTAGTGTTAGGGTTAGTGTTAGGGTTAGGGTTAGGGTACGGGTTAGGGTACGGGTTAGTTTTAGGGCATGGGTTAGTGTTAGGGTTAGGGTTAGGGTACGGGTTAGTGTTAGGGTTAGGGATAGGGTACGGGTTAGGGTACGGGTTAGGGTTAGGGTACGGGTTAGGGTTAGGGTTAGGGGTTAGGGTGAGTGTTAGGGTTAGGGTCAGGGTTAGGGTACAGGTTAGGGTTAGGGTTATGGTCAGGGTCAGGTTTAGGGGTTAGGGTTAGGGTTAGGGTACGGGTTAGGGTTAAGTTACGGGTTAGGTTTAGGTTACGGGTTAGAGTACGTGTTAGGTTTAGGGTTAGGGTACGGGTTAGGTTTAGGGTACGGGTTAGGGTTAGGGTTAGGGTACGTGTTAGGGGTAGGGTTAGGGTTAGCGTTAGGGTTAGGGTTAGAGGTTAGTGTTAGCGATAGGGTTAGGGTTAGGATTAGGGTACGGGTTAGGGTTCGGGTTAGGGTTAGGGTTAGGGTTAGGGTATGGGTTAGAGTTAGGGTTAGGGTACGTTTTAGGATTAGGGTACGGTTTAAGTTTAGGGTTAGGGTTAGGGTACGGGTTAGGGTTAGGGTACGGGTTAGGGTTAGGGTTAGGGTACGGGTTAGGGTTAGGATACTGTTTAGGGTGAGGGTTAGGTTTAGGGTTAGTGTACGTGTTAGGTTTAGAGTTAGGGTACGGGATAGGGTTAGGGATAGCGTTAGGGTTAGGGTACGGGTTAGGGTTAGTGTTAGGGTACGGGTTAGGGTTAGGGTACGGGTTAGGTTTAGGGTTAGGTTTAGGGTTAGTGTTAGGGTTAGAGTACGGGTTAGGGTTAGGGTTAGGGTACGGTTATGGTTAGGGTTAGGTTTAGGGTTAGGGTACGGGTTATGGTTAGGGTTAGGTTTAGGGTTAGGGTTAGGGTACGGGTTAGGGTTAGGGTTAGGGTACGGGTTAGGGTTAGGGTACGGGTTAGGGTTAGGGTTAGGGTTAGCGTTAGGGTACGGGTTAGGGTTAGGGTTATTGTTAGGGTTAGGGTTAGGTTACGGGTTAAGGTTAGGGTTAGGGTACGGGTTAAGGTTAGGGTATGGGTTAGGGTTAGGGTACGGGTTAGGGTTAGGTTACGGGTTAGGGTTAGGGTTAGGGTATGGTTTAGGGTTAGGGTACGGGTTAGGGTTAGAGTTAGGTTACGGGTTAGGGTTAGGGTTAGGGGTTAGGTTTAGGGTTAGGATTAGGGTTAGGGTTAGTGTACGGGTTAGGGTTAGGGTACGGGTTAGGGTACGGTTTAGGGTTAGGGTTAGCATACGGGTTAGGGTTAGGGTTAGGTTTAGGGTTAGGGTTAGGGTACGGGTTAGGGTTAGGGTACGGGTAGGGTTAGGGTTAGGGTTAGGTTTAGGAAAGGGTTAGGGTTAGGGTTAGCGTTAGGGTTTGTGTACGGGTTAGGGTTAGGGTTAGGGTACGTGTTAGTGTTAGGGTTAGGGTTAGGGTTCGGTGTTAGGGGTTAGTGTTAGGGTTAGTGTTAGGGTTAGGGTTAGGGTACGGGGTAGGGTACGGGTTAGGGTTAGGGCACGGGTTAGTTTTAAGGTTAGGGTTAGGGTACGGTTAGTGTTAGGGTTAGGGATAGGGTACGGATTAGGGTACGGGTTAGGGTTAGGGTTAGGGGTTAGGGTGAGGGTTAGGGTTAGGGTTAGGGTACGGGTTAGGGTTAGGTTTAGGGTCAGGGTCAGGTTTAGGGGTTAGGGTTAGGGTAGGGTACGGGTTAGGGTTAGGGTACAGGTTAGGTTTAGGTTACGGGTTAGGGTTAGGGTTAAAGTTAGGGTACGTGTTAGGGTTAGGGTTAGGGTAAGGGTTCGGGTTAGGGTACGGGTTAGGGTAAGGGTACGGGTTAGGATTAGGGTTAGGGTTAAAGTTAGGGTACGTGTTAGGGTTAGGGTTAGGGTTCGTTTTAGGGTTAGGGTACGGTTAGTGTAAGGGTACGGGTTAGGGTTAGGGTTAGGGTACGTGTTAGGGTTAGGGTTAGGGGTTAGGGTAAGTTTTAGGGTATGTGTTAGGGTTAGGGTACGGGTTAGGGTACGGGTTAGGTTTAGGGTACAGGTTAGGTTAGGGTACGGGTTAGGGTTAGGGTTAGGGTACGGGTTAGGGTTAGGGTTAAGGTTAGGTTACGGGTTAGGGTTAGGGTTAGGGTTAGGATTAGGGTACGGTGTAGGGTTCGGGTTCTGTACGGGTTAGGGTTAGGGTACGGGTTAGGGTTAGGGTTAGGGTACGGGTGAGGTTTAGGTTTAGGGTACGTGTTAGGGTTAGGGTTAGGGTTAGGTTTAGGGTTAGGGTTAGAGGTTAGGGTTAGGGATAGGTTAGGGTTAGGGTTAGGGTACGGGATAGGGTAAGGGTTAGTGTACGTTTTAGGGTTAGGGTACGGTTTAGGGTTAGGGTTAGTTTTAGGGTACGGGTTAGGGTTAGGGTACGGGTTAGGGTTAGGGTACGGGTTAGGGTTAGGGTTAGGGGTTAGGGTGAGGGTTAGGGTTAGGGTTAGGTTATGGGTTAGCGTTAGGGTTAGGGTCAGGGTCAGTGTTAGGGGTTAGGGTTAGTGTTAGGGTACGGGTTAGTGTTAGGGTGCAGGTTAGGTTTAAGGTACGGGTTAGGTTTAGGGTTAGGGTTAGGGTTAGGGTTAAAGTTAGGGTACGTGTTAGGGTTAGGGTTAGGGTACGGGTTAGGGTTAGGGTACGGTTTAGGTTTAGGGTTAGGGTTAGGGTTTGTGTTAGGGGTTAGGGTTAGGTTTAGGGTACGGGTTAGGGTTAGGGTACGTGTTAGGGTTAGGGTACGGGTTAGGGTTAGGGTACGGGTTAGGGTTAGGGTTAGGGGTTAGTGTGAGGGTTAGGGTTAGGGTTAGGGTTAGGGTACGGGTTAGGGTTAGGGTTAGGGTCAGGGTCAGTGTTAGGGGTTAGGGTTAGGGTTAGGGTACGGGTTAGGGTTAGGGTACGGGTTAGGTTTAGGGTACGGGTTAGGTTTAGGGTTAGGGTTAGGGTTAGGGTTAAAGTTAGGGTACGTGTTAGGGTTAGGGTTAGGGTACGGGTTAGGGTTAGGGTACGGGTTAGGGTAAGGGTACGGGTTAGGGTTAGGGTTAGGGTTAAAGTTAGGGTACGTGTTATGGTTAGGGTTAGGGTTCGGGTTAGGGTTAGGGTACGGGTTAGGGAGGGAGTACGTGTTAGGGTTAGGGTTAGGGTACGTGTTAGGGTTAGGGTTAGGGGTCAGGGTTAGGGTTAGGTTATCTGTTTGGGTTAGTGTACGGGTTAGGGTACGGGTTAGGGTTAGGGTACGGTTTAGGGTTAGGGTACGGGCTAGGGTTAGGGTACTGGTTAGGGTTAGGGTTAGGGTTAGGTTACGGGTTAGGGTTAGGGTTAGGGTTAGGATTAGGGTACGGTGTAGGGTTCGGGTTAGGGTACGGGTTAGGGTTAGGGTTAGGGTTAGGGTACGGTTTAGGTTTAGGTTTAGGGTACGTGTTAGGGTTAGGGTTAGGGTTAGGGTTAGGGTTAGAGGTTAGGTTTAGGGATAGGGTTAGGGTTAGGGTTAGGGTACGGGTTAGGGTTAGGGTTAGTGTTCGTTTTAGGGTTAGGGTGCGGTTTAGGGTTAGGGTTAGTGTTAGGGTACGGGTTAGGGTTAGGGTACGGGTTAGGGTTAGGGTTAGGGTACGGGTAAGGTTTAGGGTACTGTTTAGGGTTAGGGTTAGGTTTAGGGTTAGGGTACGGGTAAGGGTTAGGGTTAGCGTACGGGTTAGGGTTAGGGTTAGGGTTAGGGTACGGGTTAGGGTTTGGGTTAGGGTACGGGTAGGTTTAGGGTACGGGTTAGGTTTAGGGTTAGGGTTAGTGTTAGGGTTAGGGTACGGGTTAGTTTTAGGGTTAGGGTACTGGTTAGGGTTAGGGTACGGGTTAGGGTTAGGGTTAGCGTAGGGGTTAGTGTTAGGGTTAGGGTTAGGGTTAGGGTACGGATTATGGTTAGGGTTAGGTTAGGCTTAGGGTTAGGGTTAGTGTACGGCTTAGGGTTGGGTTTAGGGGTTAGGGTTAGGTTTAGGGTTAGGGTTAGGGTACGGGTTAGGGTTAGTGTTAGGGTTAGGGTTAGGTTCAGGGTTCGGGGTTAGGGTTAGGGTTAGGGTACGGGTTAGGTTTAGGTTTAGGGTACGTGTTAGGGTTAGGGTTAGGGTTATGGTTAGGGTTAGGTTAGGGTTTAGGGTTAGGGTTAGGGTACGGGTTAGGGTTAGGTTTAGGGGTTAGTGTTAGGGTTAGGGTTAGGGTACGGGTTAGGGTTAGGGTACGGTTTAGTGTTGGGATTAGGGTACGGGTTAGGGTTAGGGTACTGGTTAGGGTTAGGTTTAGGGTATGGGTTAGGGTTAGGGTTAGGGTACGGGTTAGTGTTAGGGTTAGGGTTCGGGTTAGGGTTAGGGTTAGAGGTTAGGGTTAGGGATATGGTTAGGGTTAGGATTAGGGTACGGGTTAGAGTATGGGTTAGGGTTAGGGTTAGGGTTAGGGTACGGGTTAGGGTTAGGGTTAGGGTACGTTTTACGGTTAGGGTACGGTTTAGGGTTAGGGTTAGCGTTAGGGTACGGGTTAGTGTTAGGTTACGGGTTAGCGTTAGGTTTAGGGTACGTGTTAGGTTTAGGGTACTGTTTAGGTTTAGGGTTAGGTTTCGGGTTAGGGTACGGGTTAGGGTTAGGGTTAGGGTACGGGTTAGGGTTAGGGTTAGTGTTAGGGTTTGGGTACGGGTTAGTGTTAGGGTGAGGGTATGGGTTAGGGTTAGGGTACGGGTTAGTTTTAGGGTTAGGGTTAGGGTTAGGGTTAGGGTTAGGGTGCGGGTTAGGTTTAGGGTTAGGGTACGGATTAGGGTTAGGGTACGGGTTAGGTTTAGGGTTAGGGTAGGGGTTAGGGTTAGGGTTAGGGTTAGGGTTAGGGTACGGGTTATGGTTAGTGTTAGGTTTAGGTTTAGGTTTAGGGTTAGTGTACGGGTTAGTGTTAGGGTTAGGGGTTAGGGTTAGGGTTAGGGTTTGGGTTAGGGCTAGGGTAGGGGTTAGGTTTAGTGTTAGGGTTAGGGTTAGGGTCAGGGTAGGGGTTAGGGTTAGGGTTAGGGTTAGGGTTAGGGTATGTGTTAGGGTTAGGTTTAGGGTATGGGTTAGGATTAGGGTACTGGTTAAGGTTAGGGTTAGGGTTAGGGTTACCGTTAGGGTACGGGTTAGGGTTAGGGTTAGGGTACTGGTTAGGGTTAGGGTACGGATTAGGGTTAGGGTACGGGTTAGGGTTAGGGTTAGGGTACGTGTTAGGGTTAGGGTTAGGGGTTAGGGTTAGGGTTAGGGTTAGGGTATGTGTTAGGGTTAGGGTACGGGTTAGGGTTAGGGTTATGGTTAGGGTTAGGGTACGGGTTAGGGTTAGGGAATAGGTTAGGGTTAGGGTTAGGGTACGGGTTAGGGTTAGGTTTAGGGGTTAGGGTAAGGGTTAGGGCACGGTTTAGGGTTAGCTTACGGGTTAGGGTTAGGGTTAGGGTTAGGGTTAGGGTTAGGTTTAGGAAAGGGTTAGGGTTAGGGTTAGCGTTAGGGTACGGGTTAGGGTTAGGGTTAGGGTACTGGTTAGGGTTAGGGTATGGGTTAGGGTTATGGTACGGTTTAGGGTTAGGGTTAGGGTACGTGTTAGGGTTAGGGTTAGGGGTTAGGGTAAGGGTTAGGGTTAGGGTACGTGTTAGGGTTAGGGTACGGGTTAGTGTTAGGGTTAGGGTTAGGCTACGGGTTATGGTTAGGGTTAGGTTAGGGTTTAGGGTTAGGGTTAGTGTACGGGTTAGGGTTAGGGTTAGGGTTTAGGGTTAGTGTTAGGGTTAGGGTTAGGGTTAGTGTACGGGTTAGGGTTAGTGTTAGGGTTAGGGTTAGGGTCAGGGTTCGGGGTTAGGGTTAGGGTTAGGGTTAGGGTACGGGTTAGGGTGAGGGTTAGGGTATGGGTTAGGGTTAGGGTACTGGTTAGGGTTAGGGTTAGGGTTAGGGTGCGGTTTAGGGTTCGGGTTACGGTTAGTGTTAGGGTTAGGGTACGGGTTAGGGTTAGGGTTAGGGTTAGGGTACGGGTTAGGGTTAGGGTTAGGGTACGTTTTAGGGTTAGGGTACGTTTTAGGGTTAGGGTTAGGGTTAGGGTACGGGTTAGGGTTAGGGTACTGGTTAGCGTTAGGGTTAGGGTACGTGTTAGGGTTAGGGTTAGTGTTAGGGTTAGGGTACGGTTTAGGGTTAGGGTTAGGGTACGTGTTAGGGTTAGGGTACAGGTTAGGTTTAGGGTTAGGGTTAGGGTTAGTGTTAGGGTTAGGGTACGGGTTAGGTTTAGGGTTAGGGTACGGGTTAGGGTTAGGGTACGGGTTAGGGTTAGGGTTAGGGTTAGGGTAGGGGTTAGGGTTAGGGTTAGGGTTAGGGTTAGAGTACGGGTTATGGTTAGGATTAGGTTTAGGTTTAGGGTTAGGGTTAGTGTACGGGTTAGGGTTAGGGTTAGGGGTTAGGGTTAGGGTTAGTTTTAGGGTTAGTGTTAGGGTACCGTTTAGGGTTAGGGTTAGGGTTAGGGTTAGGGTCAGGTTTAGGGGTTAGGGTTAGGTTTAGGGTTAGGGTTAGGGTTAGGGTTAGGGTGCATGTTAGGGTTAGGGTTAGGTATGGGTTAGGGTTAGGGTACTGGTTAAGGTTAGGGTTAGGGTTAGGGTTAGGGTTAGGGTTAGGAAAGGGTTAGGGTTAGGGTTAGCGTTAGTGTTAGGGTACGGGTTAGGTTTAGGGTTAGGGTACGGGTTAGGGTTAGGGTTAGGGGTTAGGGGTTAGTGTTAGGGTTAGGGTTAGGGTTAGGGTACGGGTTAGGGTTAGGGTTAGGGGTTAGGGGTTAGTGTTAGGGTTAGGGTTAGTGTTAGGGTACGGGTTAGGGTACGGGTTAGGGTTAGGGAACGGGTTAGTGTTAGGGTTAGGGTTAGGGATAGCGTTAGGGTACGGGTTAGGGTTAGGGTACGGGTTAGTTTTAGGGTACGGGTTAGGGTTAGGTTTAGGGGTTAGGTTTAGGGTTAGGGTTAGTGTAAGTTTAGGGTACGGGTTAGGGTTAGGGTTAGGGTTAGGGTCAGGGTTAGGGGTTAGGGTTAGGGTTATGGTTAGGTTACATGTTAGGGTTAGTTTACGGGTTAGGTTTAGGGTACGGGTTAGGGTTAGGGATAGGGTAAGGGTTAGGGTTAGTGTTAGGGTACGTGTTAGTGTTAGTGTTAGGGTTAGGGTTAGGGTTAGAGGTTAGGGTTAGGGATAGGGTTAGGGTTAGGATTAGGGTACGGGTTAGGGTTAGGTTTAGGGTTAGGGTATGGGTTAGGGTTAGGGTTAGGGTACGGGTTAGGGTTAGGGAACTGTTTAGTATTAGGTTTAGGTTTAGTGTTAGGGTACGAGTTAGGGTTAGGGTTAGCGTACGGGTTAGGGTTAGGGTTAGGGTTAGGGTTAGGGTACGGGTACGGGTTAGGGTTAGGGTACGGGTTAGGGTTAGGGTACGGGTTAGGTTTAAGGTTAGGGTTAGGGTTAGTGTTAGGATTAGGGTACGGGTTAGGGTTAGGGTTAGGGTATGGGTTAGGCTTAGGGTACGGGTTAGGGTTAGGTTTAGGGTAGGGGTTAGGGTTAGGGTTAGGGTTAGGGTTAGGGTACGGGTTATGGTTACGGTTAGGGTTAGGGTTAGGTTTAGTGTATGGGTTAGGGTTAGGAAAGGGTTAGGGTTAGGGTTAGCGTTAGGGTTAGGGTTAGGGTTAGAGTTAGGGTTAGGGTACGGGTTAGGGTTAGGGCACTGGTTAGTGTTAGGGATAGGGTTAGGGTTAGGGTTAGGGTACTGGTTAGGTTTAGGGTAAGGGTTAGGGTTAGGGTACATGGTAGGGTACGGGTTAGGGTTAGGGTTAGTGTTAAGGTTAGGGTACGTGTTAGGGTTAGGGTTAAGGTTAGGGTTAGGTTTAGGGTACGGGTTAGGGTTAGGGCTAGGGTTAGGGTTAGGTTACGGGTTAGGGTACGTGTTAGGGTAGGGGTTAGGGTTAGGGTACGGGTTAGGGTTAGGGTTAGGGTTAGGGTTAGGGTTAGGGTGCGGTTTAGGTTTCGGGTTAGGGTTAGGGTTAGGGTTAGGGTACAGGTTAGGGTTAGGGTTAGGGTTAGGGTTATGTTACGGGTTAGGGTTAGGGTTAGGGTTAGGATTAGGGTACGGGGTAGGGTAAGGGTTAGGGTACGGGTTAGGCTTAGGGTACGGGTTATGGTTAGGGTTAGGGTACGGTTTAGGTTTAGGGTTAGGGTTAGGGTTAGGGTTAGGGTTAGGTTACGGGTTAGGGTTAGGTTTAGGGTTAGGATTAGGGTATGGTGTAGGGTTCGGGTTAGGGTACGGTTTAGGGTTAGGGTACGGGTTAGGGTTTTGGGTTAGGGTACTGGTTAGGTTTAGGTTTAGGGTACGTGTTAGGGTTAGGGTTAGGGTTAGGATTAGGGTTAGGGTTAGGGTTACAGGTTAGGGTTAGAGTTAGTGATAGGGTTAGGGTTAGGGTTAGGGTACGGGTTAGGGTTAGTGTATGTTTTAGGGTTAGGGTACGGTTTAGTGTTAGGG